>JAJJMC010025361.1:1299073-1443305 GCA_023531435.1 Papaver californicum | reverse complement strand
GTTGACAAGGCTTTGGCATGAAATGACTATACACTTAATACATAATAATTGAAAGATTTTATTTTAGGAGAACAATTAATACAAAATGATTAAATTTATTTTAATGCTTTTATTTGACAAGGCTTTTACTTAATAATTAAAAGATTATATTCTAACGTGGGGTTGTACGTGGTTTCACAGTACTAGGGAGAACAATTAATACAAAAGGATTAAATTCATCCATAACCCTTAAAATCTCGAAATGAGGTTTGTATTTGAATTCTGAACGTTTCCATCTAACCCATTCTTCCGTTGATCTACGTACAACGTCATCGTCTGTTTCATGCCTAAAACGAAATTCATTAACCTTGGCAACTAAAGAAGAAAATTCAATTACCTCCCTTTTAATACACATATAACGAACAAAAATCCCCGCTCGATTCCTGTTGTTGGGATTCCCAGTGTCGGCACAAAATTTCACATGAGTTTCTTCTAACCATTGTTGTGTCATCACAACGTTGAACCAATCTGGTGTTCCCCTAGCTGGATAATGCAAGACAATATTTCGACATATCGATAAATCTTCTTCCAGTGTAAAATTTTCTGCATTGAGGCTCCAATTTTCATAACCACCCATTGAACGAAAACTGGAGATTATAAATTTTAAATGAATGTAGGATATGGAAGATTGAATATAACTTGAAAGTATCTCCCTTGGTGAAGTACTTATAGGTAGAAAGGATGGTGAATAGGATAAGGTAACCATGTGTAACGGTAATAAAACGTTCAAAAATGAAATATTAAAGGTTAGGTCCAACGGTAAAAAAACGGTAATAAAACGTTCAAAAATTGTTATTAATGAAAACCCTAAATTTAAAGTTTTTTACTTCAGCCCGAGTTGGATCTAGGTGGAACAAATGGAGGCAAAGTAGTTGGGACGGTAGGCCGAACATTCGGTGATGATCTGGGAGGTGGAGTACTAGCATATGAAGCAAAACCCATAGGTTGTTCTTGACGGGCTTGTGTTAGTTGTCTGCTCAACAAAGAATTCTGATCTTTTAGTAAGCAAATTTCGGCGGTTGTCTGCGCACGAAAAGAGTTGAACTCAGCTTCCCTAGCGAGGATATAGTCCATCCTATCCTTTGTTTCCGATAACGTAAATTGACGGAACTCTTGGGTAAAAGTAGCATAGTCTTGCACCATATCATAAGCCGCCACCTGACAAAGAGGAATAATACAACTAAACCCAAAGAAAAAAACAATTCAAAAATTGTCACTACTATTTGTTCCCCAAATTCATCAAATACTTACATAAGGTAATTGTTGAGGAGGAGGAATAGGGACTTCATTACGTGGTCTTGGGATGTTGTGTTTGATCCGGTCTCCCGCATATCCGTAGGTTTCAACCTCCCAGTCAACGGCAGTCACATATTTATTGAGGTTGGTGACATGTCGCCAGTACTCAAAATATACCCCGTAATCCACCACACGCACGTAATCACTACAGTTTCCATGAACTGTTGTTTTCATGTTTTTGATGTCTTTATCACCGTAGTTTGAAATTGAACTAGGCGGGTTGGCGGGAATACCCCAACTCGGGTTATTCTGCCTCCAACACCTATCTCCCAGATACATATTGTGCTTTATCCAAAAAAAATAAACAAAATAAATAAACAAAAATAGTTTTAGTGCATTTGTTATTTAAAAAATTCTCCGCACTAAATAAAAACAACCAAACTTACATTGCCAAGACACGAAAATGTAACCCTTTGGCCCGAAAGTTCAATTGCTTTCCGACCAATCTCTTCTGGTATGTAGTTAACCGATGGCAACCAGGGTTGCCAGCAAACGTCGTCAACTGCTAACTGATTCAGTTCAGTTCTAGACTTCATGATATCAACACCCTTCCTGCGTGTCCCTAACCACCTACGACATCTGGGCCATTCATTATCGTTTTGGGCCATAGTTATGGTTGGACGATAAATACCCAGATATTCGTAGCCCCAAAACTGGAACACAAATTATTTAACCAACAGTTCACAACATCAAAAAAAAAATTATCAAACTAAAATTATTTGCATACTAGTTAATAAATTACCTCCAAAATTTGAAAGGGACCCGATACTGATTTCTGTCCCCTAGTCGCCGTGGAGAGACCAGAATACAATTTAGATAAAGCAGGTCCGCCCCAGTCGAAGTTACTTACTGCATCTAAATTATCAAAGGCAGCCAACCATCCTGCATCAATGTATGTTTTTGCATTTGGGAAAAAAAAAATTCCCCAAAGCATACATATAAAAAGCCCTCGCTACTTTATCCGCAATCACACTATCATCTTTCGCCGCCATCAATGTGTCATTATCAAAATAGGAGCTCAAAAACTTCAGAGTGATTGCACCTGAAACCCATTGTGGCGGAAGACCTTCCCTCTTGCATACCGCACTGTCTTTCAGTTTAGGAAAGATATTCGCACGGACATATTCAAATTTATAAAGTTGTGGGTCATAAGGGACAGAGCTACCAACACCGATACTAAGCCCGGTCAACATAACCCAATCGAGGGGAGTGAACCCAAGCTCCCCAAAAGAAAAATGAAATGTGTTCGTAGTATCCCAAAACCGCTCGATAATAAAATCTGTCAAAGCGTGGGACGAATCTACAACAGGTAGGGATAGTAATCTACCCCAACCTCTGCGTTCAATTCTAAATTGGACCCTATTACAAGTATCACAAATTTTCTTGTAAGTCTTTAAAACAGATTTCAGAGAACCTCGGTGATCAAACCTGAAGTCGACGTTGGTGGAATAGGTTATATTGGTAGAAGCATGTTCGTTGCTATCTTCCACCATAGTGTAATGCTCTAACCCGGGGACATCGACATACGGGGGGCCCATTGACTCTGCTGGCGATTCCTCCGTGATTTTTGTTTTTTTACTTGTTTTCCTTCTCCCGACCCATCTCGAAGGAACATTGTCAGACATCTGTACAAAAAATTGAATACATTGTTCGGAATAAAATTAGTATATCAACAAAATGCATAAACTTTCAAAATTAACCCCAATTACACACTTTTTAATAATTCCAACAATCACCCAAATCATAACCAATGTAATTCAAGTAACAGAACTCTAAATAATTCCATACCAATTTCTTTTTGAATTACACAATTTAAATTTAAATTAAAATCAAACCAACATTATTAAGATTAAACCAACATTAAATCAACATACTTCTTTCAACCAAAAATTAAACTTACATCCACCACATTAAGCTACAACATATTGTTATTATTTATTAAATTTAATTAAAACATATTTTAAAACCCTAAATAAATTATAACACAAATACATAAACCCTAATTTGCTAACCCAAATTTGAATGCACCAACAAATCCGAAAATTGTAACGATGGGTTTATAGTATAACAACTAAATAACATGCTAGTATAACAACTAAATAACATGCTTCAAACTAATTTTACGTTTTAATTATCTATATATGAAAAGAAAACAATGAATTTTATTATTTTAGGGTAGCAAATATACCTTGATATTTGTTGAGTTAGGGTTAGAATCAACGGCAAAATTGGGACGAGGTTATGGCCTCTCGTTGAGCGACGAAAATCAGGTGAAAATTGAGTTGGGGACGGCGGCAGGGGCGGGCGAGAGGGAGAAACAGGAGGCGAGGAAGATGGGCTAGAGAAGAAGACTAGTTTTTTCTTCTTATTACAATGACAGGCGAGAGGCTAGAAGCTCGCCTGTCTTTAACGGGCGAGGTTCTACACCCTCGTCCGTAATTCTAACTCAAGACGCCACGCCTGGATCTCGCCCCACTGGGCGAGCTCATGGGACACCGCTTAAGGCACGAGCGCGAGACTAGGATTTCGCCTGAATTTTTTTTTCCAGGGCGACGTTCTACAGTTTCGCTGGTAAGGGGCGGAAGTTTGCTATTTCGCCCGTTTTGGTGGGCGACCTTCTAGCTTTTCGCTCCTTCTTAAGCCCAGCCCTAGGATATCGCCTGACTATCCACCGCTGTTTTTTCTCCTGACCATCGATCAAATTTTTAGTCATTTGATCGATGGGTTTACTCACAACACTGTGGTTGCCCTGAACAGTGATTTTCAACGATTATAACCCAAATATAATCGTACGGCTGTGGCTGTTTTTCACCGATCATCGATCAAATGTAATCTTTGATCGTCAATTTGATCGATGATTGGAGATGCTCTTAATCCCTTTAAACAGGATGGCGAGTACTTGACGCTTCAAAGGTTTTCTTTCCTTTTTTTTTTCTAACACTAGTACTTACTTGATTAGATGAATAGTTACATCAATCCTTATGTGTCATTGCTTTCGGAGTAATCGGCCACAGTGTTCATGATAACATTTTGACCCAGAGAGACTGCGAACTGACCATTTTGCAGATGAAGCAGCATGAATGCAAACTTCGCATTGATGGTGGGCGCTTATTTAAAAGGAACACAAAGGGTCCATTCATAGCTTCAGTCATAGGGAAACTAACTGTAGCATTCACTATTTGAGTATGACATGAGTTTTGTTTGCACTATGGATATTTGATACTTGCACCATGGTGGTGATTGATAACGTAGAGCCTTTTCACGTCACTAGTGTAACTGTATAAAATCTACTGTTACACCCAAAGAGATCTTATAACTTTTTTACGTCACTACTGCATAAAATCTGCAACTACACCCAAATGAATCTTATAGCCTTTTCACGTTACTAGTGTAACTGTATAGAATCTGCAGCTACACCCTAAGGGCAACTCCAACAGTACGAGTATACCAAATACCAAAGAGTAAAAAAATTTACTCGTTTTTCATTTTTTACACAACAGTTTTGTGAGTAAATATGATCGCGCGTCGTTTTAATTAGACGTATGTTATAAAACGCTATTGTAGAAGAGCGTTAGGTGACACAGACGTTTCTCTAGTGGGACGTATGTTATTGGACGCACATTTGGGTGAGCGTTTCGTATTCTGGAATCAGACGCACTTATAAATGAGCGTTTGAATTCTCGTACGCTTCCTTAATCAAACATATGTTTAACGTCCACACTAATGGACGTTTAGTGATATACGTTGTGCCTAAAAGACGCCTGAATGCCAGAAGCCCCTTTATAATAGCGCTTAGTATTGAAACGTACACCAACAGAAGCGTGAGCTGAGTTTCACGTTCACCTAAAGAAGCGTAATGAAGCACGTCCACCAGTGTGAACGTTAATAAGACTGGTGCTCCGGCGCTCTCCTAAGAGAGCTTCTGGTGCTCCGGACGCTCTCTTAAGAGAGCGCCTGTTATCCGACGTCTTTTTAATAGAATGTATGATATACGGACGTTATTTCAGTAGAACGTTTTAACCAGACGCTCATTTGGCTTGCGTTTCTTCTGCCAGCGTTTTCCTAGTGAAGCGTTACTTCATACGCGTTCTTTTGTGAGCGTCTCAACAAACGCTTTTCAGCCACTGCGTCCGTGGAAACGTCTTTTGTTAACTCCCAATTAGAAGAGCGTGCGAGTATATATAAGATTTGGAGAAAATTTTCTCTGGAACAGTGGTTTTACTCGCCTCATTCCTATATATACTCGTCCGTTACGGTTGATTTTGGGCGACCAAAGAGTAAATTGAATCTTTACTCTTTGGTATAGTCGTCCGCTGCAGTTGCCCTAAGAGATCTTATAGTTATAAATTTTATATATGAGAACAACTAAATGCATCTTAACAAAGATATACACAAAAATTTAACGTGGTTCGACCATTAAAGAGACCTACGTCCATAGAAATAATGTTTTAATATGATAAGAAGTTACAAAGTCTTACCCTTTCACGTTTAGAATACAAGTTTATCTCTATTCAAGAACTTACAGTCAATCCTTCTCTCAAGTCTACCCTAGCTTTCTCAAAACGGTCTAACTGTTTAAACAAGCTGAGTATTAGACAAGTGAGTTACAAGATATATTACAGTGTTTCTTAAGCTATTGAGAATTAGTACTTCTCTTCATTCATCCAATGTGTATCGTGTGACTTCTTTGATATTAATTATCCCGATCCCTAGTCAGTCAGAGATTCTGGCATGTTTTCTTCCCTTCTACATCTACATCAGTATCCTACTTTGTTCGTGGCTTCATTAAATGCTGACTTGATTTTGAATTTGACTGTCAGATATTTTAACTGCTTTCCACGTGTCCTCATGAGTTGAAGTGGGAGATGTCTTGGTTCAGGTGCAATCATCTTTTAGGGTTGTTCACCATGTTTCTCATCTATCTTCTTATCTTACAACTGTGTTTTGAGAAGTATCAACGTGGCGACTTGATATTTTGCACTTATATTTTGCTCCTTGTATTTTCATCTTAGGTTGAGATGCGAAGAAAACTAAATTTTACTTTTTAACCGTCGCCACGTCCCTGAATTTTCTCCTTGTAACCGTCACGTCTTTTTATCATCCCCTTTATGACTTGTTTCACCAGAATCGCCGATTATTATTCCTCACAAGGTTTCTCTTCATTATAAAAATGACCTGGGATTGGGATATTTTTCATTCCTTCACTTCATCAACACTTTTTCCTCTTCAAAAGCTCTGCAACTTTTTCTCACTATTTCTTTTTTACCTTTATTCTCCGTGTTTCTTTTGAAAGATTTTGTGCAAGATGTCAAGCAGAAACCCTACTTCCCGCTTCGATAAACGATATGTTTTCTTCTTCTTAGGGTTTGATTTGCTCTGATCACTATCTTCTTAGCCTTAACTTTTTACTAAGGATTTTGCATTTTCGTCTTCTGGTTTTGATTTTATTGTTTTATTGCTCTGGTGATCTTTCTGACTTGTTCCTTATGTTTATGTAGTGTTATAGAGAAAAGGCCTACTGGCAAGTCTTCTAGTGTGACTGATTCTCAGTTTCTTCATGATCCGAAGGTTAAACACCATATGATTCGCTTCGAAATCTCCTTCCCTCATCCAGATAGACAAATTGAATAAATGACCAGGGAGCTTGCTGAACATCCTTGAACGAGAATCGTGGCTACCAGAAGTCAACTCGAGGCAGGACTTCCTCTTCCTTTAAATTGCCCACTTAATTCCTTCCAGTACGATTCTATCGCTCTAGCTTCTCCTCGGCGAGATGTATTTCAACCTTCTGGCAGCTTTTGGAGCCTTCTTTGTGAATGTGCTCGAGAAGAATGAGTATAATCCTGACCAGGATGATTTGTACACTCCTGCCAACTTCGTAGAGAATCATTGGTGCCCACAAGATATATCTTAGAAGTTAGATGGTTATGGCGTGGGGATTGCTCGATGTCGTCATACTTTGAATGGTCGGATGCTCCTCACCTATTTGGATCCTCCCTCCAACCCTAGAAATAATTATCTTTGAAAGGCCAACGATCTTGAATAGTTCGTGTGTCCCCATCATATTGTTGGCTCTTGCGTTTTGGGATGGGATGATCTTGGCAACCTTATTTCTGCGCTTTCCGAGATGCATCGTAGTATTCCTGCTTATGAACCTTGGATTTTACGTTGGGATGAGGTTCCCTCTTCTCGAAAGCGTAGGGTCCAAACTCTTATGCCTGCTGCTAAGATAGAGAATACTATGCATCTATTATTTTAGGTGTGTACATCAATATGCACGATTTTATACCTTAGCGTCCCGTTTGTCTTATGGTACAATGAGAAAGGCATTTGATGGTTCAGGACCTTCTCATGGAGTTGAGAGGGAAGTGTTCAGGACCTATGATAGAGATATTGACTTGTCGAGCTTGGAGATTCCCGATGATGATGAGGTCATCGTGAAAAAGGCCCTGGTACCACCAATCCTCTCCCCGGGGTCATTTTGTAGGACGAGCCTGGGTTGCCCCAGTAGATGCCATCCCTTCTTAGCAAGTGGAACCTACTATTACCGATCATCCTTTCGAGGTTGAGCTTCTCCACACATATGTTGTGTGAGGCAAGAGGCGAGGCGAGGCGACCAGCAAAAAGGAAAAAGAAAAAGAAAAAAAGTAGTAGCTCTCGCATTTGATGCCTCACTGACGAGGTGCTAATTTCACGTCTCTGGCGCCTAGGCGAGCGTCTCGGGCGCCTTTAACAACATAGCTCCAGACATCTGCTTTGGAGAAAAGTGCTCATTCGGGGAGGGGTAAGCAAGTTATGGAAACCGTTGTTGATGAAAGACCTCAGCCTTCGAGAATTGTTATCATTCCTTCGTCGTCTATGACTATCTTTGGGGAGCATCCAAGATAAGGGTTGCAATATGCATGCCAAAATCCTTAGTCCCGGGAGCCTGAATGGCCATCAAATCTTAGTGAATGTGGTGAAGATTCTTGATTGTACTCTTTTTTCATTTGTTAGCATTTCCAAGCTTATGATGATCTTGTTTTTCGTGCCAGAGCAACTATTTGAGGGTTGCAATGTTGGATGGCTCTCGATTAGCATTTGATTATGCTATGACTCCTTAGGATAAGGTTCATAAGCTTCACCTGAAGCTCGAGTTTGCTAATGCTCAAGTTGGGGAACTTCTTCGGGCTGGTGTCACTGGAGAAGGTATGTTGTTAAATAGTTTCCTTCTCTTTTTATCGGGTTTGTGTTATTCAGGTCTGAAGTGGTCCTTCTGCTGATATCCACAGTTCTTCGTTTCGAAGAAAGAGCTGATGATGTCTCTCAGATCCATAGACGAGATGTGGCATCGCTGAAGATTGATCTTAGTGCTCGGGAGTGTATGATTGATGATCTATATCGTCGACTGGAGTTTGGTGAGAAGGATATGAATACTCATAGGGACAGAATCGTAACACTTCAGGGAAACTTAATGATGCACAAAAACTTTCAGTTTCTCGGGCTGAGAAAATCCAAAAATTACAAGCTCAGAAAGACAAGTTTATTGAATGGAAAGGCGATCGTCTTCCTATACTCCAGCAGGCTAAGCGAGTTCTTGAAGAATTGAAAAAAGTGAATTGATCCTTTGCTCAACTAGAGAGATCTCGTGATGAGCATATGCTCAATTGTTCTGCTGGAGATGAGGAAGTCACCTCTACAGGAACACAATTGAGTATTATGGACCATGAGAAGACACATGTAGAACAGACCTTGAATCATGTCTTGCTTAAACATGAAGGTAGCTGGTGTAGTAGTTGGTTTCTGGGTTTGTCTTTGCATCTTTGATTTGTGACTCCTTGTTTTATGTACTCGCAGAGGCTCAGAAGAAAGTCTGTGATTTTGAGCAGGGAGTTGATGAACTGGTAACTAAGAAGGATGATCTGGACTATCATATGACTGAGTTGGTTAACCAGCATGTCAGGGAAACTAAGGGCCATCATCATGTCTATCAACAGAAGATAAATGATCTCCGTACGGACTATGCTAAAAGGATTATGACTTCTTGCATTGAGGTTGTGCGCCGTGATCGTGTAACACAACGAGTTAAAGCTCTTTCTAGTGCTCATGTCAACGCCACTCATGTTACTATTCCATCGGAAGGATTGTACTCTGCAAATATTGTTGTTGATTCTTCTGTAGAGGTTGGCGAGGGCAGTGCTCCTGGTGATGTTTTTGACCCAAATGCCCTATTGTTTCTTGTTTATGTAGTTGTTACTGGATAACTATTGTTTTACTTTCTCTTTTTTGTTTTGTTTTTGGTGTTTTTTTTATATATTGTTTACTACGGTCTCGGGGTTATCGTGATTGTTCCGAGGTACTCATATTAATGAAGTACTCGTTTCATTCTTTTACTTGTGTTGCTTTATTTGGAAAAAATCATGCGTGCTTGAGAGTATTTTGATAACATTATAATGATGTACCACTCTCCTTGGACCAGTTAAGCATTATAAGACCGAGAATGATCAGTTTCCCATTTGGTCAGATAATCACTTACTCTTTCGGGCTAGGATTGATGGGATCCCTCTAATGTCGAACATGTCTCCCTATCGGACACATATTCGTGAATTCTATACAATGTCTCACTTATTGGAAGGCACCTTCCACTTAGCCTCATAGTCGGCCTGTCAACGTTGTGGAGAACACATACTATATAATGTTCTAGTGGGTACTATGTGGGGCGAAGTCCTCGATGGCATCAACTCAAGGTGCCACCCCTCGTGCCAACTTATCTGGATATCTCCTTAAGTACAAGACATCAATCATAGTGGCATGTGTAACCGTATTGCATCCATCTTGCTCAAATGGGATGGGTCATGGTGTACATGATCAATATCGGCTGTTACGGACGTGATAATGGTGATATTCAAGGTATCTTCAAGAGCGCGACAAATCTTCAAATGTCGTCGTATCAGTCGATACGGCCGAGATTCATCTGATATTTAAGATATATGCTTGTTGTTAATCTAGATTTTTATAACTTTGAACTTAAAATTGTCATATACTAATATGATCTATTCTTAAAGTATGGTTGTTAAGATTCTTGGTAATAAATCAATAAAAATATAGTTAATTCTTGGCATTCGCATGTATAAAATTTGGATATAAGATTTGGGACTCCCGATATTTCACCGATAATCTCCACGAGATATTGTTATCAAGGTGTTAAGGTCCCGGTCGAGATGAGACCGAGATCCGAGATTAACTACATTGGTCATGGCATGGGGATATCACATCTATTTATGCACCTCTTAATGGGTGGTCTTGGGGTGTATATAGCATCTCCGTTCGTACTGTTTGATGGTATGAGGAGAATGTATCTCCCGAATGAAAGGTTTTTAAGCGATATGGTTTAAGTTACCTTACTAGTCCATAGTGATGCTATGGACAATATGTTTTTAGGAACTTGATGTTCCATGGTCGTTCCATCTCTTTAACATTGGACTTTAGAAGTCGATAAGTTTCATCCCATGCCTTTCCGGTTACAATGAATGGCCCTTCCCATATAGGTGTGATTTTTTCCCGACTCGCGTTGGTACACGAGGATATCTCGGAGTACCAAATTGTTTGGGTTGAAGGCATTTCATGCACTCACTTGTTGTATACTCGTACTAGTCGTCGCGGGTAGTTTTCCATCCTATGCATGAATATTACTTGTTCTCCTCAAGATCACCTAACTCAGATAGAATGAGGTTAATTGTGAGGTTCTTTTCCCATACTTCTGTCCTGGATGTCGGCTTGCTTCGGTCCCATAGGTACGCATGAAATGGGATAATCATGTTGTTTCTCGGCTAGTGGTCCTATTTTCCCATAACACATTATGCAATTATTTGCACCAACTAGCTCCATGGTCATCCATCTCCTTATTCAAGATATCATCTATGGTTCTGTGTGTCGCCCCGGACTTTCCATTTCTCTCTTGGTATATGGGTGTGGACTTATTTTTTTTTAATTTTGAAACAGTTGAAGAGAAGGTTGATGTTCATGCCTCTTAGTTGTTCCTCGTTGTCTGATATGATGAGGCAAGGATTCTGAATCTGCAAATGATATTCTCGAAGATGAATTTGCATATTTCCTTGTCTCTTATGTGTTGTAGAGCTAATGATTTAACCCATTTGGTGAAGTAATCTGTTGCCATAATCAGATACTTGCACTTTTATGTCCCTTCTTGCAAAATACCTACAATATCGATTCCCCACTTCGTGAAAGGCCATGGGATCATGATTGAATGAAAGTCGAAGGTGTATAATTACTTTTTCCGTATCGCTGGCACTCTTCGCATATTATTTTCCATGTCCTTTGCATCCTCGTGCATTTAAGCCAGAAATGTCCTTCTGTCTTTGGTTTTTCATTAAAGATCGTCTTCCACTGTGGTTTCTGATGTCTCTATATTACATTTTGACTAGGATATGGTGACCTTATTCTTTGGATAAATACTTTAACAATGGTCTTAGGTATGATCGTTGATATAACGCTTCATTTCTAAGTTCATAATTGCCTGCTCGTGAAGTTATTTTGTGTGCATACTTCTGATCTTCTGACAGTTCTCTGTTTCCTAAGAATTTTCGGACATGTGTCCTCTAGTCTTCGGTGGTGAGAGCTTGTTTTTCGACTGTTTTCACTAATGTTTGTATTTCTTCATCGGGTGGGACTGAAGGAAGGGCGAATCTTCTTAATTTAACCGAGACCATCACATGATCTACTATCACTGAAACGATATAAGCTAATGAGTTAGCATGTCTATTGTTAGTTCTGCAGATATGTCGGAAGGTAATATTTAGTATTTGCTTCGTATAATGCTGAGCTAACTGTAGGTATCTTTAGAGACATGGATCCAGGTTTTGGTATCTTCCTTCGATTTGTCAGAATACAAGTTGAGAGTCGATATTGAGACGAACCTCGGAGAGTTCTAGTTCGATGATTAATCGCAAATCATGTATCACATCTTCGTATTCCATGATATTATTAGTCGATGCAAATTCCAATATGAGGCCATGTATGATTCTCTATCCTGATAGTGTGGTGAAGACCATTCCGATGCTTATTTGTTGCACGACCCATCAAAGAATACTTCCCATCGCCTCAGATTCTCATACCCGAGAATCTCAGGTGGTTCATCCATTTCGTTCTCCATGCCTGGGATATCTTCAACCTCCTCGTCTTCAGCTATCGGGAAGTTTTCCAAGAAATCCTCTATGACTTGGTATTTTATTGTCGTTTGGGTTGGTATTTAACCTCAAACTGTTTGATCTGGGATCTCTATTTGGATATCCTTCCTCCTCTCACTGCACTTTCCAGAACACACTCTATTTGTTCCTTGGTGATGATTATGCCATTGTGTGCATGGAAGTATGTTCTTAAATTTTGGGTTGCGCAAAAAATTGATTGGAATTTAAATTATACCGCAAGAGCATGGCTGTCGATGAGACAATATGCATGCACGACTCGTTCCATAGAGATTTCAAAATTGTAATTTCTAACTTTTAATTAATTAATTAAATACTGTAGTTGATGATAAAAATAAACAAATAAAACTAATAAATAAAAAGAAATTATAAAACTAACAAATAGAAAGACAGTAGGGTTTTCGGAATCCATCAAGTTATTATGCAAAACTCTCATTTTAAATATAACTTAAGGTGATTTAGGACCAAACGGTTTTACGCCTTGGAAGATGTTGCGGTTGAAACATTTTAAATTAAACGTATAATTTCTTTCGATTGAAAAATAATTAATCAATAAAACACCAAGATAGAGGACCATATGAAAGAAATTAATAAATCAATTAAACCATTCATAAAGGCCAAAGGTAAATTAAATAGAAAAATATGAGTGTCATACATAATAATCTTGACTTCATCTTTAACCCCAACAAAGAGATTAGCTACCAAATAAAAATAGAGAAGAAAAAAAGAAAGAAAAAAAAAAAACAACTAAATCTACTTGCTCCTCTGAACTAGAAATTGAACTCCCCTTTTCCATCTACTCCCACCACTATTTATATACACAAGTCTTTCAAATATGTATTTCCATAATATTCTCAATTAATTAGTATAATACAAAATTTATGCGATAAATGGAATATATGTGGAATTGCAACTAATGACTTTATTTTCTTGTATACTTATGAGATTGCCTCTTCTTCCTTTCCATAGATAGGAGATATTATATTAATCCTCCAAATCTTATACACAAGGAAAATTAAATTTTCAAAGGTGAAAATTATTCCCATTATATGATGTCAACACCAGTGGACCCCAAAATATATCTTTTCATTTTAAGAGTTAATTTCTATTTCGACCGCATACCCCGAGCATCTGAATTTCCATCCATTTTACGGGCAAAATACCGTGATTTTTTGGACACCGAGCTTTATTATTAAAACTGCAAAACTAAATAAAACCATTAATATGTACAAAATAGAGAACTAATAAATATAAATTAAGACGTAGATTGTGTCGTGTTTACACACTTATCAAATACCCCCAAACCTAGATTTTGCTTGTCCTCGAGCAAAACTAAAATGAAAAACTAACCTAAAAATGAAATATAAATCCCAACTCACTTTTGCAGGAATCGTGACTACACTTAGCATGTGTAACAAGCCTTTGAACCCCTAAGTGGCCTTAGTGGACTAGTTTTTTCTCATGAGGGTTTACAAGAGATATACCCACAAAACCTTTTACTCCAAACCCTATCTACTTGTGAACGATTGAGGGTAGACACTAAACATGTTATTTAGTTGGCTAATAAACTCTTTGGCTATGCGAGGAATTACCATGTTTGAGTCCAATTGTTGTACACGAGTTTTCACTCAAGCGTACTAAAATTCATATATAAAACAAAACACTTCTCAGAAAGTCGTACAATGGACCACGATACTCGGAATCTAACAAACCACAATCACATAAATAGATTAAGAAGATGGATATGGAGATAGAAGTATGCACATGTTGACTAAGGTGAACGGTGTTTCCCAAAATATCTGTATGAACATCATGCCAAGATGAACCCTTAATGGATTGAGATACACACCCACTGGTCTAAGTCCTAATTTCTATTATCAACTCTACTGGTATATACAAGGGCCCCAACGATCGATTTATTGAATATATACAATTAATTTTTTTAGCAAAATGATTAGATCTTTTGAATCTAAGCGCATGCTCCTTTTCAGCAGATTAAAAGATAGTTCTCATGGATCCTGCATTCCACGCTTTCTTAGGTGACGGAGACAGGGAGAACACACACCAAGTGTCATTTTTTTTAATTATTGTTCAAGTTTAATTAAAACAATGTGGCTTGATCTCAATCTCTCTACTTCCTCCCAGCGGCGACAACAAGGCGATACTAGTGCCCTAGCAAATCACTTAGAGAAACACAAAAAGTTATAAAAAAAAACGTGATATGGTGATGATTCCGAGATATGGTGACAACTATCATGTTATTTATAACACCTGAGCTTTGTCCTTTTATGAATAGACCATTTAGATGGGCACATAACCTCCTATAGAAAAGAATTTTGTTTCCATCTACCTAGAATGGTTAGTGTCATCCTAAATTATTCACAAGTTTCTAGATTTTGGAGTTTTTGGTACAACTATTTTTTTTAAAATTTTCTCCCTTACCCCCAAACTTAAATTGAACATAGTCCTCGTTGTTCTAAAGATAAATGAATGAAAGCATGAACAAAGATTAATATTGATCAAAGTAAGAGAGATAGGGAAGGATATTATGAACACCGTATACCAAAAGCATATGGGTTTCCCCCCATAAAGCGCTAAGTTTAAAGTCTTCAGCCAGACCAAGAAAGGATTAGTCACAATTTACGAATCATACAATAATAATCTGAATAATTACGGATCCTTGAAGTCAATTGACTTTGACTTACTCAGTTGACCACCATGGAATATATGAAATTGGTGGTCATTCTCATGAAAATGTGTCGATTTAAACTTCTAAGAATATTCATGTTTAGTTTCAAAAATTAAAAATTGACACATTTGAAGTTGAAACTTTCCCACATTTGGTAAATAAATTTTTGGCAAGATAACGAAGTCAATTATGTATCATATCCCGGGTGAACAACATCAACAGGATGACGGGTTTCTAACGACTGAATTTCTTTTTGGACAAGATCAGGCTCAGGAAATAGTTCTTGAAGAAATTCTCTTAAAATGGTGGAGGCACATATGTCAAGTACCAAGCGAGGGACCTTTATAAGAGCCAAAGGTAAACCACAGGGAGAATGGTATTCACCCCCAAACCTAGAGTGGTCAATGACCTTGGACAAACTAGTCACAATTTCCTTAATTTCTAAATTATCAGATTTAGAAAAATGGTCAATTATTTCATGTAGACTGAAATCAGGTTGGGTACCTTCACTCACATTCAAATTATCTACGAGTCTATCATCTTCGTTAGGAACTATGATCTTTGCATCGTTGGACTCTAAAACACTAGTCTCGGGATAAACTCGTTCCTCTAAACCATTATTGTCTTCATAATAACAAGGAAATATTTCACCGTCTATAACAATGGTGTCTCTAGTTAAATCATTTTCCTCTTGAATATGTAAATAATCATCAATATTATTAGGATTTGAACTAGAAACAACATTATCCACATGAGGCTCAAATGGTGTAAAATTTACCTGATTATTATGACTATGGATTTTTAGCTCTTCATCGATACTATCCTCATCATCATAAAAATATGAAGATGGTTGAACCTTTTTTAAACAAATAGTGCTTTCAATTCTAACCTCGCCCTCTAAATTAGGTAAATATTCATCATTATTATCAAGGGTAAAATTGGAAACACAATTTTGGAAATTAAGTTCATGTTGAGCAATATTGACAACAGAACGTTCATCTTCAATATTCTCCTCGTCTAAATGTGCATTAAGTTCACTGAGATTAATACTGAAAGCTTCAAGTCTTTCTGTCATCTTCTGTCCATTTTCATCTATTTGATTAAATTTATCATTCCAAGAATCAGACGAAAAATAAAGAATTTGTGAATTTTCCATGTAGCGGCTGAGGACATCTTCTAAAGATGAAGAACTAACATTTTGCTCAGTATAGTATTGCTCATTTACCCGTTCGTACGAATGGTGAGCGTGCGAATAGTAATTGGAATCACTATGGTATGAACCATAACCTCCAGAGGGTTGGTAGTGGTCCCAAGTACTATCCACACTATGTTCATAGTATGGGTAATGTCCATTTTGGAATTCAGGTCGATAATCATTGCATTGGTCCTCATAATACCATTTCGACATTTTTTTTGTTGATGCAAATGCAAATGCAAACGCAAGGTTGACTAAAAATAGGTAAGGCTTGCTTGTGGAATATACCTACAACCAAATACTGGTCAAAGGTACAAGGCTAAGGCTTGTGGAATTCCGGTTGGTAACTCCCATCAGGCCCAAGGCACGGGTTCATCGTACTTTTCCACGGGTTTTCCTAAAATTGGTAGTCTGACGATGCAATTGGTGTGTGCACGGTTTTTTTTTTTTTTTAATATACAAAATTAAATAAAATCTAAAAGAAATACAAAAGAAATCCTAATTTACTTATTTACAAGATGAAAATCTAAAAATAGAAATTTAAAAAATAAAATTGGGATTATACTAACCTTTTTTGGTAGGAAATTTTCCACAATAATTACAAAATATTACATGCACAACAAAGACAAGAAAAATACCCAAGTAAAATCTAAAAGAAAAAAAAATAAAAAATAAAAAAAATCATAAACTAATTAACACAAAATTAAAGAAAAATTGAAAATCACAACTTCTAAATCTCAGGCAGCGGCGCCAAAAAATTGATTGGATTTTAAATTATACCTTAAGAACACAGATGTTGATGAGACAGTATGCAAGCACAGTTCGATTCAAAGAGATTTCAAAATTGTAATTTCTAACTTTTAATTAATTAATTAATTACTGTAGTTGATGATAAAAATAAACAAATAAAAATAATAAATAAAAATAAATTATTAAACTAACAAGTATAAAGAAACTAGGGTTTTCGGAATCCAACAAGTTATTATGCAAAACTCTCATTTTTAATGTAACTCACGGCGATTTAGGACCAAACGATTTTACGCCTCGTAAGATGTTACAGTTAAAACTTCTTACATTAAATGTATAATTTCTTTCGCTTGATAAATAATTAATCAATACAACACCAAGCTAGAGGACTATACGAAAGAATTTAATAAATCAATTACACCATTCATAAAGGGCAAAGGTAAATTAAATAAAAAAGTATGAGTTTCTTACATAATAATATTGACTTCATCTTTAACCCCAGCGAAGAGATTAGATACCCATTAAAAATAGAGAATAAAAGAAGAAAAAGAAGAAAAAAAACTAAAACTACTTGCTCTTCTGAACTAGAAATTGAACCCCCCCCCTCTTCCATCTACTTCCACCAGTATTTATATACACAAGTCTTCCAAATATGTATTTCCATAATATTCTTATTTAATTAGTATAATATAAAACTTATGTGATGAATAGAATATATGTGGATTTCCAAACAATGACTTTATTTTCTTCCTTATTTATGAGATTGTCTCTTCTTCCTTTATATAGATAAAAGATATTATATTAATCCTCCAAATTTTGTACACAAGGGAAATTAAATTTTCAAAGGTAGAAATTATTCTCATTATCTGATGTCAACACCAGTAGACCCAAAAATATATCTTTCCATTTTGAGAGTTAATTTCTATTCCGACCGCACACCCCGAACATTTGAATTTCCATCCATTTTACAGGAAGATTACCGTGATTTTTTGGACACCGATCTTTATTAATTAAAAACTGCAAAACTAAATAAAACCATCTATATGTACAAAATAGAGAACTAATAAATATAAATTAAGACGTAGATTATGTCGTGTTTACATACTTATCATATACCAAGGATAACACGAGTTTTTCAATCTTTGTGTATTTTCGTTCAGCCGAGGTAATGGTTTTGGTGATGAAATAGACAGGTTGCGTCTTTCCCTCTTCGACACGAACTAACACGACGTTAATGGAAACATTGGTAGATGATAAGTAAATGTACAATATCTCTCCCGGCTCTGGTTTTTGCAAGATGGGCAATATAACCAAAAATCTTATGAAATGACTCCTTGCACTCTTGGTTCCATGAAAATTTATCATATTTCTTCAGCGTGTTTAAGAATGATTTGCACTTGTCCGATGATCTGGATATGAACCTATTTAAGGCTTCAAATTTTCCATTTAACCTTTGGACATTTTTCACTGTTTTCAGGGATGACATGTCTTGTATTTTTTGGACTTTGGAAAGATCTACTTTAGTTCCTCGCTTGGTCACCATGAATCCCAAGAAAGTTTCATACGTGACTCCAAAGAAACATTTGATGGGGTTAATCTTCATTTGATATTTTCTTATTTGCTCGGAGATTTCCTTTAAGTCCGCCGCGTGGTTCTTGGCTAGTTTACTTTAACTAACATGTCATCCACATAGACCTCCATGGTATTATAAATCAATTCATTGAATATATTCTACACAAGTATTTGGTAAGTTGTTCTGAGGTTTTTCATTCCGATCGACATCTTTGTGAAGTATTATAATCCTCTTGGGGGTGAAGAATGTTGTGTTTTCTTGGTTTTCTACTACCAACGAGATCCTACTATACCCTGAATATCCATCCATTAGTTGAAGTGCCACATGCCCTAATATAGCGTTCACCAGTTGATCTATATTAGGGAGTAGGAAACTATCCTTTGGACACGCCTTATTGAGGTCGCTAAAGTTGATGCAAATTCTCACCCCCTCATTTTTCTTTGGCAGATGACCATGTTAGAAATTCATGATGGATACTGGACTTCTCGAATGATCCCGGAAGCCTACGTTTTTTTCAACTCTTTTTGCATTTCCCCCTGGTAATCGGGTGACACTTTCCGAATTCTTAGTTGAAAGGGCTTATAATTCAGTCTGATCTTCAACTAGTGGAAGCTGACTTGGGGGTCGCTTCGTTGCATATCTTCTATTTTCTAAGTGAACACACCTGAGTATTCATTTGATACTTCAACCAACTACTTTTATACTTCTGGTTCTAACAACGTTCATATCTTCACTAGGCATGTGTTTTCACCTATCTGAATATTCGCATCCTTTGTGGGTTCCAAGGATCAAAAGTTTGACTTGGTTTCTCTAGCCTTGGTCGGGGTATTTGATTTATATAATGCTTTATCGCACTCCCGGAATGTTCTTTTGTTATCCTTGAATGCTCCTATGTCTAGATTTATTAGTATCAGCGATGTAGGCATCGATCTTCGGTTGATTTTCTGTTTCTTTCAAAAAAATTTTTTTGCATCTTTTAGGGTGTTGACTCAATTTTCGCTATTTATTACTTTGATCGTGTAGCAATATCTTCCATGATTTCATCAAATCTGTCTGATCTAGGAAACCTTAGCCTATTGTGGTAGGTCGAATCGACTTCTTTGATCATATGAACCCATGTTTGTCCGATGATAAAAGCATAAGGAGAGATTACATCCACGACACATAATGTTGTCCAGGTAAGGATTCTTCCTACATGACTTTTTAAGGTAACCTACCCTCTTGGTCTAGTTGAAGAACCATTGAATCCACATATGTAGTTTTTTTGGGTTGAAAATAAATATATTGTAAAAAAGTACTTTCTGTAGATTCGAGAGATCAAAATCGAACAGAACCTGCCTAAACCAAGAAATGGCCGTTCATGTCTTTCTTCGCTCACACAGGTGGAGATGATAGGTTGATCTTAGGGGGGGAATCAAATAAGGGTGAGAAATTACTGTGTGATAAGAAAGTGATGGTGTGTAATTGAAGAATGAATGCAAGATTGTAGAGTGGATTATCTATGCGATAGATCTCTTATTATGCTCTTAATTCCTTAATTCCTTGTTTTGAATAGATGAAGCCTGGTAATTTTATATTCTTTTCGTGAATACACTGATTTCTCGTAGGTTGTGGAAGTTACGAATAGAATAACTAGTGATGATCGTGGAAATTGTAGTGGAGTCATGTCATGTAAGTTAGGAGGACTGTATGATTACTACTCCTCATCCTCTCAACTTCTCTTAACCATCCCACTACTTATTACCTTCTTTTCAAGGATGTGTTTCCATATCGCACGTTGTCATAGACCGCCAGACCAATACCCCAATGAGAACTCCCCCATATGATGTATTTGATATCTCGTATAAAATAGTGGAGTCATGGACTACCATCATTTTAGTTAGGTCAGGTCATAACTTTCCAAACTAGTGAGGCAAGTTCCTTAGTTCACTAAGTTTTTCAAGTAGACAAGCCAATGTCGAGTCTAGTAAAAATAGTAAGCTTAATAGTCGTGCACTAGCTGTTTGTGGGGAAAAACAAATTAAAGGCTAATTTAGGAAAAGTGGGGTGAGAAGGTGTTAATTCGTCAATCCTTAAACATTTGTATTGTTGAAATATTTTGTTTAGATTCGAGAGATCAATCTGTAGAATCCTGGACTAAACCAAGCAATGGTAGTTCCAGTCTTGCTTCAGTCACAAAATTAGGAGAAGAAGGGTTGGTCTTAGGGAGGGAAGCAAGAAAGATTGAGGTCAGAGTATCAGACTCTGTTGGATATAATTGGTGTGAATAGATATGAATAAATTCTTCTGTGTGAGAAGGTTGAATGATCAAGGTTGATCGACTTGAATTATTCTGTGTTAGACTTGTTCAGTTGTAAACTTATTGTCGTGTCTAAACTTAAAAACTTGTCTCTCCGTTCAATAAATTGAACATCTATTTATATCATAACTATTGTAACCACTCAACCTCTTTTCTGGAAAAAACTATCGATGGTTGAGTAGTGGTGAAATGGTGAAAGTGGAGAAGGTGTTGACAACTACTCTCCACTTCGATTGAGGATGAATGGACGGTTGCTCAACTTACCACTCCTCTACTCAACTACTGATCGAACTTTCCAGAGTTTCATTTTTAGTGAGTACACTGTTGCACCACATGTCGTAGACCGCCAGACCAGTACCCTAATGAATACCCCCCCATTTGTGACATTTGATGTCTCATGTAATATTGTAGTATTGAGCACTACTGATGTTAAGTCTATTGAGACTTTCTCAATTGGTCTCTTGACTAGAGACTTGTCTTGCTTGACTAGATGATGAGTCTAGCAGATTAAAATAAATATGTCTTGCTTGACTAGCTTATTAGTCTAGCATACTAGAATAAAATAAATACGTATTTATTTGTGTGTGAGGAGCAGTGTGTCCATCTCAGTCAATTTTGTAGAAACAAGTGTATATTGCTGAGCATAAAAAATTGTGTGTGAGGCCTCATATAAAGATGTGTGTGATAGAGGCCTATCATAGCTTAGGGTTTTGACACGTGAAAGGCAGAGGAGGAGCGTCAAGCTCGGGTATTCACGTGAAAGGGAGAGGAGAAGCGTCAAACTTTGGTCTTGAAGCAAGAGTTTTACGTTTTTCTCTTTGTACTTAGCCTCACACACCGAGGGTAAAAGAGTTAAACGCCAATTTTTGAGTGAGAGGCAAGACGTCAAATTTTTAACAAGAAGCAGGATGCTCATATTGTACTCTTTGTACTCATCCTCACATGTTGAAGATAAAAGAGTAAAATTGTCAAATTTCTTTTGCAAGCAGCAAGTCGTGTAAAGAGTTTTTTTACTTAGGAGTAGTCACGCAAGCTTAGATGCTTGGCTAAGGCGTGTATGTTGGAAGCAAGAGAGGTAGAGAAGTCTCCCTCTTCAAAAATTAGGGTTTGAAAATGTTTGGCCAAAAGGCAAGAAGCTCAATTTTACTCTTCTGCTCAGCCTCACATGTTGAGGGAAAAATAGTAAAGACACCAAACATTTGGAGAGAAACATGATATCCATGCTAAGAGTGAAGCCATGTGATCCTTGCTCTAGAAAGTAAGACGCACAAGCAAGAGGAGCAAGATGTATTTGAAAATTAGGGTTAGCTTCCCTATTTTCGAAATTAAGGTCTGGAACACCTTTTGACATGTTTTTGCAACGTTTAAACGTGTTTCAAAATTTTTTTAAACCCTTATTAGGGTTTGAAATATTTTTTGACACACTTTTTGCAATATTATAAGTGTTGCAAATCTGTTTTCAAACCTAATTAGGGTTTTTTGCACCCATTTGCATTAGTTATCTCTTTAAGCAAATGATTAATGCTACTGTGTAGAGATTTTTAGCTAGTAGAAGCTATGAAATTGTGTCTATCACAATTTTGACTTTGAATTTTAGCACAGTTGTGGTACTTACATCAAATAAATCCATATTTAGAGATGTATAAGTATTCTAATATGTTAATATTACTCGATTGAATATGAATATTAACATGGGTAATTTTTGGGAATTCAGCTATGGAATATAACACTAAAATAACACTCGATTCGCTTTATACTAGTGGGCAATCCATCTATGATCTTGAGATTTTACGTAAAAATCATATAACATCTGAGAATGTTGTAGCAAGCACCAGTGTTGTTCTAATGACTTTGTATAGTAATGAATATTGATTAAATTTATTAATTTGATTGTATATGTAGTTATCCATACATACAAAGAAGACAGGGATAAGCACATGAGAGAGAGAGAGAGTAGGGATAAGCGCCTACTCAAGAACTCTTTTGTAGAATCTTTAAAGTTTAGTATTTCGTAGACCCGCATCTTGAGAGACAATTTACTAATTTATCCTTGTAAAAATCCCACCATTTACATTAAGTCCTATGCTTAGCGCGGAACGAGTAGTGTTGCGTGGTAAGCACTAGATGGTGGCCTGTCAGATGAAAAATAAAATTAAATATAACTATTAAGTTCAATGGTTAGATATTACCAGAGGAGTACTAGCCGTCTTAAACTTTTGAATAAGTAAGCTAGAAGGCCCCCTTGGATAGACAAGTAGAGACCCATAGAAAGGCAAGACTTGGAATTGGTCGGACAAGGTCTTTAGAACGTTAGTTGGTTCTATAGAGTGTTGAGGCATTGCTGCCGTCAAAATACTAAGATGAGGCAGTGGTGCCTCAGAAGACTGAGATGAGTGTTGAGGCAGTGGTGCCTAAGAACACTGAGATGAGAACTCGTATTTAAATTTTATATAAATCTATATAACTATTTTAATGAGTCAATATTGTTCAATTGAGCGTGAATATTGACATTAGTTAATATTTAGGAATTCAGCTGCTAGATATAGCACCAAAAGATACTCAAAAAATTTCAATACTAGTAGACAATCCATCTATGAGTTTGATATTTTTCTATACAAAGTTGTATAGGTAGGTCAACACTATTCAGTTGAAATGAATGTTGACATAAGGTAATTTTGGGAACTTCCCTGTGGAATATAGCACCAAATGTTACTCAAATTTTCTCTATACTAGTGGGTAATCCATCTAGAAGCTTGAGATTTTATATAAAATAATCATAGAATATCTGGAAAATGTAGTTAGTGCCAGTGTTATTCTGATAATTGTATACATATAGAGATAGGACAGGGATAAGTGCCTGAGAGAGGAGAGGGATAAGCGCATGCCTGAAAATTCTTTATAGAATTCCGAGGTTTAATATTGACGAAAATAAAATAACAAGGCTTAGTTGTTAAATATTACCAGAGATATTGCAGTAGGCTTGAACTCTGTTATCGTCACATTGATGGATCTATAAGTCAGAGATGATTGATAGAGATGTATAGAGGCGCAATATCATCATCTGGGATACAATATCAGCAGTTCATGTTTTTTAAGTACACCATGCAAGCTCACATGGTTGGATAGGTAATAGAGAAGGTTGCAGTTTAGACGGATAAGTGATAGTCCACATCTTGAACAGATGTGAGAGAGGATCCTTGGCCTGGACGAACATGTAAGAGGAGAGCATGTTGGACAGACAAGAGATAGACCGTGTATGCTGGACTGACAAGTAAAGAGGAGGGCATGGACAAACGAGTGAGAGTCCATTGCTGGATGAACAAGCAAGAGGGTCCACAACTTGGATAGAAAAGAGGGGATCCTTCTCTTTCTCGGACTTGGTAAGTCCATTTGGTATGAAAGGAAAAATTGATTCCCTTCTTCCTCATCTCCTATAATTCTCTTATTTGTACTAACAGTTTGTCTTGCAGGTATAAGAACTCTATCTTGTTGATGTCGCTAGCATCGTCTCTAACCCTAGATTTTGTAGGCCTTGCTATATCTCATCAGTTGCACGAGGAAGTCATCTTTATCATCAATGGATTCTTCCTTTTTTTAGCAGCGTAATCTACTCTTTGGAGGGGACATTAATTACATTGTTTATCTCTGCTTCTTCTTGTTGTTGTAGAAGTAGTCGTTGAGATACCACCACTCTTTTATTCCAGGGATGTGAGTATGGCCTACCAAGTTGATCAGACACGATAAGAGGTTGGTAATCATGAGAGCTGTTGAGATGGTTATGACGTGGGAAGCTTGAATCCCGTCTAGAAGTTTTCTGTTTGCGCCTCATTCACTGTAAGGCTATAAAAACTTCATATGACATCAGTTTTCAGTGGTTGACCCCAAATTTTGAAGCCAAGAGACTAAGCTATTATATGAAGTAAGAATCAATTAATTTGGAGTTTGCTAGGTCGGAAAATCATATGTGAACATCCGTGATTAGTAATCTCGTGTAACTTTTCAGATCCTGTATATTTTAGTGCAGAAGTCATATTTCTTAGCTCGGGTATCCGATTGTCGCGCCCTTTTATTATGTTGTAGAAGAGACATGTACGAACAATTTTTTTTTGATTCATTTCCCCATTACTTATCCATAAGTATTTTTTCAAAGTTAGGGGGATAAGTATGTAATAGCTCGGGTGTCCAAGAACTTCGAATTCGATGAAGAATGACTTTGTTATGGAGTTGATGATGCAAGGAGTTGCAAGCAGTAATAGGTAGTTGTATACATGAGATGGAACACCAGTGAATGCGAGATGATGACTCGAATCACAGCAAGATGGAAGACAGAGAAGTTAGTGATGATAAAATGGCTGAAGGAACTTTGCTTGTGAAATATTTATCCAGGATTGAGATGATTGTGTCTTCTTTGTTATCAGTGGTAGATGGAACTGTAACTTTAGTACAACGTTTCTTTGTCATTAGACTAGTGTCTTCAGAGCGTAGTAGGAAGATGAGCGCAGTCCCCATGTGTAGCTCACTTGAAATCTACCATCAGAGTAGATATAACTTTATTTGATGGAGTTTATGAACGTGTGTGTCTTAGATTGTAGCTGGACAAAAATGTTTTCAATCGAAGCAAGCTTGATCGAAACTTGAGTGAAGGTAGATGAACGAAATAAGTTTGATTGAAGGCGGACGAACCAGGAAGCAGAGATGATCGTACAAGTTAGAACAAAGGCTGGATGTAGAACTCTTGGCTTGAAAAACAAGACGTACGAATTTGTTAATGTTCGAGTTGGTGAACAAAAAAACTAGGCTGGAGTTGTTCAGTATCGCATGCTAGAAGAGGCAAGTACAATTCGATAGCAAGACGGACAATCATGACTTGATGGCAGGCAGACAAACTCGGTCTTTGAAAGAAAGACGAACATGCTTGATCGATATTAGACACATGAGTATGAATCGAAGTTGAGGTAGAAAAAAACGTCTGGGCAAGTTTAATAGTGTTGATAAACATGTGCATCTTGACTGTGGGAGATATGAAATAAAGCTAGGACGAGCAGATGAGCAAAACTGGATGAACAGGCTTTAGACGAAGTTGATCGTGCAAGCACCAAGACTGGTCAAGCTGAGTTCGACGAAGTTGATGGAAACATATGTCTTAGTTGGGGATGGATTGACAAGCTAAATCAAAGATAAGGTGAACAAGTCTTAACTGGAGGGCATACATGATAGGAGGACAGATAAGAGTGGATGTCTTGTTCTTGTTGTACGAATCAAAGGGAAGTTTGTTCCCTTCCCAAACTCTAAATAACAATTATAAGAGAAGCTTTGTTCTTTCCTTCTTTAATATTGCTGCTCTCTGCTTGACTATCATAGCATCAACCGGCCATCGATATTAAGGTAAGCTCTAACTTTTCTCCTTCATATGAGTATACAGTTTCTATATTGAGTTTATGTATGTATTTTCTCAAAAGAACCTCTCATATGTTTATTTGAATCAAAAGAAGCACTCCTAAACCCTAGTTTTTTGTGTGAAATCGTTAGTCTTCTTGTATTTGCATAAGAACATCAACTCTCCAAACAATTTTTGTTCTTGGGTAAGCTAGGGTTTGACCGAAATCCCCCTCTTTTTTTTTAACATGAATTAATGCTCACGTCTTTGATGTTTTGCAGCATTGTTGGCCTCTCGCAAGGGTGATCTTAGTTCAACTGCTGCTCTCTACTTCACCAGGTAAATATGCTTCCATCTCTCTTATCTTTTGAAATGCGAAGAAGAAAGTAAAATATAGTGACAGTCCCCAGGTGGTAGAGACTAGGTTGAAGAAACGTGTTGGCGGAATTCGTTCTGGCACCACTGATTCTCCTTTACATCTTGAATGAGTATATCTTAGCATTATTGTTGATTTTCTTCTCACTATTCTCATAAGGAAAACATATCTGACAATGAAGAAGGTGATGCTCTCAAAGTTCCTTCGGAGAATGATAAAAGCAGTAATTCTGTCTCAGAAGAAGAGGAGTATAATAACTCAAATAATGATCTTGACATTCAAAATAGCTCGCAACATGGTCGGGTGAGTATTCGTCTTGAATTTACTTCATAATTGCTTAGAAACATCCCTTGAATGAAGTAATGAGTGAAAACTTGAATTAAAATATGAGCAATTTCGTGAAATTTCGTTGTTAGAAAAATTCAGAAATAATACCTTTACTGAAAAAACCATAAAATCCTCATACAGAGTCCGTTTTCAATGATCTACCCAAAAATTTTCATGCAATGAGAAGAGATATCTCATAATGCATAAAATTTTGGGTTTTAAGTTCATATAGAGCCTCAAAAAGACAAAACACCAGAAACTCAGGAAGAATTCAGGAATTTTTCAGATGGGAAGTAGTCGAGAGTTTTGATCATATCTCTCAGCTCGTATGTCCGATTGATGTGATTTTTTGATATGTTGTAGAGAACATCCATAAAAAGAGTTTGGTATGTAAATCACCCCTAGATTAATTACCAATTGCTCCCAGGTAGTAACTTTGTACAGGGTAATGCAAAATTGTCTCTGATGAGTTTAGTATGAAAACGTGTTTTAAAGCCTCTGGGCTACGTTCTTGAGATTTGGGTACTTCATGAAGTATATTTACATAATCAATATACTTGTATCCTTAAAATTCTTGTTTTGAGCTTGAATTTCATATTTTTCCATCAATTGGTGATTTTACAGCGCGAAAGTAGAGAGGAGCATAGCAGCATTGGAGAAGTACTGATTATAGACCAGGTTGATAAAAATATTACCTCTTCGTCAGAAAAACCATGAAGAAAGTCTTCTCTGACATGATTGGTTATATAGAAGATCAAAGTGAAGGTACCACAAAAACTAAAAATAGCCATGGTTGTGTCTGAGTGTCCAGGTGCAGGTCTTCCTTTTACCTTCTTCACTCACAACACCCACATATGGTTGAATGTTATATCACTTACTTGTGAACCATCTATTAACACAAGTCTCATATGCTTCTTCATTCCTAGCAGGTATAACTCTCTCCATCAAAGCAGGTGTAGTTGTAGTCGATTGTCGGAATCTGGGAAAAAGTCTCTTGTTTCTGCATCACATCGGTTGTGGTAAGCGAAATTTGTGCATAACTTACTTCTTCAGAATGCTGACCAGATAGAGGGGTGTTGGTAGTACCAATGTTGGTAACCAGAAGAATATTTCCAGGAGTAACAAAGTTGCTACTATCATAATCGAATTTGAGAAATAGTTATTGAATCTGACCCAAGGTCAAGCGCTTCTAAAACTGAGAAAATTCAAGAGATTGAAAAATTGAAGACTTGCAACTGAGAGATTAATCTCCCACTGTGGTCTCCAAAATGTTTATGGGGAAAAACGAATTGAAGGCTAATTTAGGAAAATAGGGTGAGCAGGTGTTAATTCGTCAATCCTTAAACATTTGTATTGTTGAAGTACTTTGTTTAGATTCGAGAGATCAATCTGTACAATCATGGCCTAAACCAAGCAATGACTGTTCCAGTCTTGCTTCAATCACAAAATTAGGAGGAGAAGGGTTGGTCTTAGGTAGGGAAACAAGAAAAAATTGAGGTTAGAGTATCAGACTCTGTTGGATGTAATTGGTGTGAATATCTATGAACAAATTCTTCTGTGTGAGAAGGTTGAATGATCAAGGTTGATCGACTTGAATTGCTCTGTGTTATACTTGTTCAGTTGTAAACTTATTGTCGTGTCTAAACATAAAAACTTGTCCCCTTGTTCAATAGATTGAACATCTATTTATATCATAACTATTGTAACCACTCGACCTATTTTCTGGAAGAAACTGTCGATGGTTTAGTAGTGGTGAAGTGGTGAAACTGGAGAAGGTGTTGACAACTGCTCTCTACTTCGATTGAGGTTGAATGGACGGTTGCTTAACTTACCACTCCTCTACTCAATTGTTGATCGAACTTTCCATAATTTCTCTTTTAGTGAGTGCACTGTTGTACCACATGTCGTAGACCGCCGGAAAATTACCCTAATGAATTCCCCCCATTTGTGACATTTGATGTCTTGTGTAATATTGTAGGAATGAACACTACTGATGTTAAGTCGATTTAGAGTTTCTCAATCGGTCTCTTGACTGGAGACTTGTCTTGTTTGACTAGATGATGAGTCTAGCAGACTAAAATAAATATGTCTTTCTTGAATAGCAGATTAGTCTAGCAGACTAGTATAAAATAAATATGTATTTATTTATGTGTGAAAAACAGCGCGTCCATCTTAGTCAATTTTGTATTGACTTGTTTATTTTGTTGAAACAAGTGTATGTTGCTGAAATATTTTTTGACACACTTTTTTGCAACATTATAAGTGTTGCGAATCTGTTTTCAAACCCTAATTAGGTTTTTTTTTACCCATTTGCATTAGTTATCTCTTTAAGCAATGGATTAATGCTACTGTGGTGGGATTTTTAGCTAGTAGAAGCTATGAAATTGTGTTTGTCACAATTTTGACTTTAAATTTAAGCATAGTTGTGGTACTTAAATCAAATAAATCCATATATAGAGATATATAAGTTTTTTAAAAGGTTAATATTACTCGATTGAATATGAATATTAACATGGGTAATTTTTGGGAATTCATCTATGGAATATATCACCAAAATAGCACTCGATTCGCTTTATACTAGTGGGCAATCCATCTAGGAGCTTGAGATTTTACGTAAAAATCATAAAACATCTGGGAATATTGTAGCAACCATCAGTGTTATTCTAATGATTTTGTATAATAATGAATATTGATTAAATTTATTAATTTGATTGTATATGTAGTTAGCCATACATACAGAGAAGATAGGGATAAGCACCTGAGAGAGGGAGTAGGGACAAGCGCCTACTCAAAAATTCTTTTGCAGAATCTTTAAAGTTTAGTATTTCTCAGACCCACATCTTGAGAGACTATTTACTATTTTATCCTTGTCAAAAACCCACCATCTATACTAGCTTAAAAGTAACATGGCGTAAACTTGGATGTATTTAAAGTCAAGATTATGCAAAAGTTCTCAATGGCCAGGCATGTCAGACTTACTTGAGAACTTGCTTATGATATGTGTGATACTAGCAATAGGTTAGCGCCAAGAAAGTTTGGAGTTTGGGCTAAGACGCGTCCCTTAGGACGTGCAAAGAATGGTTGGGGCTCGCCCTATCTAGCACCACGAGGTAAGGCAGCGTTGGTCGCCAGCGCTATGGATATACAGTGCCAGCCTTACGCTGGCGCTAGAAGATGCAGCGCTAGCCTTGGCCAACGCTATGTTCTTCGTGTCGTAGGTGCACAAATTAATTATCTTATTTTTCACTCAATTAATAAATAAAATAAGGAGTAAGGTTCGATCCCTCGAAGAGTAAAGAGTTTTAGTTGTCAAAAAATGTTACCAAGGGGGGTTTTGTAAAATATTTTTAAATAAAATAAATAGAAAAGCAATTCAAGATGATTAGGTTGAAAACAATGATGAGAAATATGATAAAGAAATCCTTATTTGTTACTAAATATTGATTAGATTGATATATTCATCTAGTTAATGTTAATCAAAAATTATTACCAACTGTAAAATAGCAGCTAGCTCAGTGCAATCCCTAAATTCCTTATCACTGTTTCGGAAGCTCTCCAATACCAGATTTTATTCTCCTAAACCACCTAGTAGTAGCTCACTCTAGATGTAATTTTTTCAAATACATTATATTTTGTTAATTTATAGGTTGATCCTAATAGTTAGACTCTTAGCTCAAGGTCCACTTTCTAGGGTTGTTTATACACACAATTGCTCAACAGAATCCCTCTGCAAGATCTTGTGTTCTCTACTTATATAAAGAAATTAGTAGACTATTACACATATCTTCCAAATATTTACTAGCATTAGATTAGTTAATAAAACAATTTAGTTGGCCACCTAAATAATTTTATACATAATTTTACTAATTAATATTAGTATAAACAAAACATAATTATGTGAAGAACTCAAAATAGGTTTTTATAAAAATTTAAATCATATTTAGAGCTAGGAAATCATCCTCAGTCAATAAATTAATTATCTATACATAGTTACAAGGTATTTAATAATTAAATAAGAAAAAAAATAAGAAAAAAAAATTAAAATCGCTAACCGAAAGAAACGTCACAGCCTCCCTCCAGGATTCCAGGATTCCAGTATCTCCAATCCTCCTCCTCCTTTTTTTTTATTTGTTTTCCGTGTGTCTCTGTGTGCTCGGTTACCAACTAGATATATAGGATGAGAATAAATCCTTCACACGGAAAAATGTTGTTAGATAGAGAAACAAAGTTGGTCAATAGAGTTTTGAATCTGAGAAATTAAGTGATGCTGATTCGGTGCTTCTCGAAATAACTTAATTAAATGAATACAAATTCTGTTTGACTTATAATTGAATGGGGACTTCGTAGATCTATGTGTCTCCTTAGTAACTGGATATGCATCAAACTTGATGTATAAGGTTATACCGGATTCTCATTTTTAGCTTTAACACGTTCAACTGATAAGGGCGTGTTCATATTTTGATTCTTTCGAACCAAGGAAACTAGTTCCCTTTCTTGTTCAAACTCTAACTCCACCGACTTCCATCGATCATCCTCACTGCCAACATCAACCTGCAATTCCCATCTCGACAGCCATGGACCACTTGAACCATATTACTCCATGTTCTCATTAAAATCATTCCATACTTCCCTTAATCACCAACAAGACTCATCTAATCTATGGCATCGATCATAATTCACAGAATCGAGCTTCAGCTTGACGAAAAATCCATCAATGCAACTATCTTCATTAACTACCATTAATGGCGTATCTGTCCATCACTAATTCAACTCCAATTTGAAAACCCACATCACAGGCTCCCTCGATCTCCACTATCAACATCGTCATCTGCCACATCAACCAAATTGCTAACAATCAATCACTCGAGAAAGGCTCAACTATATACATCTTCTCCTCCATCTACCATCTCTATCCAACTCCATCAGTGACTCCTTATCGACCCTGACAGAAAACTCCATAAATTCAATCGAGCCATATACTCGAGCTCTCACTGCCATACCCGAGAACTCTATCATCTCTGCTTTCAAACTCCACCTTCCAATCATCACAGACAGCACCATCATTACCAATCTCTGTCATTTTTAATGGAAAAAGCAAGTTCTTCTTCTTCACAATATCTCAAACTATCACTCGAGCCATCTCATCACTGGTGATCAATGATCACCATGACAGGTATTATCACTGTTTTTTTCTCGTTTCCATCATAATGATAACAACCTCCATCGTCAAGCTCCATTTATCAAGCGGGGCACCAAACCTTCAATTCTTTGTAGTGTGTGTCATCCTATGCAAACTCCGTGTAGAATGATGAGCTACCTAACCTCGTACCAATTTTAGCACTACTTTTTAATTTCATGAGTGCTAATTTTATGAATCATGAGGGTGATATCAGAATTGTGAAAAAACCATAACTTGCAATTTGATTTGCAGTTAGCACCATTCTCTCTCTCTACAACAACGAGTCCATAAAAACACCATCATCATCAACAAGCGGAACATTACAAATTTGAAGAAAGTTGAAGACGTTCAAGGTTTATAAGCAACACTACAAGGAAGAAAAAAAATTCATATTCAAAGTAAAGTAACAATACAAGGAGCATAATTCTATATCCAAGTTGAAGACTAAGTACAAGAGTGAAAAAATTAAATAAAGTGAATTTTTGTGAAGTTTATGATACCGAAACAATACAAGTTGTGAAGAATCAAGTTGTAAAGTCCTTCTCCCATGACCATATTAGTTTCATTACTATTCTTTTAATTTTTATTTCATATTTGATGTCTTAAAAAAAATTCATAAATAAAAACTATTATATAAAAAAAATAAGAAAAAAAAGAGAAAAATATATATTTGTTTGTATTGTTTTAGTTTAAATTACTTTTTGTATTTATTTGTTAAGAAGAAATCTATAAAGAAGTTTCAAGCAACAAGAATTTGAGGAAAAGAGTTATAAATTGTCAGAGTTCTACGAAGTTCAAGAGGTTATCATCTACAGTTGAAGTCGAAGATGAAGCGTTTCTATGGGACGTTGTGAGAGTATTACTGATTGTAGATTGGATGAGAAGGTGAGTGAGCATTCCCATACTCATATAGGTTGATTTCCTTTCTTAGAGATCATCAGAAAAAGGTTTTTTTCCTCCCACGTTTCTATGGGGTATTACAATATAATTCGAAAGGTTTTTCCTTCCCACCATACAACGTGTGTAGGATTTTTATCTTCATTCCTGCATGCACACATGAGAAACATAAAGTGCGTCTTTTGAGTGTAATTTCATAAAACCATATTGGTGAGACAGAAGTCGAGACATTCGGTCGCTATTGAGGATGGATTCTTTCTCCTAACTCAAGAGTCAAGCATGAGAATAATGTTCTTTGATACATCTAACTTCTTATTGTTAGTGTGCATAAACTGTTTATCCTCTTAGCTCTTTGGATGCATGTTCTTTGGAATATTTGAAGGTTGGATTAGGTTTTGTGGGTATATCTCTTGTAAACCCTCAAGAGACTATAACTCGTCCAATAGGAATACCTAAGGGTTTAAAGGCTAGTTACACATGCTAAGTGTAACTACCCTCAATGAAACAAAGTTGTTGTATTGTAGTTTAGTTTAGGATTAGTCTAGTTTAGTTTTCTCGAGGACTAGCAAAGTGTAAGTATGGAAAATTTGATAATTGTCTAAAACAACTTAATTATAATCTATTGTTTATGTTTTCTTTGTTATTTTTCTTATAATTATATATTTTATATTTGTTTTTGAGTTTTTAGATATTTTGGAATGAAAGAGGAGGAAATTATTCAAGAAGGAAAAAAAGAGCTGCCACTATCATATTCTTATTTTAAACTTCAAGGGAGGCCCACATTTAGCTAGTCAGTGGGTGCCTAAATCCCCTCCCAATTACTACCCTAAAATCTAGATCGAGTGTTACTTTTTCATTTTCATTTCTCTTTGTGCCGTCAAAGGAGATTAATGGAGATGAAGAAGACGTTGTTGTATTGAAATCATGAAGAGAAGAGAAGATGGTGGTTGACGTAAGATAGTGGTGGTGCAGATCTCGGTGAATATTTAAGTCAGTGAGAAACAACGTGAAATGAGGTCTGTTGCTTGAGAAAAGACAGTGCAAGAAATAGTTGAGGGTGATTGTTGCAGTGGAGCAAAGAAATGAGAGAAATCAGTGATTATGGAGCTCAATTTATGATGAGGATTTATGGGTATTCAAGGGTTGTGAAGGAATCGAAGAATGGGTTTTCAAATGTGGTTAGAGATTGATGTGGTTTTGGAGAAGAATCAATAAAGATGGAATCAGAGAAAAAATATCAGGGTTCGTTGTTGGTTCGATTAGATGGGTTTCATTGTTTGTTTAAATTGAGACAATTGAGCTGGTAGATCTGTTCGGTGAACTATAAATTGAAGATGAGTTGTAAATCTGTAGCAGAAAAGATGAATGAAGAATCTTAGTTGGGTTATGACTGGATTAGTGAAGATTGTGGTAGATAAATTGAGACAAAGTTGCAGCAAGAGATAGTGAACAAAAAGGGTTTGAATCAAGAAATGAAGGGGTTATGAACTTAGGGTTCTCTTTTGTTGCTATGGGTGTTAATTGAATGGATTGTGTTTAATGAATGTATGAAACTATGTAGGGAAGGAGCTGTTAATATGGTCTGAATTTGGCCGGAAATTGCCAGAAAATAAACGAAACTCTGTCGAGTTTTTCAGTCCAGCCGAGTTGACTTACTGACCGGTCCAACTCAATTGATTAAGACCCAGTCAGCAGATTCAGGCTAGCTTACTCGGTAGCTGATTCTCTTCCCTTGACCTCCTTGAACTAGGGCTGCATAAACCCGACCCAACCCGCCAACTCGACTCGTACCCATCCAAATTTACCTGATTCACACCCGGCCCGCGATGAACGGGTTGGGTGCGAGTTATTTTTTAAAAACCTGACTTCTGGCGGGTCGAGTGCGGGTGATAGCTCCTCTCACCTGACCCGACCGGCCCACCCGCCCAAATTTAACATGTTATTTTTACACGGGCTCACTTCACTTCACAAAGGGTTCTTCACTTCTTCTTCATCATCTCTGTAACACAGCCGCGAGAGGAAATCCCATAGTTCTTCGATCAGGTATGTGTTCATTTCCAATCCCATTTTTGTTAAGTTTGTGAGTTGCAGAGCCAAATTGTTCATCTGAAATCCCATTGTTCCTCACTTGTTTGCAGACTGCAGTCACTGCACTCGAAGAAATAGTTGAAGAAAAGTAGAAAACTAGAAAATTTGAATCAAATTTTACGTCGAAACAAGTAAGTAAATGGAACCCAAACCTTCATTTCCCATGAATCACCTAATGTTTTGTATTAATTTGTCCCTTGATGAAATTAATTTTTAGGGTTCAATAAAATTTGGGGATTTTTTTCTTTTTCTGTAATTTAGGGTTTATTTGATCTTGTTGTATTAATTTGTCCCTTATTTTGCTATTGAGTTCTTTAAACCCCTTATTTTGCTATTATATTAATTTGTCCCTTATTTGATCTTTTTCTATAAGCTCACTTGCAAAGAAAGTAGTGGAGTTTCAATATTTTGAGGTTACTAAATCGTGTTAATTAGCTTCTGAATTGTAAATGCTTCAAACCTCAATTAATTATCAAAATGTACTGCCCAACAGGTGCTATCTGCGCTTTTTATTTTGTATGCTTACATGATGCAAGTTGTAGGAACTAGGAATTGTTGTCACGGTGAATTTGTATACAACCTTTGTTTAACTGAGTGACCTGTATTTACGGTATGTTCCTTTCCTCGTAGAGAGAACTCTACTGATTGGATAGCTTATTATCTCTAATCCTTTCTTTCCAAGAGGAAATCCTACTAGCTTAGCACTGTTGGGATTATGGTTTTACGTCTGTGCTTCAATATTTCCATGATGTCGTTGCAGTTTCATTAAAGTGTCATTTTGTGCTAAATTAGTTTGGAGGCTGGATAAGATTAAGTTGCATTTTTCATTAGCTTAATCATGATGTTTTTTTGTAGACTTCTTTCATAGAAGGTTTTCAGAAGTCCCACTTCCAGCCAAAGCAGATTTTGAAGTTGTTTGTTTGAGAATTATAGTACTTGTTAGTTTCTCACATTAACACATTGGACTTAAAATTCTTGTTAACAGGTGCGCTGTATCTTTGGATGTATATATATACATACATTAGATGTGTTTAACCAAGCAGAGAGTAATGTGGTGCTTTTAATTAAATGTTATACAAGTCCATGTTTCTCATTTTAGCACAGATTTAAATGTTAGCGGCCTCATGAACACTATCATTTGACTCCTTCTTAGTTTTAACTCTACTTTGGTCACGGCAGGTGGTTGCAGATGCAGGACATTCTGCAAATGAACCAGGAGGTCCAGGAATAGCCGCTGAACTTCTTGTAGCAACCGAGAATCTCAAGCAAATATTCTTTTATAACTCTTTCATTTTGATATAATCATATAACTCTTTCATTTTGATATAACTCTTTCATTTTGAATGAATGTCCAGGAATCAGCTTTTATGGGTATCTTTTTATAAGTGTACAGAAGTTACAGAACAACTGTGTCTGTGTTTAGTTAGAAATTATGCAGTCTGGGCGGGTAACCCACGGGTGCCCCGCACCCGACCCATCGTAAAGTCGGGCCAAACCCGACCCGACCCGTCCTACAACGGGTTGGGTGCGGTGAAAAAAATGGTCACCCGCCTTTACGGCGGGTCGGGTGCGGGTGAGGCCAAACCCGACCCGACCTACCCGATGTGCAGCCCTACCTTGAACGTTAAAAGACCGTTATACTTAATTGTTGGTTGTGAGTTTGATTCAGGTGGTTGGTGCCAGTTTAGGTGGCCGTCGGTATTGTTCCATGACCGGATTCCGGTAATAAATCCAGTTTTCCGGTGACCAATTTTGACTGAATTTTCAGGAGAGTTATTTTTACTCATGGCTTAGTGAACTAGTAGTTAGACATGGACATAGAAGTTAGAAGAGAGTTTGACCTAATTTTGGAAGTTGGAGATGTTTGAGAATTACAAGGAAAATGTTTCTTTTGGAGAGCTATTAAGGAGAACATCTACAACAAGAGAGACTCTCTACACTTTTATAACCTGAATTTTTGGAGCAAGTAGCAGCCGATCTTTTTTACGCATCTAAGGTTTGTAATATTTTTTCTTCTTCTTTATCTTAATATCTGTATGAACTCCATAACTATGAATAGCTAAATTTCTGATTTATTGTTTAAGGATTAAAGTTGATTTCTTAAACATAGTATTCCTTCCGTTTCAGCAAAAGTGTTACTATCACTTTTGCTGGAACGGTGGTAGTATTTGATTAATATATAATAGTTGTCTCAATATTTGTCATTTGTGATTCATTATTTATAAATTTTGCATGATTTGAACACTTTGTTGGTTGAGTTCGGAATCAATTTAACTTATTTTCATATCTAAAGATAAATTAGGGTTTACAATACGCAAAAGTTGACGAATTCTGATTTCAAGTAGCATAAGTGTGGTTGTAGCTTGTAATGATACATCCTAGCAATCACATATGAATCATAACCTTTTTTAAATTGAATTAATGCGCTTTCCATGTTCAATTACATTGATTAACATATTTCACCATTCTTAATGCTCTTAGAGGATTGAACTTAATTGTGCTTTTACACTTTAGTTTATTCGCTAAGTAGAATTCATACTTGCGTCGTTTTATGTAAGTGTGCCGATTTTCAGAAATAAACGGGATATGCTTTCGATCAAGGTATTCTAGAGTTCTTTATAATGAGAGATTAAATACCAAATCTAGTTATTGATACAAATACATATTTGTGAATGATACAATCCCTTAACCAATATCTTCATCATATTCATTACTTTCAGAACATTTGTTTTTATTTCTTTTTACTCAGTTTTATTTACTTTGAACAATTTCAAAACCAAAACCCCCCTTTGTTACTTAAGATATTGAAACGTATAACAACAATAGCCTCCTGTGGGAAGAATCTTTCTTACCATATACTTAATATAAATCTTTTATACGTAACAAAATGAATATAATTTTGACGTGATACGACACACATCACCATCGCAGAGATGTGGCGCGTCGCTTAGGATGCTGCCTTAGCGAAGCTACTACTAGATTGGTTCTAGCACGGAGAAGCTAGGGCTACCCTAGTGCAGAGACATAGCGCGTCTTGGGGCATTTCTCTCTGATTGTGGCGCGTCCAAGAGGAACATCGCATAATTTATGACACATCCTTAAGTAGAATGCTAAAGTGGCATATTTTTAAGGTCAGGACGGTATATTGTGATGCGCTCTTTGCGAGCAGGATATTAAGCTAGAATGCGGTCTCAGAGATCAGGCATTAGTTATTTTCATAATAGATAAATGTTATTTAAACATCAATGCGCATTTGAGACAAGTTCAAGGAATTCAGCTGTGGAATTTATGTGACTTGAGACTGTTTCGATATGTCATAAATGTTGTAAATGTTAGAGAGACTACAGGATCAGTACAGAATGCCCGTAGCCATTTGTAGAGACTGTATTCTTAATTCACCTGCGGAAAATGAGTAAAATTATAATATTTCATGTTTTGATGCAAAGTCAGAAATATGCGCGAAAATATGCTCGTATACTTTTATATTCATGTTGCTAGGCAAAGGATAATTTTATAATTCTAGCCTTTGTCAAAAACTCACCATATACATTAAGTCCCCTGTTTAGTGAGGAACAGTAATGTTGTGCAGTAAACACTAGATGGTGACTGTATGCTTATAATAATTATATATGCATAATCGAAATTTCAAAAGTATAAGAAGATGTACTTAGCTTCTGTCTTCCATGTACTGAGATGTATGCCCCTTAGCGTTAACCATGGATAAGATTAATAGATACTTGTGTTCTTACCAGGAATTGTAATCCATGAGGGGAGAGGGGATATTATGGCGCTTGAATTGAGTTTCCCAATCCAACAAAGACTTCTCATATTTGGTTTCCTACATATATATGCATGATGTCACCTTCTCTCATTATTATTTGTTCTTTCATTCTCTTCTTTTCTTATTCGCTGGTAGCCAAGAGGATCAATTTTCCAAGCACGTGTCAACGAGAGCCAGCCATTCCTTGTGTAAGCGAGAGCGAGGACTAGTCCGTTCTTCGGGCAACAACGACCAAAGCCAATCAGTCCTTTGAGTAAGCATGGTGAGGACTAGTCAGTTCCCCAAGTAAGTAGCAACAATGTTAGTTCGTACACGTCCCAAGTAGCAACAAAAGTCAGCTCGTACACATCCTTGGTAGTGAGAGTTGATTGTACTTTCCTAAGTACACATTGCTCGGAGCGAGGTAAGGGTTTACAAGTTTTTCTCACATATCATATGTATATATATATAATACTGATTATATCACTCCCTTTCTTTTAATAAACCCTAGTTTCATTATTGTTCTTCTGAAACAAAGTGATCTTCATCCGTAGCAGCAACAATATTAGCAAGCTAAATCCTGGTAAGCTAAAACCATTGGTAATTCTCTCTTCTTCTTTTTTATGTTGGGATTCTCATCTTGTTATTCATGTATTAAAAAGATCATGGCATCTCTTGATCAAGATCACAACTCTGATTCTTCAAGTAAGAGAACAAGCCACAAAAGTAAAAGAATAAAGATAACTCGTCCTCAAAAAGTACAGTTTAACATCAGTCGTTCTTCAAGTAAGGTCACAAAGCTCGTACGAGGCATGCCTCTCGACTGTTTGAAGGCAGCATATGAATGTGCTTTGAACCTTACATTCACAATCAATGCTGAAGAAGAATCAAGACGTCGAGAGGATTTGAAGAAGAAGAAGACGAAGGATGAGGAACTTCAGGCTTATATGCAGAAGCGACACTTCCGAATGATTGTAAGGATTGAAGAAACAAAGTGGATAGAGAGAGGTATTCGTCCTTATAGTGTAGCTTCATATTCGATACAGATGAGTATCCTTCTGAAAGGGACCATACAAAAACTACACAATATGGTTTAATTTGCAACGTTTCGAATTTGTATTTGCAACGGAATATAGACGTTGCAAACATTGAAGCAACGGATACACGGCTTTAAATAAGAACTATTTCATAATAATTTAGCAACGAATTTGTAACATTTTTATACGTTGCAAATCATGGCGTTGTTGTAGTATCCCTGTCTTTGAAGGGTTTTATGCTTTATAATCTTTTTTTTGTTTTATCGGTTTTTAGTTTTTATTCAAAAAAAATTAAGTGAACTAGGTCGTCTTTCTTTCTCTCTTTCAAAACCCCCTCTTTCTTCACCAAAATCAGATCTGAAATCAAAGAGATTTCAGCCGAAAAACACGAAATCAAACCAGTATTTCTTAACCCCCATATCATAATCAAAACCCATCTAACATAAATCTAGATCTATTCATTAATAACCTCAAATTTGTAACCCTAAAAAGCTGATTTTGTCAAAACAAAAACCCTTACCTTCCTTCTCAAACTCTCTCACAGTATCCAAAGTAGGAGACGTCTATGAAACCACCAAAAAAGTATCAGAACTCATATTTGTGGACCATTCATCTACTACTCCCGAAGCTTCTCTGTAATCTTACCATTTCCAATTCTAGGCTTTTTTTTCATCGAATTTCTGATTTCTCTATAAATGCTATCTAATTTTTTAATTTTTTTTGTCCAAATAGGGTTATGAAGAACTTATTCTTGGAAGTTGTTCTTTTATAATTTGGTAATAACAACGATGGTACTGGTTTGTGGTTATGGAGCTGGAAATATTGTCTTTTTTTGTTATTTTGGGTTTTTCCTTATTTCTTTCTTTTTCTTTGTTTCTTTTTTTTTGGATAATTCCTTTACTTAGTATTTAGCATCACCTCTAGAACACGAGGGTTTAATTTCATTTTAGATATCTGTACATCTCTAGGTTTCCTTGAATGACAACTATTATGGTTTGTATTTAGATATGATTTTTCTTTTTATTTGGGTATTAATTGTTCTTTGTTTAAGATCTGCAACTATGGGTACAGTTTTATCTATGTATGAATCTTGTTTGTTAGGGAAATTTTTTGTTAGCTAACTATATATGTAATGGCTTTTACTAAATGTGCAGACAGGACATGACTGAATGTGTAATGGTAATGGAGAGAGTTGAGGGCAATGGGACGGGGTAGTGGAGCATCTACTACTCCATCACCCAAAATGGGTAAGTTTTACATATTTTCTTAGTGCCCATGGATATATAAATCTTATGAATCTCTTAAATGGGTTTTCTCTTGCCTAAGGTTGATCCGCAAATGGAAGTTTTTGATGGGGCTTCAAAAGGTTGTGTCCAGATCAAGCCATTCATTATCCTTTCTCTATCTTTGGTTTTACGATTTTTATTGGTCTTACATGTCGCACTTGTTTTGTAACTTTCTTAATTAGTTCCAGGTTTGGCTAGCGAAAACACTTCAAAATCTATACTCATTCCTATTTGGAGTTTTCTAGGACTTCAAGAAGGAGTACTATTTAACTGCCAGTATATTCATTTTACTCTTCGATTCATGATTTCTTCTTTAGGCATTGCTATACGGTGATTTTTATCGGCATCATTATTCTCGATGAGGTTAAGCAAATGGTGAAGTGGGAACATATCTCATGAAATGTATCTAATTCACAGATGTAAGATTAATGGGACTCTTTGAGAATGCTTTAAAGGATAACCCCGGAACATAGTACAAATCGATAGCAGAACTTCCGAATACTGGTGCACTATGGTTATAACTCAAGGGAATTAGTTTACTGAGTTGGTTGGTTATCAATTCATATATGAAATATAGGTTTTAAATTTCCAGTATAATTCTGAACACTAGATGTAAATGGTTATTGTTGCTTCAAGTTCATTTTAGTAATCAAAATCCATCTAGTGAATGTCCCCCTTTCGTTTTCTTTGCTGAGGTATATAGGTTGGTGACGAGGTGAAACTCGAAGGAACTAAGCTATTTTTTACTAGTCATGGCAGAACCGAAGTTAAGATCAATTATTTTATTTTTTTGCCAGTCGAGTTAGAATCCAAAAACATCTTTTTTGCATCTTTTCTTGTGGGGTTCTAAGTTTCTGATACTTTTGCAATGACAGTTCAATTAGGTTGTGGGCCTTAACTGGTCAAGTTTTGATGGAGATGGCTGGTCATACTTCAATTATTTACTTTTTTCATGCACAAATGCGTAATGACAGGATAGCTGATCCAGTTGATATCGAAGCATTCCCTTCCTGACTTTCTATGTACACATGCAGCAGGTAAATTAATTTAGCAAATCCACTTCAATTATTTTTGGCATTCTGGCTACTAATTGTCATTATCCACTTCGTTTCAAGGTTTACCTTTTGAATTTAGCAAATTTGTATTCATTTCAACCATAACCTCTTAGTCTTTGCGGAAAACATGGCCAGAAATACACATGTCGTTTCTTACATTCAGTTACATTTTGTCATTGTCTTCATCATCTTTACCTATGTTATGTTACAACTTTTTCTCAAGTTTTTGGAGTTGATTGTTGAACAGTTCTTTCTTTCTCCGTACATTTCCTAACTTATGGCTTTTCACTTAGCAAGTAAATAACAAACAAAAAATTAATGTCTCTTAAAATATTCATCACCCTGTACACAGTCATCTATTTGAGGGAAGCATGGTCTGTATGATTCATAAAGTTTCAATTTCTTGTTTTTGTTTTGATTTTTGATAATTAAATTTGTTATATTCATGGTTATTAGTTACAACAAAATCTGGGTTTCATCTACATGTGTCAATCTTGTTATGTATATATGCAATTGAGAAGGTATTAGAGATCTAATTGCAGTCTACAAAAATGGTTTATAGGGAAGTAGCTTCATATTTGAGTTACATTTTGATTTTTGTTGCACTTTTCTACAAAATCTTTCAGTAGAATATTGAGTATGATGATAATATGTAGTGATAGATAGGAAATTTGAGACTGGGTAGATCATTTGCTTCGATTGCTGTCAAAATGCAAGCGAAATTTACTGAGACATTTGTTGGAAACAACTCTGTGATTAGGACTTCAATTAGCACTGACAAGGCTATGATGTGTTAGTTCTCTTCTACTACTGGAAGCATGTGAAGTTGCTAGTTTTTATCGGAATTTATCAAATGCAGCATTTACCTTTTTCAGAAACAAAAAAGCTATAAAGAAGTAATGGAGGAGGTTATGCTCAAGGATAAATATTACAGGGTCATGTGATTCATTAATTCAAGGTTATCACAACAATTGTTCTGTCTTGTTTGTCATTAATGAAAATACAGTTGCACAACTTGTACAAGAAATCCACGCGATCTTGATAAGCCAGTTTACTTCTGCAATTACGGAAAATGGTAGTCCATCTATCTTTTTCTTTTCAATTGCGTTATATAGATTAGGAATTTCTTTATGGTTTGTAGTCTTTTTGCCATTCTCAAATCGTATTGCCTGAGATATATAAGAGCACTCATGAGTCTTTCGCGACGCGTAACCCTATGAGGAATGACTTACTTGTGCCTACAATAAGTTTTTGCTTATTGGATCCCACCTCAGATGAATTGCCTTCGGATCCCATCAGGCAAACACTTGATAGGCATGGGTCTAAACCCTTGTACTTTAAAGCTGGTGAGGATGGAGAAATTTTGGGTCTTACTGATCACGAGTGTTACAGCATTTTTCTTCCAAGAAAACCTAGTGCTCTGGTCAAGATGTTACATTCAAAAATGACAGCGGTAAGTCATTCCTTTTTTACAAACTGAAGTTAGGTATCTTTTAGATTTTTATCCCTGATCTAATTTATAGATTATATTGCAGACTAGACAGATCATCATTAAGGGTTTTAGGAACACTTGTTGATTCTTTACTATTTACTTCACTTAAGCAACAACTGTAGCATATCAATTTATTTACGGAACGGGCATAAAATTGTTTTTTTTTTGTTAAGCATCATAAATGGTTGTCGTAATGGTTATCCTTCGATTGTCTGTGTCTAGTTTATAATATTATAGCAGAGTGAGCTTTTAAACATGAGGCAATGTGGGGCTACTGGACCCAAAATTCGTGATTATGACGGCTTCGGTTTGCCTTTACTATTCTAGCCAGAGGCAAAATATGTCTTTGGTAGTTGTCTTTGAGGACGGTTCTTCATAATTTACTGTGTTTAAGTATTGCGGTTCTGGATGGAAGCGCACTTTGTTCTTGGTAAATTGTCTTTGAGGAAGATTACTTCTCATTTTCTTTCTTCAAGTATTGCAATGATAATGTTTTGTGGTGTTACCATGTTGTGCACTGTGTATATAGAGTCGTCATACATTTCAGTTGGTGGTTCATTACCTAACACATAGCAAAAGACCCTTGCATCTGGTGATGCAGCCTGCATGGTGCATCTGTCCACATGTGAGAAAACATCAACTTCTCCTCCCACTTGTTTTATTTTGATAGACTAAAATATTTTTCTTTTCTGCTATGTTTTTCTCAAACAGGCTACAAAGTTGTGAGATCGTTGTCCGAGGCTCCAAGATTTGCTTCTGTAATTGCAAAAAATTTGAAGAATAATAGCGATTCAGAGTACATGCTTACGCAAGAAAAAAGTATGATCAATTTCTCAAGCCAAGGTATGTCTTGTTCCGCCGGTGTTTATTAACTTGCAAATGTGGGGTTTGAATGTTTGGTTGTAACATTCTCTTATACCATGTGGTTGGCTTAGCGTTCCATCTACATTACTGTGCATATGTTACTGTGCAGCGGGATATTTTGTATTTAGTAGATCAAAGGACGAGGCATCTCTATGTTACCAATATATCATATATGTTCCCTTACTTCTTAGATGTCCAAGAAAGTAATACGGTTATGCTAGCATACGATGAATCTCTTATATGTTTCTATTTAAATGTCAGCGTGGAACATTCTTTGGACTAAAGGAAGGAAACGTCAAAGAGCATTCTTTCTCTTTGAACTTGAGCGATTGTGCAACTGGATATTGAAGGGGGAAGTGACCTTTGTTGGTGGTAATAGAGTGGGGAAATCTACCAATCTTTGCTAAAGTTATGCAAACTTTTGTACTGTCCATTATTAGGATGATGAGTAAACTGTTATTATCTTTAAAATTTCGGGTTTGAATTGTTGAAATTGATTCATATGTGATATTGAAATAGATAGACTGAATTGTGGGTTTCATATTTGATTGAGATTGGAATGGCTATGGATTTATACTAGAAACCTGTATCTGTTCCAGGATTTTGATATTTAAAATTTTGAAAAACTGAATTCCAGAATTAATAAAAAAAGAAATTATTTCTCGTTTCATATTTAGAAACAGATATAAGTGTTGCTTTAGTACACGTATTAAAGCTATTTAAGCAACATATATCTGTTGCTTTTATTAAATTAAGTAACTTTTATAAAAGTTGGACAACAAGCAGCAAAACAATGATACGCCGTTATTGCAATGGATGTAAATGTTGCTTAAATCAGGGGACTTTTATAAACGTTGCAAAAATGTCAAAAATGGTGTAGTGGAAGTACGAGTATGAGTCATTCTCGGAGCAGGAAACTGAGGCTCACCGTGAAGATGAGCATGCTGATGCTTATGATGACATGCGAGTGGGTTCTATTGACCCTCCAGATGATGAGGATCCCGAAGAAGACTCGGAGGAGGAACCTGATGTAGGTCCTGGAGAAGACCCAGAAGTAGAGGACCCTGAGGAAGATCCCGAAGAAGACCCGGATGAAGAAAAACATGACTCTGATGAAGAGGGCGACGATGAACACGACTATGACTCGGATTCCCAGTCTTCTGATTGAAATCAGTATATTTGTTTTAGTTGTAGTTTCGTTTTTGCACTTTTATGTTTCAGAGACATGTTCCTTGAATTAGAAACCATACTTTTATTTTAGTGCTTTTCATGAGCTTGCATCAATGTCTTCATATCTTGAGACGAATGAATGAATAGATTTATATACAAAACTTCACCAATTTTCGTCATGAAATTTCAAAAGTATAGTGCTTGGGAAAAGCGTTTTAGAATTTTCATACGACGTCCGTTTTTGATGATTGACCCCTTTATATTTATTAGAAAAGAATTTTCTACGTCAAGAAGGGAAACATCCAGGTTTTCAGCTTATTTGGGACGTCAAAACGACCCAACAGTAAAATTCAGGAAGTATCTAGAAAATTTTTGACAGTTTTCAGACCTGACACTGCTCACCGTTTTAGTCATAATTTTTAAGCTCATTTATCCGATTGATACACCCTTTTGGTATGTTGTATTAGACAACCATACAAACTTCTGACACAAGATTCATGCTCATAGTCCTTACCAATTGTCGCCAGATTCAGATTTTCTGGGAGGAAATGTAAATTGTCTCTGATGCGGTTTTTGTGAAACGCCTTGTAAAATCTGATAGATATGCAATTCATATAAGCACACAAGTACATAAAAATTCCATTACTCTGTACTATCAGTGACGTCCATTCGACAAACAATCATATACAGACATGATATTCAGCACTAATATATAGAAGAATAGCCATTAAAGTTTCTCATTGTTTGTACAATATGATAAACCCCAACCTTGAAGAATTATAAGCGTATGCAGATATATTAATTGATAAGCAGACTACTTGTTAACTTACCCATCCAAGACAAGCATCAAATGATGTACTAGGGTTGATTCGTGTCCAGCTACCTGGAAAAGGAATACATATGTGAAAAAAATACATATGTAAGACACAACTTCCATATGGTATACCATACATTTGCTCAAAACCAAGCGAAAACCAAAAAAAGTGTATTACCTGCACACATGGGATCCACCTTGTAAGCGTCTTAAAGAAGCACGCCGAATATCCACTAAAGCATCCGCTGAGAAATCCTGGTCTAGGAACTTCTTAAAACCTGCAGAAAAGACAGGGCACGTGACTGTAACTAATAAGTAATCGGCACTGTACATGACAAAGCTAGATGGCATACAATATAATCAAACAGATTAGCAAAGCTGTTCGCACAAAAAATTCCTAGAACATAGATGATACAAATTTAATAATGCTATTCAAGAACTAGCAGGTAGTCCATAAACTTTTTTCTTCTTGGGTACTACATTTTTGTGCAATTGAGGGTACCTTTTGAAGAACATAGGCATCATGTACAGGTGCAACTTTAGTTGACCCACCACCACTGATATGCAATGGACAAGGCCATATGTTAATGCATGTTCAAAATAACTGCAATATTGGATTACTAAGGAACTAAATCAAGTAAAATCGAAGGATATGACAACTAACAAAAAAACGACAATTGAATGATTAGTTGAACAACTCACTGCTGCAGGTAGCAAGCAACACTAATCTAATAGAGTAATGCAGTTTATTTTACACTGTATGAACTTAGCTCAGCTTACAGTGCTTGTAGTTTTCAAAATTAAAACCATAAAGATACTGATGGGTAGAACAACAGAAGATGGTAAACAAGTTATGCATAATCCAGAGAATCACATAATTATGCAGTATAAATACCCACCCACTCAATGAGTAGTTATAGAGCATAGAAAAACAGGACTGAACACCTGCTCACTCGCGTACAACATCCCCAGTTTCTTGCAACATTAAAACCTACTTTTATTACATATTTTAGATTATTTCTCTTCTCTTTATGGAACCCATTTTCTTGAGATGCTGACAATGAACTGCACTCGACCTTTAGCATACTTATTTTCCATGCCAAAAATGAGCACTATGTTTGGATACAACTTCAATCGTTACTTCTTGACCTCTAGAAGTCGAAAAGCAAAAATGCATATGCCAAATGCTTATCTTTCTGGTTCGTAAACTTTACATATAAAGCGGAAGTCAAAAGAAACAACTTGATTTTATAAAGGCCAGAAACAGCTAAAGTAATGCACCAGGTCACACAAACCCTTCATAGTCTTCAAAGAAACAGAGAATGTATATATTTCTAGTCCGTAAAATGTAAAATGAAAAATGAAAAACCGAGATATCAACATTCAGGACACATAAATAAATTTTTGTCAATTGGAATCAGTATACAGGTCAGTAAGTTCCCGATCAGTAAAAACACCTAGCATAAATCTACCACAAAAAAACAGACTGAATTTAACAACCACTCAATACCAATCGAAATTCCCTTTGTCTGTCCATGCCAAACCTTTACACGTCTTTGTTAGAATACAAGTCTATATAGTCTTAAAAAAATGGTAAATTAGCTCAAACAAGTAGTGTAAATCAGAAACTGTAATATACAACCACACAACACCAATCACAACCTTAGTGAAAAACACTACCAAATTTCAAGAATCATGCAGACATCTTAGCAAGTAATCGATTCATGGGAAGAAGTTTCGCTACTTCAGAAGGAAGAACCACATGATTACAATTAAAACAACAAAAGCTCTATCAAAACCAAACAAACCATTTCTTCATAACTCTATGATTCCTCACAAGGAAATGTTGTGGAGCACCTGTGTTTGTAAAATTAACTAAACAAACACACAAATTGCAAAATCTATGGAAAAAACATACCATACAAATATTTTTATTCACAGCAGAACAAGCTCAAATCAACAATGAAAACCAAAAACAAGAAATAGAGTTAGGGTTTATACTTGATTAGAGTCTCAATCGTGTACTTGAATCTTCTAGGGTTTCGTAGAATCTTTTAGGCTTTGTTCTTGAATCTTCTTCAGCAAATTCAAAAATCAAAAATTAAAAATCAATTTTAGGGTTTACAAAATCAGAATGTACAAAATCCTTAACATAGGTTTTCATACATAAGAAGATGTAACTCAAATTCGGTAAAATGGGTATTGATTTCTGGTAATAAGCTTAGGATTGATTTCTGGTCGACTTAGGGTTTATTTTTGTAAGGAAAATAGATCTGAGAAAAAATTGGGGGAAAAAATTGAAACCCAATTCAAACTTAATGTTGAGAGATAAAGATTGGGAGGGAAATCTGGGTGGAAAATTAGTGTGAGAGTTAAATGATTGAAAAAATAGGGATTTTTTTTATTTTTTATTTTTTATTTTTCTTTTTATTTTTCTTTTTTTTGGGTGGGGGGGTATTTTAATGTTAGGGAAATAAAATCAAAATCAAAATCAAAATCAAAATCAAAATCAAAATCAAAACTAATAATTGAACTTACTAAGGTCCTGAAGATTGGAACAATTACAACTATACCATACTTTGATACACGTAAAAGTGTATCATAAATGTCTCAATTAATTCTAAAAATTAGGAATTAAAGCAACACATATTTTTGTTTTGAGGCATTTATATTGTCGCAGCATTAACAACTTGTATAAACGTCTCAAAGCAAAAAAACAATGTCTCTAAATTCCAGATATGGTGTAGTGAAGCTCGGTGATGTAAAATTTATTTGTTCATTTTAACAATCCACCGAGCACCATTACCACTAAATCTCCAGTAATGGTAAAATTGAGAGCAAAAAACTTTACTTTTAGCAGGAAACTTATAAGTACTTGCATAAGTTTCTCCTGTAATGAAGAAATCCCTATGATTGTATTATGGAAACTTGAGAAACCAATGTTGCAGAAACACGAGATTGTCTCTAGCTTCAAAAAAAAAACAACCCAAAGTCAATATCAAAATTTCATCAATCCAGAGATCAAAAAAATCAATTTGGAGCATAAAAATGAAAAACGATTCAACCTTTATACATAAAAAAAAAGTTGATTACCTTTGTTCCAGCTATATTCATTTCTCACTAGTACATCCCCATTAGATCTAAAAGGTTCATTCTCAGAGAATGCTCCAACTCCAAGGGAAAAACAACCAGGACTTAAACAAAAAACAAAAACTAAATGAGAACAGAATCAGGCAACTTTGATTTTGTAAAAGAGAGAGAAGATTTTGGAAAACACTAACTTTACACTATCGAATAACTCCTCGACTACAGATTTCTTTGTCATTTAAAACCTCATCAAAAACTGCGTTAGGGTTTAACTTGAGAAAGATCTGATTTGTATAGAGAGTGAGAGAGGAGATTTAGTGGTGGTGGTGGTGGTGAGTGAAGGTGGCGGCAGAGTTAGGGTTTCATGGGAGAAAGAGAAAGAGGATGAAAGTGAAGTGAGAAAAAACTTTAGGATTTTATATATGATTTTTGGACGGTAGATAAGGTATTGTCTTATGGATTGCGCAAATTTATGAACGATATAGATTTAGTTTTGGGCCTTCATACGATTTAAGATAAGTATGAAAGATACATGTGGTTTTTTGCGCTAAAATGAATTCGTTCGGTTATTCGGTTTATTATCGATCTTCGATATGACATAAATACAAAATATATATATAATACATTAAAATTTATTCACGGCGGTGGATTCTCAATTTTTCATTAGATTTCAACTAGTCACATAAGTCATGGAGAAAAAATTACTATATTTTTTAAATCAACATTATTATAGTTTGGCCACTGTAGTATACTGGTAATATTAATAGGGTGATAATATCAATGACCTGAGTTCGAAACTTATCTAAATTAAATTCTTTATAAAAAAAAAACTTATCCTACTTCTCGTCCAATCTATTTAATTACTCTATTTTTTTAATCAATATTACTCCATAAAATTATTATCTCATTATCTCAGTCAGAAATTTATCTCTTTTTTTTTTTCTGAAGGATGAAACCAAGTAGAAGAATATCTTAAGTTTCTCTCGATTTTGTTGTCAAAAATGTGACCCCTAGATAAGAAATTCCACTAGCCATTTCATAAATTTTCATTAATTTCAAGTTTTAGAGTTTATGATTTAAAACCAAGATTCCGTGTTCTTATTGTATTTTGTTTCAAACTAGAGATTTGGGGCAATCCTCGGTTGATTGATTAGTCACTACTATTAAAAATGCTTATTTTATTTTTCTTTCTTGTGTTTAAATTAAGAGAAATCAAGTTATACTTCACTAGTGAATGAGTGTGATGTCTTAGTTACTTTTTCGTGCATTTGTTGCTAATGGGAAATACGTAAGCATAAATAAGATAATAACTATCTTGATCATCTGGATATATATATATATGCATCCCTCCATAGCATTTGTTCGGCTAAAATATGACATAAGTCCTCAGTCATATTGGTTGTGGTTGCTCTTGTAATTAGTAACAGCGTATTCTCTTTTGGTACTGATATGGATGACATTGATAAGGAGCACGTCTTTAGTTTTGCAGAAAGCTTCCTAATCTATATTTTAATTATCATTTTGGAAAAAGGACAGTTTAATTTTTAACAGCTGACATTATTTGCACCCTTTGTTTAGCTTGTGATCTAAAGCCTGAGTGCATGGACAATTAATTATATCCTAGGGATAATATATAATACAATGTATAATTGGATTCTCTCTTGACTTTTCGAAATGAATGGAAAGTAGTAGAAATATAGAAGTTCATCACGAGTATTTTAAATTGTAAAATTGGATGTGCCATGTGGGTGTACGTGTAATTGCAGCGATTAGTCTACAAATGTGAATGAGATAGGTGTGTTATAATACATGCAGGTTAGTATGGAAGGGTGCATTAAGTATATTTTGGTCGATATATACATATAATATATCTTGATTAAGATCGGAGAAGTGTTTCTATTAAGATCACTCAGCAATTATAATTTGTAATAGGGGCTTGGACACATTTGGATGCACTCTGATGATCCAACTCAAGCGCCTTCCTGTCGTACTCTTAAACGACCATGTTGAATCACATTTCTTCCCTTCATTCACAAGTCATCTAACTTAATTGATGATTTTGTATCGATAAACTCCATTCTACTTTTCCTTTTGAATCAGATAGCTACCTTCCTGATATTATATTGAAATGTAATAATTCGGGCTAATGTTTATAAACCAACCAACACATTTATTTGGATTCATACGAAATAATGATTAAAAAAAAAGAAAAGAGAAAGTGGTAAATGGACTTCATTAAAAATAGGTTAGAGAATAGACTTATGTATATGTAATGGCTATAAACCAATTGTTGTGTAATGGCTATAAACCATTTTTTGCTAAAATCCATCAATCAGTGTCGTATAAGCTTCAATTATAAAGATGCTGGTTAGACTAGTTGAAAATTAAAATAGAGAAATTGATACAAACAATCGGATAATTCAATTTCAGATGATCGTTGGATGAAAATTAAAACCTTCTATAGCAAACTTTAAAGACTTATAATAGCCACACCAACGATTTGATGGTTGGTATAGGTGTCTACCAATGGATTTTTTTAGTTGCTAACCTTGGTGGCTAGAATTATTTAGCTTATAGTGTACTTTTTAGCTGCTTAACCATAGTGGTTGAAAGCTAATAGTCACACAAGCGATTTAACAGTTTGTATAAGTGCTACCAACGGACTTTTTGGTGGATAACCTTAGTGGCTAGAAGTACTTATCTTCTAGTATACCATTTGATTGCCAAACCATGGTACCAACAGATAGTTGTGTAGCTACCTGTGGTGGCTAGAAGTATTCAGCTTCCATTGTACATTGTAGTTTCCAAACCTAGTGGCTGAAGGCTACTAACAATACCAACAATTTGGTGGTTGGTATACATGTCTACCAGCAAATTATTTTGGTGGCTAAAATTAATGGCTAAAAGTATATAGCTTCTAATGAGCTCTGTAGTTGTCAAATCATGGTGGTTGAAGCTAATAGGTATATGTATGATATTCATGTTGTTTAAGAGTTGTTGGTAAAGTGTTCCGCCAACTATAGCTGTTGAAATCCGGTATCTAGAGGTTTCTGGCAACCAAGGTTATTTTCAGTGGGAAGAAATAATTGCTAAAGGTTACCGAAAACTATAGTTGGTAAGAAAATAGTCGTTAAAGGCAAGTTTTCTTGTAATGGTAAAGAGGTTACAGGAGGTCAGAACATGTCAAGCGCAAAAAAAATTAGTCATGAACCATAAAAATCATTATACATGCCCATAAATTTCATATGCATTCATTACAAAGTGATATTTGAAGTATTATATAAGTTGGAACTATTATAAGACGTTTCACAAAAACCACATCAGAAGCAATTTACACTGCCTCCTGGAAACTCTGAAGCAGGCGACAATTGGTAAGGAATCTGAGCATGAGTCTTATTTCAAAAGTTTCATATGGATTTCTACTACAACATACTAAAATGGAGCATCAAACGGATAAACGAGCTAAGAGTTACGACCAAAATGGTGAGCAGTGTCAGGTCTGAAAACTGTCAAAATTTTCCTGGACGCTTCCTGGATTTTACTGTTGATCTTTTTGACGCCCTAAAAAAGCTTAAAACCTGGATATTTTTCCTGAAAGACGTAGAAAAATCTTTTCTAATAAAGATAGAGGGGTCAACCATCAAAAATGGATGTCGTATGAAGATTTTACAGCATTTTTCCCAAGCACTGTACTTCTGAAGATTTTATGACGAAAATTGGTGAAAAATCTACAAAATTATCATATATAAATTCATTTATTCTTCATCTCAATATATGAAAATATTGATGCAAACTCATGAAAGGCATTAAAAGGAAGGTATGGTTCCATCATAACGACCATATCATGCAAAAGTGTTTAATTCAAGAAAGATATTTACGACACAAAAGTGCAAAAGCAAAACTACGACAAAGTACCTATGATGAATTCAATCAGAAGACTAGGAATCCGAATCCAAATCAGACTCGTATTCATCATCGCCCTATCCATTAAAATCATGTTCTTCTTCTTCCCGGTCATCTTCAAAATCTTCTTCAAAATATTCTACTTCAGAGTCTTTTCTCGGACCTTCATCAGGATCTTCCTCCGAGTCTTTTTCGGGGTCCTCGTCATCTGCAGGGTCAGTAGAACCCATTTGCATGTCATAATAACAATCCTTAGCATGCTCAGCTTCACGGTCAACTTCAATTTTCTGCTCCAGTCTCACGTTTAGAGAGAATGGCTCAGACTCGTACTCCACATGCTCTCAGTCAGAAGGATACTCATATGCATTTGAATCTGAAGCTACACTATAAGGACGAATACCTCGCTCTATCCGCTTTGTTTTTTCAATCCTCGCAATCATTCGGGAATGCTGCTGCTACAAATAAGCCTGGAGTTCTTCATCCTCAGTCTTCTTCCTCTTCGAATCTTCTCGGAGTCTAGACTCCTCTTCAACATTGATCGCAAATGTAACATCAAGAGCACACTCACGTTCCGTCCTCAGGTGATCAAGAGGTATGCCTCGAACAAGCTTGGTAACTTCACTCAAATAACTGTTAATCTTGGACTGTACTTCCTGGGGAGGAGTCACCTTCACCCTTTTACATCCACGGTTTGTTTTCTTGCTTGAAGAATCAGAATCACGATTTCAATCAGGAACCGTCATGATCTATTCAAAACATGAGCAGCAAGACGAGAGTTACGACATCGACAAGTAAGAGAACACGTATAGAGCAAAAAAAATAATTAATTTACTAAATTAAACTTGATAGTATTGTCACTGCTATAATTGAAGATTACTCAGCCTCAGAAAGCAATAATGAAGCTAGGGTTTGTTGAAGAAGGAGAAAAGTGAAACTCTCAATATTATCAAGATATATCTATAATGATATGCATATGCATATGATATGTGAGCAGAATTGGGAAAGCCTAATTTTACCGGATAATGGGATCACTATTAGGTCACTAACATTTTCCTTATTCCAAGCAATGTGTACCCGAAGAAGCAATACCTTTTACTATAGCGTACTTGAGGAGCGGATTGGTCCCCACAGCGTGCTCAAGCACAAACACAGGATTTTGCTGGAGCGTACTTGAGGAAGCATCTTCGTTGACTGAACACGTACTTTAGGAAGCAACTTTGTTGTTGGGCGCATACCTAAGGAATCTATCAAGATGGCTTGTTCCTCCCTCTTTGAACGACGCAAACATGTTCAAAAAAAAAGAGGAGAAAGGGGTGGTGACGCTACGAAGGGAAGAGTACATATATATATATATAGGTGTTAATCATGGAACAACTTATTGAATTGGGAAACTAATTAATCCAAAAGTTCAAAACGTCCAATACCAACAATATTTTCTCTTTACTGGCGGGCAAGTATTCCAGACAAGAACGTGGATATTTATTAACCATAATTAGGGATAACATTAAGGGGCATATGTCTCAGTACCCGGAAACAGAAGTTAACTATATTTTATTCTACTCTTAAAATTTTAACTATACATATATAATTATTACAAACATATTTTCACCATCTAGTGCTTACTGTGCAACATTAATGTTCCTCACTAAGCAGGGGAATTAATGTAGATGGTGAGTTTTTGACAAGGGCTAGAATTGTAAAATCTCCATATGCATAACAGAAGAAACATAGAAATATCCATGCATATTTCTGGCTCTACAAATAACTACGGGCGTTCTATACTGATGCCGTAGTCTCTCTAACATTTACAATATTTATGCCATGTCGAACCAGTGTCAATTTGCATAAATTCCACAGTTGAATTCCTTGAACTTCTCTTGAATGCGCATCGATGTTCCAATAATATCTACGTATTCTGGGAATAGCTAATGCCTGATCTTCGAAGACGCACTCCAGCTTTGCAAAGAACATATCACGATTCGACGTCCTGTCCTTAAACATATGTCACTCTAGTATTCTACTCAAGGACGCGTCACAAACTATGCGCCGTTCATTTTGGACGCGCCACAATCGAACAGCCATGCCCTGAGGATGCGTCATTATGCGCATCATATGCTCAAGGACGATTTGTAAATAGCTTAGCCTGGATCAAGCAAGACAGATCATAATTCTTTGGCACTGGAGCAAAACGCATCCCTAGGAACGCGTAATTACCCATGGGCGCTGGCCTCAATCAAATACGCGTCCCTAGGGATGCGTCATTACTCATGGGCGCTGGCCAGATCTATTTTGGACGCGTCCTTAAGGATGCGTCACTAGCTTCTGGTGCTCGTCAACCTTTTAAGATGCGTCCCTAGGAACACGCCACGCCACTGAATTCTCGAGTGCGCCCCGACTGGTCCTTGGGAAATTTCGCGCAATCTTGGCTTCGAACACTTTCAGATTTATTCCATGTCACTTCTAGCTGATATTTGGCCACTAAAATTATGTCATGTTACTCCTAAGCTAGTATATGACTATTAACCTTACCAGACTCGACATTGATCAGTCTAATTATCAATTTAATGAGTTGCGCAACTTGCCTCACTGACTTAGCAAGTTATCGACTTGACCTAATCAAAATAGTGGTGGTTCATGACTCCACTATTTCTATGAGATATCAAACACAACAGATGGGGGAATTCTCATTTGGGTATTGGTTTGGCGGTCTACGGAAAACGTGCGTTGTGGCAATACATCCACGAACAAGAAGTTAATAAGTAGTGGGACAGTTTCAGAGCGGTTGAGAGTATGAGGAGTAGTGGTCAGACAAGTCTTACCTATTTTTTGGACATGACTCCACTACGATCTCCACAATCGTTACTCCTCCACCTCTTTTGTAACTTCCGTCACTTACGAGAAATCAGTATATTTCCTATCAAACTATAAATAGATAGCCTCATCTATTTGAAATGGAACTAAGACAATATTAGCAATCTATCCCAGAGATAATCTATTCTAAAACTACACACTACTATTTACAATCACATAGTGATTTCTAAATCTTCTTTGCTTCCCTCATCTAAGATCGACCAATCATCTCCACCTTTGTGGCCGAAGCAGGACTTAAACGGCCATTTCTTGGTCTAGGCTTGTCATGTTCGAGTTTGATCTTCCGAACCTACCTGAAAGTACTCTTTTGCAGTATATTTATTTTCATCCTAAAACAGGTACCAAATTTTAATACGCATATATTCTTTTCCATGAGATATCAACGCAACTTTTATGGATGTGCTTCTCTATGGAAGATATCAACTCATAACTCAAAGAGAATATGGATGCTATCTAATTAGATTGGCATACCTCGTATAAGAAGTTTTCTTTTATGCTTGTAAGCATGTTTTCAGACGAAATGATCGCTGCGATTCCATGGCATACCTTGCAAAGACTTTAATTTATGCTTAATCAAGCAAGCGTACTCTTGATAAATCTAGCAACAAATTAATATCTCCAACACCTTATGCATTTATTGGAGTAAATTTTTTGATGAGATGCAATTGGAGTTAACCAATATCATCGACAATTCTTCCCTTGATCCTCAGGAGAAAATGTCTCATCAACAGAACTTCTGGTTCCGTATTACTCTACATATCAAGTTAGAAACTGAGTGATGTAAATAATAATATGCGACTCAAGATAGATAAATGGTCAGGTTACCTCTCTCGTTTACTGTCCAGCTGGAATTCAAATAAAAGAATTTACCCTACGATGCAAAATTCACAGTAAACTGCAAAATAAATTTTGTGTACATACACATTATCCGTTCCAGTCTTGCCAAGACGACTATTAGAGATTAACAATAATAAACTACACTTCAGGTGCACGTATCGTATCTTTAATGTCACAACGGTAGCAGAGCTCGACCAGGATCGAAGATGGCTTATTTAACCAGCCATTATGCTACCGTCTTGTATTATTCCACTTCAGGTGGTATGGTGTTTAACAGGTTTCTAAACCTGAAAAAAAAATATGGTTCCCATATTTAAATATGCCTATCATAATTGCATCTTCCTTATTTGTCGTGTCTATTAAATTTGTCCAAAAATAGACTTATTTGCATAGGTACTGCTGGAAATTAAATTCACCAGAATTCATGATTTTCGGTAATATCGATGGCGACAAGAAGACTTGATATTAATCTGAACATCATTTAAAAGAAATAAAACACTCCTTATCGATCGACGTTTGTATATCTACAAGGAGCAGTAAAAGACACACAACTCGCGTTGTTGCATTCACAACATATACAAAATACATATTACGTACTAGCTTCTTAAAGTTCGTCAAAGCATATAATAAAATAACGCATATTTTATGCATACCATTTAGCGGAAACACATAACTACATAAGGGCGCAAAATTTTTCACTCTCCTTATTGCCCGTCGTAACATTTATACGACGCATATATTTCTTCTCTAAATTCAAGCCAAATTATATAGCATAAAAATCAATAGCGAAATAACGAAGGAAATTATTTTCTACGCTACCCAAAAAGGACGCCGAAAAACCTTCCATGGTTCAATTAATGAGGAAAATAGCAAACACTGCATAACTCAAATATTTGGCTAAATTCAAAAATCGAACAATATCACAAATATGAGTTATTTAAATATATACCTATTCAGATATCACTTCATATACCACAACAATAATTTAAGTATTCTATAGATATATAAGATGCCGCGAGATTCTAACTCATTTTTAACATATCCCAATCAAATAGGAAAATCAAGTTAAAAGCAACAAAGAGTCTTATATATATATATATATATATATATATATATTGTTCTCTAAAATAACAACCGACTAGGATAGATAAATCAAATAGACAAGGATATAAAATAATTATCCTCTTACATATCATCGTGTTCGTATATTGATAATGTATAACTATTTGTGCTGGTAACACATTGTAATTAAGTCATACAATATATATATATATAGCTAGACGGATAACCGACACTCATACTAGTATTTGATACTAGAAAGTATACTACTACTCCCTTCGTTTCAGGAAAAGAGTTACTTTTTCTTTAAATTTTTGTTCCAACAAAAGAGTTACTTTCATTTTTAATATAACAAACTTTTAAAACTACCCTTATTATTTTAAGAAATGTTATTATTCTCATTATAAAGATATATGTAGTATTAAACTTTTTGTTAGTGTAAATATGGAAATAAATTACAAAAGTTAATCTCTTTTATCTTGCTTTAATTGTGCAAATAGCTAAAACGGAGGGAGTATGTTTTACGGTAACTAAAAGCATATTAACTAGAATTGTAGATGAGAAGAGTCTGGAATGAAGGAAGAATTTTTATTATTTCGATTTCTTCACACCGCAGCACAAAGTACCCAAAATGGGGTTTTATAGCAGTGGAATGAAGTGATAAGTCATCACTTGATACTAACAACTACATGACACGTCTAAGATTTATGTTTCATATGCACACTATTTTAAATGGGCCCTTAGAATGAACAGTAAGTGAAGCTGTAAAATTTGGAACTCAAACTTACCCTAAATTTTCTAATTCTATAAAAAATATCATCCAAATAAAATGAGGTTAAAACAGTAAATATAAATAAGCAAATCAGGAGAGAATATAAAGAGTGGGTTATTGTTATAAGGAAAAAACAGAAGAAGTAGGTCATTTAGAGCAATCACAGTCATGAAAATAAAAAACGGATCAAACCCAAATTTGGTTTGGTCCGTCCAAACCCAAATTTGGTTGGGCCGAGCAAAAATGAGTTTTGGTCCACTTTCCGCACTGTTGTGGATCAAATATGATCCGAGTACTGGACCAAACGAGATTATATTTGAGCACGCAGCTAGGTCTCTGTTTCGTGCCAGGTGTTGCGCTAGGTATCCGTCTAGTGGCAGGCGTAACGCTAGACTTACGTTTCATTTATGGGGCGTGAACTAAAATTACGCCTGATGAAGCATTCACCCAACGTTGCATCCAACAGAGCGTTACGTTAGGAGCACGTTCAATGAGAGGCGTTAACCAAATGAACGCTTAAATCAAACGTGAAGCTAGAGATCCGCCCAACGACAGGCGTGATACTATTGCTCCGCCAACTTCATATGTCTTCCTAGGCGTAATGCTATGGCTCCGCCCAACGACAAAATAATGCTATGGCTCCGCCTAGTCCTAGAAGAATATAAGAGTAGATATGTTAGTGGTAGGCATAATGAGAGAAAGACAAAAGACATACAGCTGGATACCATGGAATATGAGACATCACCTCTTTTTCTTTTAAGAGTAGATATGTTAGTGGTAGACTTAGTTTCTTCCATTATACACAAATTCTCTATTTTAAAATAATCGACACTTTGTAACATAACTACAGACCTTATCTATCACACGTTCTACTGTGTTTTATTGTTTTGCAAAGAGAATGACAATATTCAACCGTTACATCTCCTCTAAGATTGGCAAGTTTTTTGTAATGTTATGGCTCCGCCTAGTCCCCACTTTATAGTTCAGTTTGCGTAATGTTATGGCTCTGCCTGATGGAGAGGCGTTCAGTTACACGCGCACCCGTTTTTATTTTCCACACGAACCACTTGCACGTGTAGAATGTTAACCCGACGTATAGCTAGTAAAACGCTTCATCAGGTATTCGTCTACAGACGCCTATCATTTGGGTATTACGTTAAGCATGCGTCTATCATCAGACATTAGTTTGGGTAGCGTCTGATACCAAGCGTTCATTTTGCTTCCGCTCCAACCAAGCGTTATCTTACGCTAACGCCCGTATAACACAATTTCATCGGATGCATATCTATGTGTGCGTCCAATGACAGGTGTTATGTTAGTGTAACGCGCGATCAAATTACCACTGTGTTTCGAGCGGAGTAAAAAATAATTTTTTACTCTTTATTCTTTTGGTATGATCGTCCCACTGTGGACATTCTTAGGTCACATGAAAGTATGATACTTTATTTGATATTAATTAATATTTTGTGTGTTATATGTGTAATAATATGGGCTTCACGCCCAAGGGTAAAATACAGTAACCAAGTAATAATTTTGGCTAAAAATAAAATGGGGATATAATAATGTTTGTTAGAAATTAATGGTCGAAAATGTTTTTCATTCTTCCCAATTTGGTTTTTCCTTATTTGTAAGCAAATATCAAGTGTTGTGGTCTACACCTCAACGATATAATTTGTGGAGCGGGCGATCCTAAAGAATAAAAACCCTGGTTGGTATACCTAAAAGAAATACAAAAGGGATATTTTACAATATATTCCGGATTTGAATTATCAGTTGGGAATCTGTCCCATGATGGTAGAAATTAATGGATATGTTCTAGCCGTTCATTTTTTCCGTTAAATATATATTTTTAGACAGTTATGCCCTTGACATGTAAGGTATTTTCACACCATCATCAACTCCCCCTTCCGTCAATCAGTCACCATCATGATCAACTTCATGAATCCGGAATATATTTTCAATTTTCCCTCTCTTTAACCATTAAATGTTGCATGTGTAGAGGGTATAATTGTCCATAAATATATATTTAACAGAAAAAATGGACGGTCGAAACATATCCCTTAATTTCTACCGTCATGGAACATATCTCTTAATTACTAGTTCAAATCCGGGATATATTTCTAATTTTCCCAATACAAAATGACCTGTGAAATATGTTAACGAATGTGTAAATCAAGAATACAATGGTAAGCCAGATCAATGGTCAAACCAGAATTCTGATCTGTTTCAATAACAAATTTTTTACCAGCAATTAAATCCATGCTTTAGAGAGAGTACAAAAATGAGAATCCAAAGCATCATTTTTTTTATCTCTAAATTTTCTCTTAAATCTATCAGAAATGGATATTGCACACGTAATGTCTCCTAGAGAAAAACCCCATAATGTTTGTACAGAAAACTCAAATAATAATAATCAAGAAGGAGAAGAATTATACAAAATTGTTGAAGGCGAAGGTGATCATCAAGAAGATAATTATAATTATGATCCGCTTGATATTCAAGAAATGAAAAAAAGATCGATTATGAAGAGGGTGAAGGCTAAACTAAAGAAGAAGGTGATGCAAGGACATAATATTATATTTAGTCCTAGGCAGGTTAAACAATCAAAGAAAGCACCGTGGTCAAGATTAAGATCAGAAGATGATCATCAACAATGAAGGTACGTGGGCAATAAGTAGAGAGAATGGTTCCGTGAATGCACGAGAATAATGTCCTTGTAAAATTAGATTCAATATAGGTTTATATTCATTGAAATATACGTTCGTCATGAACTATCTGCAAGTGATTCTTCCGATCAAGGAAACTAGTGCATTGTCCTTTTCGTAAATTCTTTTTCTTCTCGTCACGTTAATTTATTTATATTTTTAGTCGGATGAAAATTATATATTTTGCCTAATTATAGCATCTCGAATGACATGATCTTAGATAAAATCAAATCAAATTTTATTAATATGGTCCACATAAATCTTAGATATATATCTATGTTTAAAAAATCATATCCAACAAAGTTTGGATAAGTTTGGGTATGTATATAACTAGCTTTTTTCATATTAGTATGATTCACAAAAAACAATTTTAAAAGTTAAAAATACATGATGTGGATTCGGATATGAGTATCTAAAAATAAATATTTTCATTCAAACTTAAATAGTCAAATCAAATTAATTTTATCTATAAAACCATCATTGGAAAGAACCTTTTAAGAAAGAATCTCTAAAATTCTAGATGTCATTATTTTTTAGATATCCAAACTCTGTTGGAGATGCTCTTATAGAAGAAAATGTTCAAAAACTCGTATGTTATAAATCAATCGACAAAAGCTAGCCAAGAAAAACAAGGCAGCATACCATCGATCAACAAGGAACTATTTGTCGGGTGCAATAATCAAAAATAAAGAAAAATAAATAACAAAAAAAAATTGATACTTAGTTCCTTTGAAATGAAAGTGATCTGAAATTGGTAGCTCCTTAATTCTCCGCAACAGCAACATGATATGTAGCAAACTTTGGAAAACAGAGTGAGTCACGTGTTCAACACGCTTTCCTTAAGACATTAGCGCTCAGCTACACTCAAGAGTGATGGTATAGCGTCTCATATGACGGATGCCTTCAGGATAAAATACCCTACTAAATCTACGACTAGCACTCGTAGTAGATGCTTAACTTGAGCTTGGAAACTCATAAAAAATTCTCAATGAAAAAAGCTTGAGAAAGATAATAAAAATTATAGTTCTTTTGGTCTCTCTAAAAATTTAGAAAAAAAACTTTTTCTTGGATATGTCTATGGGTTGAGAAAAGTTTGTTTATATAATCTCTTAGTACAACTTAAGAAGTGGGAACTCCCTTATGTGAGACTAATAAGTTTATATAGTCTCTTAAAACAACTTAAGAAGTGGGAACTCCTCGAAGTGGACTAATAAGTTTTTTCATTCATAAAAGAAAACAAGAAGTCATTTATTTTCTTAAAATCTTTAAAATTTATTTTTATGTATTTTTTCCAACAATCCCCCACATGAATGAAAAACCTCGATAAAACATGAATACATAAAATACATCTTGGTAAACCCACACCCCAATCCCACGACCCGACTCGACCGAACGGACATACGTACTACGTGTGTGTTAAAGTCATACTAGTCATTGTCAAATTCCTTTTCATTACACAAAATTGTGTCGACCCAAATGTCATACTATGGATTGCAAAAATCATTGTCATATTGAGAGCTTTCATCTTTAGTTCTCATATGTGAGACTAAATATTTCGTTCACCAAAGTGAAAATGAGCCAATAAATCCTTAATGCCCCGTAGGTCCTAAGTTCTAGTAATACCAAAACCATCAAAAACAACATGAAACTCATTTTCTCCAAATGAATTAAGTTTCGATAAAAAATGAAAAATTACATAAAAAACGAAAAATACCATTATAGGCAGAGGTGTCCATGAGGTCTTGAACCTTTTCTTAGTGAGAAATTAGTGGGATTACTTGTTATCCAGTGAATGTGATGTCTTGAACTGTCTAACATTTAGTGTAGTCCTATCGATAGCCACCACGCGTTATATCTCCAAGGTTGCTTCCAAGATCGTGCGGTTGTGCTCCTTTTGACCCTGAGCAAATATCCTATTTCGCAGAATGCTCTAGAAAATCAGCTTTATTCTCATAGGAAGCAGCCCACTTCCACATTCAAACAGGTGAGTTCCATCAAAAGTGTTTTTGCTACACCCCACTTCAAATGAATCTATATATGCAAATCTTATTAAGACTTATAATTAAGTCATCCTTCACGTGTAGTCACACTATCACATCACATCAAAGGGAGGGACTAGGAATAAAATTCTCTGATAATATTTACATTAACTCACCACAAATTAGTTGTCTCATTCGAAACCTTGATCTTGTGCTCTCCAGTCAGCAAGGTTGAGTGTCCTTCATGACAAGTTTATTTCATGAGCTTAAGTCTCACCCCCCTCGATTCATTAACAAACTATCTTTTGATTATCCTTTGGTCAAAGGATCAAATAATTTTTCTCTTGACTTCACTAAGTCTACAAATATCACTTCATTAGAGGGTAATTGTCTCACCGAATTATCCTTCTCCGAGTTTGTAAAGACTTTTCGACTGCTCATTTACTTTAGACTCACATAGTCAATTGAGTTTCAGCAATGGTGTCCACAATCTTCGGTCACAGAGGAATGACTTCCAAAAAAGGATTTTAGGCATTCAGCTTCCTCTTATGCTTTAATTTAAGTGACCGAGCTCTAATTTCATCTCAGTCGAGTTCCTCGTGTCTGTTGGAGGATTTCCAACTACTTGTACACTTTAAAAGGGAAAACATAGGCTAAGACTCTCCAAGGCTTGAAATTACAACATCTTAAGGTAATTGCGTGTATATACACAATTTAAAATGTACATCAAATACTGCAAATTTTTGATCATATCATCCCACTAATTCTTATTGGGCACAAGTGTGTTTGCACACTTAATTCACTGCACATATACAACAATCGAGTTTGACATAGACCATTTCCGTCAGAATTTCTTCTGGTTCTTTTGATCTTTTAGATCATGTATTTCAACAACAACTTAGCCTTCCGATTAAATTATAAACATCTCATGTTTTCTGGGTGGTTGTAATGCATATAAAGGCACATACTAGATACATGTACTACATACTAGTACAATCATTGCATTTTCTTCCAAAGGTTAGTGCCATATATATCACATATTTGAAATTAAACATGTACCTCAAGCATCCCAATTCTCTGGTCCTTTGATCAGATCATCCATGTGATTCTCCCAGATAAAAAGGAAACATACACACCCATTTTACAACACACATTAAACACTATTGAAAAATATTATATCATCAAAAATTAATTTGGTTATTTTTGATCCTTTAGACCACGTCAAACAACATATTAGTTGTCAAACTTTAAATAACACAGATTTGTTAGTGGTTGTAAAACACATAATAATGGCATGTTAAACATACGCCCTTCAATTAATTTAGTGTAAATACACTTACCAAAATTCATTAGTGTCACATCACTAGAAATCATCATCATCACATAACACTTTTGCTAGGTCATTAACTTAATGCTTGGTTCAAGTCAACTATATGTAGGTGTAATCATTTTTTACCTTTACCCCTAGATCTAACCAAACCCTTAAGGTTGGTTCACCTTTGACTAACCATTTAAGTATATTACCTCAATATCCATCTAATGTAGCATACTGACGGTAATTGCAATCAAATCCTGAGAAGTAATTTTAATGTCATATGAATATGTGTCAAGAGATCACTACTCCATTCTTACCTTAGAACCCGGGAATTAAGGTTTATAAGATAGAAGGACATATATATAAGTCTTGGGTCTTCTATAATTATGCTTGAGAAACCAAACATATACTCTTTCCCATCTTATACCCCCCCAATTTGGGCAAAAAACCCCCCAGCTACCCCCCCCAAACTCATTGACGATTTTTACTTTTATCTAATATTGTCATGTTTTATTAAGCTAACACTCAAACCATCACAAGACCATATTTCCATGTATAACATTTCATAGTAACTTAGGTACATAGCATTTGGCACTGGATTTGTAATGCAAATATTGAGAACGATATCATAATCTGATTAATGTCCATACCTGACAAGCCTCGCATATCATTTACCTATTTCTTCAACTGTTTTGATAGTTGAGTTGTTCATCAAAATGCTTTTGATCTTTCCCATTCTGGGAAGAAGACAAAACATGTCTTTTCTAAAGCACATGTTCCAGCACTTCCGGCATTTACCAACCAATTCTTTTTGTTATCTCCACTGACAAGTAAAGTTACATAACGCAATAAGAATGCCAATTCTTCCATTCAAATTTTAATCTATTGTTCTCTATTCTGAGGAGATAAGCACAAGACTAAAAAAACAGAAGTTATTACATATTAACACTTAATCTATCATTCAATTTAAGATGATAAAATTTCTCACCAACTAAGATTCAAAAAGATGGTTGATAGTTTTCAAAATATTATTAAGATATTATAAGTGCACATCTTATCAAAATATTTATTACCAAGATACAGTAATCAAGTTATTTAAGTCTCTCTTCACATTAGACTAGCACAACCATTAGTAAGTAACAAAAATTAGTAATAAAACACCCAAACAATTTTGTGTAATTACATATCAACTCAAGCGTATTTCATCGCTTCACATTCTTGTTGCATGAGTTAATAAAAGATACTTATACCTCATTATCCATATGACAATGGTATACTAGTGTATTATGTTTCTTGTATTTCCAATAGAAGGTAAAAAATTTGAAATTGTTTAGAAATCATTGACACACAATTATTAACCAAACATGTGATTCACGCCAATTGATATCACACAAAGCATATATAATCAAAGGGATTTTGAAAATAATGCATAGTTAATACACGATTGAGTCAACATCTTATTATTCATTAGCAGCATGATACTAATCTAACATATATAAGAGATTATCGCTTTAAATCACAAAACTCAATTCGCTACTTGCTCTAATTTGTATATGAGAGTTATATTTCAACTTAATTGAAATCTCAAGTCTATTATGGATAAAAGTACTCACTAATACTGGTTTTTTCATGTTATATCCAAATTGACAAAGTACCACTACAAATGGTTACAAGATCTCACACTAATCTAGAGGTTTGGAACAATTATTATTTTTCTGGACAACCATGCGCAATATTTTTGCAAACATCATATCTCACAAACCACAATTTTGAATCAGAAAAAAAAATATGGATTTTGAAAGTAACATACCATATCTACATACTTCATTTAGACCACAACTTCCAAAAACACATGGTTAAGTCAAAAAAACTTTTCTTAATTGGTGTTGTCAGAATTTTCAGTAACATTTCTCAGTTTTGTAAAATAGCTGTTCGGAATTTAATTGTTACCGCAAGTGCACGGTTGTCGATTGAATGATATGCAAGTACGGGTCGTTCCACAAAGACTAAATTATTGTTATCTTTAATTAATAAAATCAAATAATAAACTAATAAAAAAACAAGAAAATATTAATTAGAAAATGATAAAAAGAATAAATTAAAAATAAAATACTAGGACTTTAGATTAATTTGCTATGATGCATAGTAGATAACTCTAACAATCTCAAATAATACTCTTCATAATAACTCAAGACGATTTAGGATACATCGACATCTTGAAAAATTAAACATTTAAATCAATAAGAATTCTCAAGGTACTAACAATCTTCTTCACTTAATAATGTTGATTTCTAAAGAGAATAAATAAATCATTTAACAAGCAAAAAAGACATATGAAAAAAACTATTATCATTAATAAACGAGAATATAAGACCAAGAAGAGTTATTAAAGAAAAATACTAGAATTTCTAACATACATCATAGGGCTTCATCTATAGTCCTAGTAAAGAGATTATTCCATTATTACAAGAGAAAAGAAAAGTAAGAAGAAAACAAAACTAAAAGCTAGAACTAAAACTAATTCTACAACTCGGACACTGGATTACAAATGAGCTCTCTTTTTCCTTGTATTCACAATGTATATATATTTCAAAGGAAACTACTTTCCTTTTCTATTTCTACTACCACATTATCATCCAATGAGAATAAGCCACGTGTTAGGACAATACAAAATCCTCCAATAAAAACGCGCCAAGCGTCAAATAATATCCGATCAATTAGTTGAAAAATATATTTAATTTCCCTTAATTAATTTACATGCATGTTACTCTCATTCTCAAGATCTTATCATTTTATTCTCATAATCAGTGGGTCTCCACACTTTATATACACGTTGTGGCATGTTTACCACACCCCCATATCCAAATAATTAGTCCAATAATTCTCCAAGTTTTTTCTTTCGGGCTTATCCCATTTAATCACTTTATTTTTTTCATTTTACGAGCTAAATTCCGCATTTTAGTCCATCGAGCTTTATTTCCAAAAAACTGCACAACTAAACAAAAACCATCAAATATGTACAAAATAGAGAATAAATAATTACAAATTGAGGTGTAATTTATGCAGTGTTTACACACTCATCAAATACCCCCAAACCTAAATTTTGCTAGTCCTCGAGAAAAACTAAAAATAAAAACTAATCTAAAATGAAATATAATACCTAACTCACTTTCGTAGGAATCACGACTACACTTAGCACGTGCAGCAAGACGTTAATATCCTAGGTGACCCTAGAAGACGAGTGTTGTCTCGTAAGGGTTTACAAGAGATATAGCCACAAAACCTTTACTCCAACTCCTAGCTATATGTTAATCAATTGAGGATAGACGCTAAACAAGCTATTTAGTTTGCCTACTTTACTTTTTAGCAAAAAGAATCATTACCCTTATTCATATATGAATGCCAACTCTACTCAGATAGTCCTCGAATGACCCACGATACTCGGAATCAATCAAAATTCAATCACATGAATAGATGGAACATGTATCAAGTGTATTATGATGTCGAGTCGATGCTGAAAAAACTTTCAAAAGATCAGGTAAAACTATAATATAAAGCCATACTATTTCTATAATCACTAGATGAAACTAGTTACATCCTGCGTAATATTTCTGTAATCACTAGATGAAACTAGTTACATCCTGTGTAAGCACTGGATGAAACCAGATGCATCTTGAATCTGAAAATGAAACATGTTGTCTACATGGTTGCAGATGATTGACTTTGTTTGTAGTTGGTCTGAAGAGGAAAAACAACAATGTTTGTTTAATGAGGAAGAAAACAACCATGAAAAAAATATCTCCAACTTGAAGAATGCATTAGAAGAGAAAGATAAGATTATCTCTAACTTGAAGGTTAAATTAGAGGCTAAGGATAAGATAATCTTAGACTTGTGAAATAAAGTGGAAGTATTGAATGGACAACACAAGTTGCAATCAGAAACTCCACAAGCTTTACCTTCTCTTCAGATTATTGTTCATACACCGCCTCCAGATTTATTCAATCTTAAAATCACTCAAGAGATGAACAAAGATGTAGAAGGTGATGTTCCTAAAAACGTTGATGCACCCAATGAAATTCCGGAAGCTGCGAACAAAGATGTAGTTATTAAAGCACAAACTCTAACAATTATGACTGAACTTGGGTCGATTGAGAGAAACGTGAAGAATGTGTATCAGTATACAAGGAAGAGGAAAAACCTTGGTTCAGATTATGTTAGGAATGATGAAAAGAAGAAAAACGGTGATAAGTTGAAGAAGTTAGATAAGAATAACAAGTTGTGGAAAAATTACTTGAGTGAAAACAAAGCGACAGAAGAAAAGTTAACAAAGAGTTCTACAAATCTGGAAATTTAAGGTACACGCAACTGTTTTTTGTTTTGATAATTTGTTTTTGCATTATTGTTTAGGATGAAACTGATTTTAGTACGGTTTTTGTTTATGCCTGGATAAAACTAGTTTCATCATGTTTATACCAAAACTGTTAACTTGGATTAAACCAGTTTTATCCTGTTTTTTACCTGTTTGTTTCATCTTGTTTTATAACTGCTATAACTATATGAATGATCAATAATGCAGAGACTGCATTTGCAATTACAATAGAGGTGGTGAGTTTGCAATCTCTATTATGGGTGAATACATCCAAGAAATGATGTTAAATCTTTCTGTGCCGAACAATATTATCAAGTTCAAGATTATGAAATAGAGGGAACTGTTTCAACCTAACAATAAGTGCGATGGATTCATTATGACCACGTTTCTGAGCACACTAGCATGGGTAACACACAAAAACATTTGATTCCTTTTCTTTATTATTTTTTTATCATTTTTTTTGGTAAAAATGATTGAATTAAATAGTGTACTTAATTTATTTTTCAGTTTTATGTCTCCATGGAAGATGAAAAAATGGCTACAAAGTTGATAGATAATGAATTGCAGAAATTGCAGAATGCTAACATCAACGATTTCCATTACTTGTTGATCCCGATGAACCACCACTGTAAAGTTGCATCGAAACCTGAATATAAAGACCATTTTACCTTGCTTCAATTTGACTTCCATGACGTTTCTTGGACACACTGTAATTCTCTTCTCGATACTACAAAAAATGGTTGTCTAGAAGATGTAAAAGTAATGATAAGAAGAGTGAACCAAGTTCTTAGCAAAATCTATGATAAAAACATGGATGATACCGAGTTCAGTACCGTAGAGAACTGTCCATAACAGGGCAAAAGGTAGGTCATTCACACTGTGACATTTTTTATTGTACATTTTTTTCATTTATTAAACATAAAACTAAATGAAAGACTTGGTTTTGTAGTCCTGACTTTGGAATGTATGTCATCTACTTCATGGAGTAGGCGATGAAAGATGGTTTCGCTTTTGAAGACGAAGAAACTTTAAGTTCAAGTTTTTTATGTAAAATGCTATTAATGTAGTTTAGTTGCAGAACAATTAATATGAACCTTGGATTTCATCTATGAATGTATATATCCTAATTGCAGATCAATTAATATAAATTTTTTTACTTGAACTGTTATTTATTGATAATTTTAAGTAATATTGTCAGAATATGCAGGATGAAACTAGTTTCGTCCAAGCAAAATAACATTTTTGTCAAACGCAGGGTTTTTCTGTCAGAATATGCAGGATGAAACCAGTTTCATCCAAGAAAAAAATCTATTTTTTTAAAGCTTATACAGGATAAAACCTGTTTCATCCAGGTTTAATATGTGTTGTTCATGAATTCATTCAAGGTTTAATCTGTGTTTTACTTGAATTGAAGAGCCTCTACAATTGAACAGCCCAAAAAAGACGTTAAGATAAACTAGTCACTGTAACTGTTCAAACAAAATATAAAAATCGCAAACAATGATAAAACTAGATTTTTCCAAAACAAATACTATTATAAGAAGAATGAGTCTAATATGCAACAAGAAGTTGCAGAGAATGAATAAGACCAAGAAACATAAATTTTCCAGAAGAATCAGTGGAAGAAGATGCTATTAAGGAGGGAGAATAAGGCGCTGCTTTTTGGCGGGAGGATGAGGACAGGTCGTCTTGTTATGCCTTGCTTTTGTATGGCAGTTACCGCACGTGATAAATCTCGTGAAACCCGAACCGGTGCTATGAATCCTCTTTTTCTTTGATCTTCCTACTTTGCTAGCAGCATCTGGTGGGTGGATAAGTTTTTCTTCAACAACTGTTGAAGGTTTGTCATGATTTGGAATTAGTTTGATTGAATAATCATATGCAGCCTGGAAGAACCCAATACTGAAAAAAAGATTAATGAAATCATAGACACAAAGCTTTGCTGAAGTCATACACACGATATCATGAGCACAAGAGAACTGATCCGTAAACCAACGCTGACAGCTGCAGTACCACTTGCTAATATTAACAGCATGAGTATGATCGGAGGAGTGCACTTCAAACTCAAGTTCACCAGACTTGCTTATTCTCCAAGTACTGCCGGCACGAATTGACTTCTCAACTTCTTTCTCAAGATTAGGACATAAATATCCAGAATACTTTGACCCTTCAACCTTCCATGAACTCATCTGCACCATTATCTTGACTCGAATGTGGTCGACTAATGTTACAATAGGCATACTTTTCGCCTCCTTAATCCAAGCATTAAAGGATTCTGCGACATTTGAACAAATGTCTCCATATCGACATCCTTTACAATGTGTTGTGGACCAATTCTCCATGGGAAGAGCACTCAAGTAGCGGTGAAGACCTTCGCATCCCATTTCCTTTAACTTATTCATACTGTCATGAAAACCTTCAAGAGTTAACGAATAAAAACATTGAGTGAACAAGTCCATTGCAATACCATATTATTCTTTCTTCTTCTTAATCTGAGTACGAACATTGTTTTTTAAGTGATGATAATAGTAACAATGATGAGAAGTAGGAAATACAACGAGTACCAAAGACCAAACCATCGTGACGATCCGAAATGAAAGTTAATGGGAGAGGACCCAAAATAGACTCTAGCTTCTCCATGAACCAACGCTAGTTGTCGACATCCTCGCTTGAAACAATACCGTATGCTAAAGGGAATATTCCTACAAAAACAAAACAAAACAAAACACACACACAAAAAAAAATCATTAAGCGGAAAAATTCGGGGTGATAAACACAAGATGTAACTGGTAGCATCCTATAAAAAATTAAAAAAACAGAGTTATATACACAGGATGTAACTGGTTGCATCTTGTGAAAAAAATACTGACAGAAAAATGCAATTTGTGAGGATGCAATCTGACTTCAATAATAAAATGAATTTTTATCAAATACATCTATAAGAGAAGAAATACCGTTATTTGTATTTTTCCCAGTAGCCTCCATAAGGCATCCCCTAAACTTTCCTGTAATTTTTTTTTTATCTAAGAACAACACCAGACGACAAAATTCGAAGCAAAATATGCAAGACTCAAAAGCTAAGAAAAAACTCTTGAATTGGTTTCCTTCCAAGACTAAATCAGCTCGACTTCCTTCATTTTTTCTCTTCACAGCATCACACCACCATACCAAATCAGTGAATCCCTTGGTATCATCACCATATAACTCCTTCGAACATATTTTTTTCTGGCATGCGCTTGATCGTAGCTCAATGTTAACCCATAATCACTCTTCAAATCATCCATAATATCACGTGGTTTCTTGTTTGGATTTTGTTTGAGTTGGTCAATTACCAAATCCTTAACTAACTCACGTGTAATGGGAACACTATTGGTTTCATCTTTATAACCGGCACAACACGTATGGTCTCCATTATAGTTCCGAAGGATAAAGTGTTTCTTCAAACTTGAAGTCTTCGTCGATGCATGAAACCTCCATTTGCATTGAAATTTCTCCTTATAAAAGCACTCAATCGTATATCGTGTATCATCACTCTTAAGAACCTTAATTTTGCGACCAAAATAATGGTTATACTTTTGAACAACAACCCGAGCTTCTTCTCGTCCTCCCAAAAACTCTTGGTCGATACCTTTTATAATGAATTCCCATTCATCCCCTTTACAAATTTTTTTACCGCAAGTTTTCCATTAAATGCACGCTCTTTGTTGAGACGACAACCATGATGAGAAGTAGGAATAATGGACAGTTGTTGGCTTGCTTCTTCAGCTAACATCAACTCCACCATCAAAGGTTCTTCATGGACAAACCCAAGTTCAAACTCTAACAAACTCAAACTCTTAACATAACAAAATGATATCACCGATTGAAGCTTAAAATCACTAACAAAAACCATTTTTTGTCCCTCACCACCATCAAATATAAAATGAATTGATGTTGGTGACATCTTTTTCCAACATGAACACACATACAACTTCAATTCATCGACCGTTGACGTCATACTAACCTTGTATGAAAACGAGTCCGTAGAGTACATAACAACACAAACAATTTGGTAAACGGGATCAATCTACAACAAACATATTAACAATAATATGTACTCAATGACAACAGTATTCAACATAATGTATTCAACAGATTTCCTAAACAACAACACAGGATGATAAACACATGATGAAACTGGATTCTTCCTGCTTTAAATAATGAAACAAAAATCTGTTCACAAACACCAACCGAAATCAGTTGAAATCAGTTTACAAAAAACACTACAAGTTGAATGCTCATCAAATTGAATACCAAAACAGATCAAAAACCTAAAAACATGATGAGTTATATAGGGAAAATTAAAATCAGTTCACATAGAAATATGTTAAACAAAATTATCTATGGTAATCATGAAATTGGTTTTATATTAACAATTAACTGGTTCCCATTTCCTAATTGATGAATTGAAACAAAATTGTTGAAGTTTTTAGTCATAAAAATAAGATTATTACTAACCATAGAAAAATCATCGACAGAAACCCAAAAATTGACAAGAAAATTATATAACCAAAATAGCTAATGAACTTCAAATCATACTGAATCAAAAGAATAAACGTTGTGTGTTCATCTTAGAATCAAACACAAACAGATTGAATCTATGAATCAAAATTAGGATAAAACCCAGATGAATTGAAATTGAAAACTTATTGATTTGAAGTGTTAATCAGATTTGGAAAGTAAGTATCCTTTAATCTTCAACTTCACAGCATTTCTTCACCACGATTTGAAGTGTTGATCAGATCAAAAACTTAAACCCTTTTTTCGTTTCTGAAAAGTGAAAAAAAAAAGAAGGGAAGAAACAGGATACCACCCAAAAAAACATGATGAAACTTGTTTTAAAATTTTTCTTTACAAACTCAAAGTTTGAAGGATAATTTAGTAACTTTAATTTGTTGTGGTGTATAAAATTTAGATAGAACGCCCAAAAAGGATATTTAAAAAATATAAATATTATAAAAGTATTTTTTTAAAAATATTTTATACACCCATAAAAACTAATCAATTAGTTTGGTCTATACTCTGTATACGGTGCATATGTTACAAATGGTAACCAAATCTACGGAATTGTGACAGATAGATTCCAATAAAGGTAATTTGACGTGTAATTATAAAGGGTTGGCTATAAGGTGCGCATCTGATCACCCACACTTTACACTCATGTTGAAAGAGGAAATGGAGATCCGTATTGAGTTAGAGAGAGATAGAAAATAATTTGCAACAAGAGATTGAGAACGGAATGCATAATCTTGCTTTACGATTACACCAGCTATACACACATCGAAGAGAAAGAAACATATCACGGTTTGGAGGATCAAAGATCAAGATTGCTAAGTTTTCGAATTCCGGAATGAGTATAAGAATCATTTTGGAAGAGGAGCCTATAATTAATGTAAAAGAGATCAAAAACAGAAATCCTTACAAGGTACCTCGGTCTAAGAACTCCTGTGAGGATGAAAAAATTAAATAATTTCATAATCGCAATATGAAGAATTTCGATTGGATTAACACTCTCCGATCATCGCCCTCGAAAGCAAGAAATGATTTTGTATCCTTGAATAGTATTGTGAAAAAAATGTACGCAAGGAGAGGAAAAGGATACAATGGTAATATATGGGAGCTACTGAGCTACAAAATATCAAAAACAACTACTATATGGATATGACCTGTTTATTTTGAGTGACACCGTGCATAATAATTTTATTGTGGTATTTATTTTTCCTTTTTTTTCTTTTCTTTTCAAAATACGATTGTTGTCGCTTTAATCAACAAAAACTAAAGAAATTTTAATTTCTTATATCATGCTACTTCTTCATCCTTGGTCAATTCATTATTGTGTACTTGTTCTTTTTATGCATTGTCATTGATTAGATACCGGATTTCTTTTTACGAACAAATGCTTTAAAAAAAAAAATAGATTTTGTCAAAATACAGTTTATAAAATAAGTTAAAGAAAATGTCTCAAAAAGAATGATTGCACTAGTTTAGAGTCCAGACCAGCTCTTTACTATGCAAATCCTTTTTGTCATTGAAGGATCAATGCAAGGGAAGCCACTATGTGCGAACTAAATTTTAGTCTAAATGTAGACCATTGGAAATTTACAGTATAAACTCTACATTTAGACAATGATGAATGAATTTTGGTGGGAATATATACAATCAATGGGTAAATGCCACGTATTGGACTGGGCTATAGAGTTGGTCTGTGTCTGACAACTGATAAGTGCTTCAAGCTCCGTCTAATTTAGTGGTACTGATTACCAGCAATAAATAATTAATCAGTGAAGGAGATATGGGCTTAAATTAATGATCAAGTGCAATGCCCTGATCAATTCTGAAATTCAACAGAAATAAATTGCATTTATTTCAAATACAGTTTACAGACAAGAAAATGAAAAACTAACAACCTAATTTATATCTGATCATAAATCATAAATAAATATAAATTATCTCTCCTGCTAATTAGAAACCCAAACTTAGCAAAACACAAAACTAATAAATGATACAATCTTAACTGACCAATGCATCCATGTCTGTTAAATACACAATCTTAACCTTATTTTGGCCGATCATTACCACCAAGGCACCAAAACCCTGTTGTAGTAATTGACCAATGTAGAAGGCCTTTTAGGTGATCAGAAATATGCAGCTGCCGGTTACATATTTAGTCCTCAATTTGTGTTAAGATTAATTATACGTCGTATGGACAACTTAAGATCCTATAGTTAATAAGTCTTGGACCATCTTAATTTTATAAGTCCATTTTTAAGGTGAATTATACTCACAAACTTTAATATGCTATTAGAACAGATAATTTATGACGAGTCATTTGATTGCACCTCGATTTAATGTCATCCGATTAAATATCCACGTACTAGACCCGACGAAATTACACGTAAAGAGGCTGTTGAAATTAGTACAGCATATTATAGATAATTTAAGATTCTAGAGTTAATAAACTTGAGACAACTTTATGTAAAACCTATATGTATATTCTAATCACAAAATGAACATACGGTATTTAAAGCGGAAGCAAAAAGAGATCGATTATAAATACCTCCAGCCATTGCAATTTAAAAGCTTAATCCTTGAGTTTGCCCTAATTTCCTAGTTGATATGAACTTTCATTCCAAACCCTCCTTTTCACTTTTTAGATGTGTATTAAGTTATGAGAGTGAATTTGGTGACCTTAATTCACTGATTTTTGCTATCACTTCTGTTAACTAACTCTAGCCATCATAGAGTAGTTGGCATGATAGATATAGTGGGTGGTTTTCTAAAAATGGGAGAGATAGTGGGGGTTACGTTGATCAGTTTTACCTTCCCATCAAATGGATCACATTATTTTTCTCTTAATTTTAGGCCATATGGAAAAAGTCTAATATTCTCCCACTTGATCCATTTCACGAGAGACTCCATATACGGATCATGGCGACTAATCCTCTTTTAAGAGCAATAATTAATCTTCCATATATCACAATATATTTAGTCTTTCACCACTCATACTTAACTTAATGAGTAAACCATATGTTTACTCTAGGTCAAACTATAATGATATTTCTCAACAAGATAACCAAAGTAAGTACGTACATAATTCCAAATGAGAAATAATCCAACTAAATGAAAGCTTCAGAAAAACATAAAGAATGTACTACATAATGGGACCAAGTCCCATCCTTACTACATGATCCTTGAATCCTTTAACATGCATGTCTTTATTCAAGGGATCAACTATTATCAATTCAGTGCTAATGTGTTCAATGATCAATTTCTTTTCCTGCACACGTTCTTTTACGGCTAGATACTTTATGTCGATGTGTTTACTTCGACTTCCACTCTTATTATTCTTAGTCATGAAGACAGTAGCTGAATTGTCACAATACATTCTTATTGGTCGGCTAATAGAGTCAACAACTCTTAGCCAGATATGAAGCCTTTCATCCATACACCATGTGAGGTAGTCTCAAAACAAGAAACGAACTTAGCCTACTACTTCAAGACTAATTGTTCGTCTATATATAAGCATGTAATCCTTAGTACCCTTAAGGTATCTCAACACTTTCTTCGCAGCCTTCCAGTGATCGATTCCTGGGTTATTCTGATATCTTCATAACACTCCAACGACATATCAAATGTCGGGTCTAGTACAGACCTGAGCATACATAATGCTACCAACAGCTGAAGCATATGGAACATTTTTCATTTGTTCCCTTTCAATGTCATTCCTGGGGCATTGGTCCAAACTGAACCGATCACCTTTTACAATGGGTGCTACACTTAAGGTATATACATTGATCCAACACAAGAAAACAAATCTTGCTCCCACTGACCTTAAGGTGTATACATTGATCCATAAGTCTGAATTTGTAGAATTTATGTCTTGTGAAAATGACATAGGATCATTATCGACTCTAATATTACAATCTGAATCTCGCATATACACTAAATAGTCACTAGAAATAGTTGACAATCAAATTATCACTTGAAACAGTAGGTGAAAGTTAATCATTATCTTTTTCAGGAACAATATCCTGAAATTGATCACTCCCACTAATCAAGTCATTCTCAAGAAATTTAGCATTTCTTGATTCCACAATTCTAGTGCTATGAAGAAATCTACCATAGTACTCTCCACCTCTATCTGATCTCACAATCTTAATGTGCTTACCACATTGTTTCTCTACTTCAACCTTAAACAATTTAAAGGCATCCAAAACTTCGTCTTTGGAACAAAACAAGTAAAGATACATATATTGTGAATAATCATCTATGAAGGTGATAAAGTATTTCGGATCATTAGCGTTCATGTCTGGACAACAAATGTCCATGTGTTATGATCTCTAATAGGTTTGAACTTCTCTTGGCACCAATTTTGTGTTTGTTAGTTTGCTTTCCCTTAATGCAACCAACACACATATCAAAATCAGTAAAGTCCAAAGTACCAAGTACCCCATCCTTTACCAATCTCTTAACTCTCTCAATGAAGATATGTCCCAATCTCCGGTGCCACAAAATTGAGGAGTCTTCATTCATAATACATCTTTTTAACCCAGTATTAACATGCATAGAACTATGAGTGATATCATTTTGCAAATAAAGACGATATAAACCATCATACGAAATACCATAACCAATAACTTCATAATTTCTGAGAATACTAAAACCAAAATCCGAAAAATTAAAGGAAATTCCTAAAGGTACAAGTCTTGAAACTAAAATCAAGTTTCTAGTGAAACCTGGTACATAAAATGTCTTTTTCAAATGCAAATTAAAACCACTACTTAAAATTAAACTGCATGTCCCAACAGCTTCCACATGTGAACTCATCTGACTGCCTGAATAGATGTAGTGTTCACTTCCCATTGGTTTCCTTAGGTTTGTCATACCCTGCAAGGTATTCGAAACATGGATTGTAGTACCAGAGTCAATCCACCATGTATTATGATTAATATTATCCATATTAGATTCATAAAAAAAACGCTAGAAAATTACCTTTCTTATCAAGCCAAGTCTTAAACTTAATGCAGTCCTTCTTCATGTGTCCATTCTTTTTACAAAAGAAACATGGAGACTCCTTCTTTATGCCTTGGTTAGCTGAAAGCTTTCCCTTTTCCTTAATGTGGTCCATTTTCTTCTTTGAAGAAGAAGCAATAATAAGATTCACCTTTTCGCCCTCTTCCATCCTCAATCTCCCCTCCTCTTGAAAACACATGGTCATAAGTTCATTAATTGACCATTTATCCTTATGTGTGTTATAAGATATCTTAAAGGGGCCATATTGTGGAGGAAGAGTGCACAAAATGAAATGAACTAGGAAAGAATCAGACATGGTAACTTCATAAATCCTTAAGTTGGGTCGCAATATCCTTCATGCTCACGATATAATCACGCACACACTTAAACCCATTGTGCCTCATGGATGAAAACTTCATAATTAAGGTGCTAGCAAGAGATTTGCCAGAACTTACAAACTGCTCATCAATGGCTTTAAGGAGATCTTTAACCTTAGTATGCTTATAGACAGAACCCCGAATACTAGCACAAATTTTGATCTTTATGAACATAACTGAGAGACGATTAGATCAATCCCATTTTTCATAAAGATCAACTGCATCTAGAGTATTAGTTTCAGTTATGCCAGGTGGTTCGTCTTTCCGAATAGCATAGTCGATATCCATCCACCCCAATTGTAAAAGCACTCTTTCTTTCCACACCTTATAATTATCACCCTTTAATTCAGGAATATCACAATTAACATCAGAAATGTTTCCATTTAAAATTGCTGCAAAGAAAAATATATTCATGCTTATAAACAAAAAATTTGAGACTTAAACTTAATCATGATTTACCAATGCAAGTCTTGCTTAAAAATATGAATCTAGTGACATAAAACTTGCCTGTGGGCTAAAGTTTTACTCAAATTAGATTCATAACTACATGATGAAACTATTAAACCATATTCATTCCTTAATTCATATGGGTAGATTAAGGAACATAATTCAATATTCACCCCAATTAATCATACAAATATAACAAAATTTCCTGCAGGCATATTTCATCATATTACGTATGATTAATTACAAATTTATGTCTAGTTTCCACATGTGATTTCTTAAGAAAATTTTAAATAACTAGAGATGTTGTGGCTACTCTCTAATTACTAAAATTATTAAATCACTTGACATATTTCTTTAATCTTTGTTCATGTACAATCCTAATGGTAATAATATATATTTAACTAATCATTTATAACCATTGCACATGTCAACAAATAGACGAAAAATATCCAAAAAAATTATGTTTCTTCTCTCGTTTCTCTCTCCTCATGGAGATGTTCCTTGAGTTTTCTCTTTGGAAAGGCTCAAAAATTACAGCAACAATAGAGGTGCAACAGGGATCTCATCACAATCCAGCAAATATACCGAGTAACCATCAACCAACATAAGTTTCTTTTCTTGCAGCAACTAAGAAAAGAATTCAAGAGCCAACTAATATCAATGCATCAGCAGAGATCGATTTTAATCAACTACGTATGGCCAAAAATTCTGATGGCCAGTTCGTAGTTGATATCTCCAAGGAGCTATACGAGAAAACAATGTAGAAGATGAAGTTTTCATTAATAGGCAGGCTCGACTTTAATAAGCTCAAGTTTGCAGAGGTAAAAGCAACTCTACTTCCACAATGGAAGCTTACGGGTACCTATCATTTCATTCCAATGACGAAGGGATACTTCACCATCGTTCTATCCAATGATTTGGATAAGAAAAGAGTATGGAAGGGAGGCATTTGGACTGTGGGAAGTCAAGTTCTCAAGGTGCAAGACTACCATCCACGCTTCAATCCAACAAAGCAACGTACATCAAGATCTCTAGTTTGGGTTCAGCTGCCTAGCTAACCGATCTTGTTCTGGACGGAGGAAATATTATTGTCCATATGCACAACTTTGGGCTCTCCAATGGCAGTAGACTCAAGAACTTTAGCAAGGGACTATGGGTATTATGCTAGAGTTCTTGTATATGTTGATTTCGCTAAGGAAATACCATCCAAAATCAAAGTTAACGCTCCCGGGCATAGCTTTTTCTAAGCAGTAAGCATCCCTAAAGCTCCGAAATTCTGCAACAAATGCAAGATAATAGGCCATGCTTTGGCTGAATGTAGATTTGCTCAAGAGATAATGAAGGGGAAGAAGAAGATGAACAATAACAAGGATGGTTTGGTCATTGAGATAGGCGCCACATGTGATCTGACTAGCCCTTCACGTTTTTTTTCGGCCAACAACATGGGAAAGCCTGACCGAGATAGGGACAACACTACCAGGGGCGGTAATCGAGGCTGCAAGTACACTCAACGGTTCCCCATGATAGTCACGTCTCAAGGGAGAAGTCACCAGCACTTATAGCTAGTAAAGAGGTGCACATGGGGCTGGAGTCGTGGGAAAGCGACCACACAATAGTAAACAGCCCAGCCAGAGATAGAGACTTCACAAGCCAACGGCTGGCTGATGCTGCAATAAAAAAAGATGCTTTGTCCAATGGTGGGGCTGTTGGGAACGCTGCCAAAGATAGGCACATGAGACTGGACATAAGCGAAAGCGACCTCAAAACAGTCAACAACTCATGTGAAGCTGTGCGTATGGAAATGGCCAATTCTGAAAGGGACGTGAATGAAAGCATGGAGGCTGTAAGGCTGGAAGTAGTAGCAGCTAAGGCAGCAAAGCCGTTAGCAAAAGCAACAACCAACAGGGTCCGCCCAACAGCCAACAACTCAACCAGCAACAAGTCAAGGCAACGGACAACTGCTGCTGCAAAGGCTAAAGCTACTGCCACAACGGCTGAGGCTGCTGACACAAATACTTGGGTAGCACAGACTAAAGCTGCTGCGGCTAATCTTTCCAAAGAGGAAAGGGCACGTATGAATGCTATGTTTAAAGTAATTAGACAAGGGGAAAGAGAACTTGAGGAGGAAGATGCTACTTGCTCAGGCTCAGCCGATAAGGTGAAGGCCCATAAGGAAAAGGTTGAAAAGTTCAAGATGGAGCTTAAGGCCTTAGATAAAAAGGGGGAAGCCTCAATCTCCAAAACCAATTCCTTTGAATTCTAGCCCATCAAGAAGAAGAAGAGGAAATCAACTTACTCTCTGAAAAATGAAGCTTCGGAGAATGATGACCCAATAAGAATTGATTGGGCCGATGAAGCGGACAAGGAGGATGAAAGAATGAGGTTGCTAACGCAAGCAGCTAGGGAAGCAAAGCATCAGCGAAAGCTAAGGGGCTGGATTACCAAACTCCACTCACGAAGAGTAAATTAAAGAAGAAGAATGCAGCAAATATGGCTAAAAACGTGAATGAAGAAGCAACTAAGGCAATAGAGAAGGAACCGAATGAGATGGGTAGCATGTCAGCGCATCCGAAGAAAAAGAAGAAGAAGGGAACGCCAGTTAAAAGGCTAAAGGTTAAGGAGTAGACCGGCCTTCCTCAATTTTTGAAGGGCCAATCATCTTGTATTGGCTATTTTAATGCCTTATCGGAGCCTTAGTGCTCCAAATTCTTTGTAGTCTTATTTTGTAGCTCTTTTATTCTTTAATACAAACGGGACTTATAAAAAAAAAGCACATGTCAACAAATAATAATACAACAAATATATTGGAACAAAATTAATATGATTAAACATATTCTTTAGCACTATATTTGTTTGCAGTATATTATATATAGTTAAACATACTAGAGTCTTTTTTAAACGCACTGTTGACTCTGAAACCACTCTAAAGTCTGATCATCTAAACAATTTTGATCACTCCCATCCCCAAATAGCTCGGAGTCTTTAGAGGATAAATAGAAAGTTAATGTAAGTTTCACATTGCACAAACCTACCATAGCAGAAGTATTCTACATATTCTGTGTATACATACTGCCTAATTTATTATCCCACAAGGTATGTAAAATCAATCTTATATCGTAATATTACTAGACACAAACAAAGAAAAGACATAATAGTGACAAAGCATGGAAGATAATTTTCTGAATTCCATATGCTAAACTGTAACTGTTTATGAGACATGTTTTGGCTTGTAAAAACTACACAACTATGTCCCCAGCCAGCAAATTATTTGACTTGATGAGAGTTATAAGATAATGATTGAAAGTAATGCCACTATCTAGCCATTGCTATTCAAACTCCAGGAAAACCAGACATGATGTGTGTAATGTAAGATCCCGTTGCACTTTTCTTGATAGGATTAGAACACAACAAACTCATTTATTGACCATATATGCAAACAAAATTCTATATACCATATTAACGCAAGAGGAGACTACTAAGGTAACTCAGAAAAACATAAAGCTCAAAATTTTAAGCGCATTTGCATATCATTAACAATCAACAGGAACAATGTGTTGGGGAAAGACAAAAGAGGGGTAGTAGAATGGGACGCTTGGATTCTGGATCACATAGTTATCCCCTCATTTGCATACGAATATAGACACAAGTCATCTAGCTATGTTGTATTTAGTTATCATGTTTTATCAAGACTGTAGTACATTTGGATTCACATTCTTTTAAGTTAGACAGCCACTAAGATTCCTGTATACAGTAATCATTCATGGCTCTTCTTAATAGCCATGAAACTTGATGATCTTCTGATCATGCATTACCCCAAACTAACTGGGTCCCCTGATTAAACTTTAGCAACATAAAGTTTCAAATCACTTAGATTCCTATATATGCATTATCAGTAACTCTAACTGTTAATCATCAAATTAAAGGAATGAACCTTATAGAGAGCCCAATTTCCATCATCATACTTGATCTCCATATTTTCATGACTATTTCTGACGGCCATGAAAATCATAAGGACTATGGACTCCGTTCAAAATACTCAGGATCTTGGGTTTCTAGAGGGGAAGACTGAAAACGGTGAAACTAATGCTACAAATCTTTAAGTTAACAGATTAAACAGACATCAAAAATGTTGTAATGGTCAAGCAAGGCAGATGTGATAACAGGCTCTGATACCAAATGTAAAACTTATATGTATATTCTACTCACAAAATGAACATACGATAATTAAAGCGGAAGCAAAAAGAGATCGATTATAAATACCTCCAGCTATTGCAATTTGAAAGCTTAATCCTTAAGTTTGCCCTAATTTCCTAGTTGATATGAACTTTGGTTCCAAACCCTCCTTCTCACTTTTTAGATGGTGTATTAAGTTATGAGAGTGAATTTGGTGACCTTAATTCACTGATTTTTGCTATAGCTTCTGTTAACTAACTCTAACCATCATAGAGTAGTTGGCATGATAAATATAGTGGGTGGTTTTCTAAAAATAAAAGAGAATAGTGGAGGTTACCTTGATCAGTTGTAACTTCCCAGCAAATGGATCACATTCTTTTTCCCTTAATTTTAGACCATATGAAAAAAGTCTAACACTTTAATTTTATAAGTCGATTTTTGAAATGAGTTAGAAATATAGATTTTAAATTTTCAACAATTCAGATTCGAACTCTTCTCCTATCAATTATTTATCTATCTAATTTAAATAATCAAAGTAAAAACCTTAAAACGTATGTTTCAATCCTTCTTGGTAAACTGAAAAGGGCCATTGAGAATACCTCTTTCTAGATCCCTTGATGAATCTGTTAACTTCAGATAGCCGCTTTTAATAAAAACTGTATTCTCATCAAAATAAAATAATCAAAGTAACTGTTTCATCAAATCAAATCAAATAAAAAAATTAAGTTGTGGAAATACAAGCACTTTACACTTAAATTTCTCACCCATAAACACTAAAGTATCCATATCATTTATTATATCTTTTAGTTAGTTAAGATAAATCTAAATAATTTCAATTTTACAATGAAACATATCGGTTTTGGATCCGTTCTAAACAAAAGCCAAAAGACAGGCCTGTCTCCAGCTATGCAGACAAATACCAAATCAATACTCTAACTCTCCCTAGACTATATCGCTTGTAGAGCGCCCACATGTTCCCATTTGAACAAGAAACCAAAAGCTTGAAAGACGTTGAGTTGAGAGATGCGCGCGTATATGATACATGAATTTCCCAGATATGTTTCCAAGGAGTGTTTCAAAGAACTACTACAAAAACCACAATTATGTACCTACCAAAACCTAAATTTCTTAAACATCAATGCATGGCTCTTTACCAAGTTAGCTAGCTAACTATATACTGTATTTAATATGTACATGATCTTATCAGCTAGCTTAATTATTAGTTTAACTTAAAACAGAAAACTGTGAATACAACACACTCTTTCTCGGTCTTTCTCACGCACACTTCTTTCTTCCTAAAGAAGAGAAAAAGTTAATCAACACACAAAAAAAAAAAAAGTAAGAGAAGACGGAAAACAACAAAAGAACAAAACAGAAGACCATTATTAATCTGGTTTGACCTTCTGCATATCATGTGTAGGGTTTAATTATACAAATGAATCTAGCTAGCCAAGATAAATAGTGTTCTTCACCATAAATTATAGTTTAATACTCGTATTAAGGAATTAATAAACTAGTTTAATTAATAGAATGAACTGAATACGATAACTTGGTATTAGTGTGTATGATCTATCTGAAATTTTGCAATAAATAAGTATGTAACTGTGAGTATAAAGTAATAATTGTCCATAGTATACCCAGAACAAATTAAAAACAAGCAAAGAATAGCCTGTAAAGATAATGAAGATGATGACAATCATCATGCATGATGATTATGATGATGAGCTGAGCTTAATTAGACTACACATGGCATACTTTAACATCCCCACTCCTTTTCTCTCATCTTTTTTTCTGTCAAATTGGCAGTTTAAGATTCTTAATTAGACCTCTCGAAACAAAAGGGAAGTTGTTAAAGAAAAGAGAAAGAGGGAGGAGAGGACAAATGTTAGAGAATTGGCAATGTCGAGCATTGCATTACAAACACGTTTAGGCTCATCGGAAATCGGTCTTGAACTGTTCATTTTGATTTTTAATGGTAAAGTAGAGAGAGAAAGAGAAAGAGAGTGCGCGTTGTGTCAGCTTCAACGGTGCCTTATGTGTGGTAGAGTTGAAGAGTAAAGAGTACAATAAAGAATAAAAAATTAAACTGATAAATCAAAACAATTAATTAATTTTATAATCCGTAGATTAATTTTTATGGTTGTATAAGACATTTAAAATAATTCTTTTTTATAATATCCATATTTTTAAATATTTTTTTTAAATATTTTTTGGACATTCTATCCAGATTTCATTAAAAGAAATAAAAGAAAATGATTAAATTATCCTTCAGACGTTGAGTTTATAAAGAAAATATTTGAAACAAAAATTTACGTTTTCCAGTTCTTCTTCATTCTTCAGAAACGAAAAAGGGCGTATAAATTTCAGATCTGAGAGCTCAATCGTGGTGAAGAAATATTGTGAACTCGAAGACTAAAGGATACTTACTTTTGAAATCTGATTAACACTTCAAATCAATAAGTTTTCAATTTCAATCCATCAGTTTTTAGCCTGATTTCGATTCATGGATTCAATCTGTTTGTGTTTGATTCTAAGATGAACACATAACGTTTTATTCTTTGATTCAGTATGATTTAAAGCTCATTAGCTGTTTTGATTGTGTAATTTTCTTGGTAATTTTTGTGTATATGTCGATGTTTTTTCTTGGGTTAGTAATAATCTGATTGTTATGTTTAAAAACTTTAACAATTTTGTTTCAATTCATCAATTAGGAAATGGGAACCAGTTAATTGTTAATAGAAATTTTTTTTCATAATTACCATAGATGATTTTGTTTAACTAATTTCTATGTGAACTGATTTTAATTTCACTATATAACTCATCATGTTTTTAGGTTTTTGGTCTGTTTTTTTATTCAATTTGATTAACATTCAACTTGTAGTGTTTTTTGTAAAATGATTTCAACTGATTTCGATTGATGTTTGTGAACAGATATTTGTTTCATTATTTAAAGCAGGATGAACCCAGTTTCATCCTGTGTTTGTCGTCCTGTGTTGCTTTTTAGAAAATCTGTTGAATACTTATGTTGAATACTGTTGTCATTAAGAACACATTTTTGTTAATATATCTGTTGTAGATGGATCCCGATTACCAAATTATTTATGTTGTTATGTACTCTACGGACTCACGTTCGTACAAGGTTAGTATGACGTCAACGGTTGATGAATTGAAGTTGTATGTGTGTTCGGGTTGGACAAAGATGTCACCAGCATCAATTTAATTTATATTTGATGTTGGTAAGGGACAAAAAATGGTTGTAAATAGTGATTTTAAGCTTCAATCGGTGATATCATTGTGTTACGTTAAGAGTTTGAGTTTGCTGGAGTTTGAACTTGGGTTTGTCCGTGAAGAACCTTTGATGATGAAGTTGTTGTTAGCTGAAGAAGCAAGCCAACAACTGTCTGTTATTCCTACTTCTCATCATGGTTGTCGTCCGAACAATGAGCGTGCATTTAATGGAAAACTTGCGGTCAAAAAAACTTGTAAAGGGGATGAATGGGAATTCATTATAAAAGGTGTCGGCCAAGAGTTTTTGGGAGGATGAGAAGAAGCTTGGGTTGTTGTTCAAAAGTATAATCATTATTTTGGTCGCAAATTAAGGTTCTTAAGAGTGATGATACACGATACATGGTTGAGTGCTTTTATAAGGAGGAATTTCAATGCAAATGGAGGTTTCATGCATCGACGAAGACTTCAAGTTTGAAGAAGCACTTTATCCTTCGAGACTATAATGGAGATCGTACGTGTTGTGCCGGTTATAAAGATGAAAATAATAGTGCTCCGCGAGTTAGTTAAGGATTTTGTAATTGACCAACTCAAACAAAATCCAAACAAGAAACCACGTGATGTTATGGCTGATTTGATGAGTGATTATGGGTTAACATTGAGCTACGATCAAGTGCATGCCGGAAAAGAAGTATGTCTGAAGGAGTTATATGGTGATGATACCAAGGGTCAAGGGATACACTGATTTGGTATGGTGGTGTGATGCTGTGAAGAGAACATATGAAGGAAGTCGAGATGACTTAGTCTTGGAAGGAAGCCAATTCAAGAGTTTGTTCTTAACTTTTGAGGCTTGCATATTTGGCTTCGAATTTTTTCATCCGGTGCTTTTCTTAGATGAAACTTTTTTGATGGGAAAGTTTAGGGGATGCCTTATGGAGGCTACTGGAATAAATGCAAATAATGGTATGTCTTCACCAACTGTATTTTTCTATCAGTTTCTGTCAGTATTTTATTCACATGATGCGACCATTTACATCCTGTGTATATAACTCTGTTTTTTTTATTTTTAAAGGATGTAACCAGTTACATCTTGTGTTTATTACCCTGAATTTTTCCGCTTAATGATTTATTTATTTTTTGTTTTGTTTGTTTTTATAGGAATCTTCCCTTTAGCATATGGTATTGTTTTAAGCGAGAATGTCGACAACTGGCGTTGGTTCTTGGAGAAGCCAGAGTCTATTTTGGGTCCTCTCCCATTAACTTTCATTTCGGATCATCATTATGGTTTGGTCTTTGGTATTCCCACTATATTTCCTACTTCTCATCATGGTTACTATTATCATCACTTGAAAAACAATGTTCGTACTCAGATTAAGAAGAAGAAAGAAGAATATGGTATTGCAATGGACTTGTTCACTCAATGTTTTTATTCGTCAACTCTTGAAGGTTTTCATGACAGTATGAATAAGTTGAAGGAAATGGGATGCAAAGGTCTTCACCGCTACTTGAGCGCTCTTCCCGTGGAGAATTGGTCCACAACACATTGTAAAGGATGTCGATACGGAGACATGCGTTCAAAGGTCATAGAATCCTTTGATGCTTGGAGTAGGGAGGAGAAAAGTATGCTTATTGCAACATTAGTCGACCAAATTCGAGTCAAGATAATGGTGCAGATGAGTTCAAGGAAGGTTGAAGGGTCAGAGTATTGTGGATACTTGTGTCCAATATTAAGAAAAAAGTTGAGAAGTCAATTTGTGCCGGTAGTACTTGGAGAATAAGCAAGTCTGGTGAACTTGAGTTAGAACTACACTCCTCAGATCATACTCATGATGTTAATATTAGGAAGTGATACTGCAACTGTCAGCGTTGGTTTACTGATCAGTTCCCTTATGCTCACGCTATCTTGTGTATGGCTTCAGCAAAGCTTTGCGTCTATGATTTCATTAGTCCTTTTTTCAGTATTGGGTTCTTCCATACTGCATATGATCATTCATTCAAACTGATTCCAAATCATAACAAGCCTTCAACTGTTGCTGAAGAAAAACTTATCCACCCACCAGATGTTGCTGGAAAAGTAGATACCAAAGAAAAAGAGGATTCCTAGCACCGGTCCGGGTTTCACGAGATCTATTACGTGCGGTAACTTCCATACAAAAGCAAGGCATAACAAGACAACGTGTCCTCATCCTCCCGCCAAAAAGCAGCGCCTTATTCTCCCTCCTTAATAGCATCTTCTTCCACTAATTATTCTGGACAAATTATGATTCTTGGTCTTATTCACTCTCTGCAACTTCTTATTGCATATTAGATCATTCTTTTTAGAATTAGTATTTGTTTGGATAAATATATTTTTATTATTGTTTGAGATTTTTATATTTTGTTTGAACAATTACAGTGACTAGTTTCATCCTGCATATTGTAGAGGCTCTTCAATTCAGGTGCAACACAGATTAAACCTGGATGAAACAGGTTTCATCCTGCATAATCTTAAAAAAAATATATATATATTTTGCTTGGATGAAATTAGTTTCATCCTGCATATTCTGACAGAAAAACCCTGCGCTTGACAAAAATATTATTTTGCTTGGACGAAACCAGTTTCATCCTGCATATTCTGACAGTAGAATATTTTCTCTTCGGGATGTTTCTGGTTTCATCCTACATATTCTGACAAAATTACTTAAAATTATCAATAAATAACAATTCAAGTAAAAATTTTCATATAAATTGATCTGCAATTAGGAGATGTACATTCATAGATGAAATCCAAGGTTCATATTAATTGATATGCAACTAAACTACATTAAGAGCATTTTACATACAAAACTTAAACTTAAACTTAAACTTCAACTTCCGTACGATCTTTAGACGAAACCAGATTCTTTACAAAACCGTCTTAGTTCTCTTCCAACTCCCAACAACTTCTTTCATCATTGTTTATTTCATATAAGAGGTCTAATCGCTTTGTACTCATCTTTTCCCTTGGAGTTTCTTCGTCTTTAAAAGCGAAACCATCTTTCATCGCCCACTCCATGAAGTAGATAACATATGTTCCAGAGTCAGGACTACAAAACCAAGTCTTTCATTTAGTTTTGTGTTTAATAAATGAAAAACATATACAGTAACAAATGTCACAGTGTGAATGACCTATATTTTTCCCTGTTGTGGACAGTTCTATACGGTAGTGAATTTGGTATCATCCATGATTTTATCATAGAGTTTGCTAAGAAATTGGTTCACTCTTCTTAACGTTACTTTTACATCCTCCAAACAACCATTTTTTGTAGTATCGAGAAGATAATTGTAGTGTGTCCAAGAAACGTCATGGTAGTCAAATTGAAGTAATGTAAAATGATCTTTATATCCAGGCTTCGATGCAACTTCATAGTGGTGGTTCATCGGGATCAACAAGTAATGGAACTCGTTGATGTTAGCATTCTGCAATTTCTGCAATTCATTATCTATCAACTTTGTAGCCATTTTTTCATCTTCCATGGAAACATAAAACTGAAAACAAATTAAGTGCACTATTTAATTCAATCATTTTTACCAAAAAAAATTAATAAAAAAATAAAAAGAAAAGGAATAAAATGTTTTTATGTGTTACCCATGCAAGTGTGCTGAGAAACGCGGTCATAATGAATCCATCGCACTTACTGTTAGGTTGAAATAGTCCCTCCATTTCATAATCTTAAACTCGATAATACTGTTCGGCACGAAATGATTTAACATCATTTCTTGTATGTATTCTCCCATAATAGAGATTGCAAACTCACCTCCTCTATTGTAATTCCAAATGCAGTTTCTGCATTATTGATCATTCATATAGTTACAATAATTAAAAAACATGATGAAACAAACAGGTAAAAAACAAGATGAAACTGGTTTCATCCAAGTTTAACAGCTTGGTATAAACAATAACCATACTAAACAATAATGCAAAAAAAAATTATCAAAACAAAATAAAGTTGCACGTACTTTAAATTTCCATATTTTTAAAACTCTTTGATTAACTTTTCTTCGGTCGCTTTGTTTTCACTCAAGTAATTTTTCCACAACTTGTTATTCTTATCTAACTTCTTCAACTTATCACCGTTTTTCTTCTTTTCATCATTCCTAACATAATCTGAACCAAGGTTTTTCCTCTTCCTTGTATACTGATACACATTCTTCACGTTTCTCTCAATCGACCCAAGTTCAGTCATAATTGTTAGAGTTTGTGCTTTAATAACTACATCTTTGTTGGCAGCTTCCGGAATTTCATTGGGTGCATCAACGTTTTGAGGAACATCACCTTCTACATCTTTGTTCATCTCTTGAGTGATTTTAAAATTGAATAAATCAGGAAGTGGTGTATGAACAATAATATGAAGAGAAGGTGAAGCTTGTGGAGTTTCTGATTATGACTTGTGTTGTCCTTTCAATTCTTCCACTTCATTTTGAAAGTCTAAGATTATCTTATCCTTAGCCTCTAATTTAACCTTCAAGTTAGAGATAATCTTATCTTTCTCTTTTAATTCATTCTTCAAGTTGGAGATGTTTTTTTATGGTTGTTTTGTGCCTCATTAAACAAACATAATTGTTTTCCTCTTCAGTCCAACTACCAACAAAGTCAATTATCTGCAACCATGTAGACAACATGTTTTCATTTTCAGATTCAAGATACATCTGGTTTCATCCAGTGCTTACACAGGATGTAACTAGTTTCATCTAGTGATTACAAAAATATTACACAGGATGTAACTAGTTTCATTTAGTGATTATAGAAATATTATGACTTTATATTATAGATTTACCTGATCTTTTGAAATATTTTTCAGCATCGCCTCGACATCAGAAGACACTTGATACATGTCCATCTTGCAAACCTAGACACTTGATACATGTTCCATCTTCCATCAGAAGACACTTGATACATATAAGTTATCACTCTTGTCTTTCTTTTTGAATACCTTTAATATGTTCAAACATCCAGTAATGCAACAATAAAAAGAACAAGGTGAATCTATTTAGTTTTATGCTTGTTGTATTGAAGATAATGAATGTTAAAAAATAAAATAAAAAATCATAGAAACTCACTAACATATAGAAGCTACAACCATTCACGGAGTAAGGTGTCTTATGTACTTCCGCAACGCTTTCCATTGGATGCTCATGGATGAAATCCGGCCATGAGATTCTATTGATGATAACAATTTACTTCACACATTATAAGTACTTGTAATTGATATACATACCACCAGTGTTTGTGAAGAATTGTACAAAACATGTACAACAACAAAAGGATCACCAACTCTTCTTCTTTGCCTTCTTCTTTGATAACAACCTTGATTCCTTTAACAATGTCCTTTTTCTCCAATTTGTCTCCACTTGTATTTGCATCCTCCTTCTTAAATTACTTTATGTAAAATTCAGAATTTTTCAGGCTAGGGTCCTCCTTTGGCCTATAAAGTTTCTTATCTTCTTCACTCATACGTATTCTCTTTATTGCAAAGGTAACAACAATCACCAATCTTAAATGAGTTGTTTGATTCATAACTCATTATGATGTATTCTAATGCCTTTGGATCTTTGCTACATTCAAATTTCCCCATTTTTCATACTTTGATCACATTCAGAAAACTCCAAAACTCAATCTTCCTTAATTCAACCTCTTGTTTCCCTGTGATTTCCAATGTATCTATTAATCCACAATTGGTTTCATACTCGACCGAAAGGTTTTCTTCCCTTCCTTTCTCTACAAATGATCTTCTTCATTACTTTCGCCAACCATATTTACATCATGCTTTTTCTTGGTTCTTAATTCACTTTTACTCTTGCTTTTACTTTCTACAACAAGATGAAACCAGTTACATCCTACCAAAAATAAATTTATATCAAATATTAAACCTGGATGAAACTGGTTTCATCCTAGGTTAAACCTGCTGAAACTGCAGATTAAACCTGGATGAAACTAGTTTCATCCTAGTTTAAATTAACACCTCTTCACACCATCAACTCAACACAAATAATCAACAACAATTTAAACATAAAAAAAAAATCAGAAAGTGGTACCTTTAGCTGAGCAATTTGCTTCCTACCAATTTAGTCAAATTGTTAAAACCAAAAAAATACAATTTTAGCCAACTCAACACAATGAATGTAACCGAAACAACAAGGATGAAGCTGATATAATCTCACACTAGATATAAGGACAAACATTAGCTATGGAAGGAAACTCGACAAAATAATGTGAAAAAGAAATAATATACAATCAGGACAAGCATTTACCAACAAAGTAACCAAAGGAAACCAATTTCATATTGCATATATATCCATTATAACTAAACCTAGATGAATCTAGTTTCTTCCTATTTTCTAACTAAACCTAGATAAATTGCACATATCACTAACAACTTACAAAATTGATTTCAAACAAAAGTGTAGATAAAACAACTTACCGATGTTTAAACTGGATGAAACTGGTTTCATCCTACTTTAAACCTGCTGAAACTGCAGATTAAATCTGGACAGTACTAAACCTGCTGAAACTGCAGATTAAATCTGGACAGTACTAACATTCACCAATATCTACTCAACACAATTTCACAACACAATTTCACAACAAATTTCATCCTACTTACAACATCAATTTCATCCTACTTACAACACCAGTTTCATCCACACCAATTTCACAACAAATTTCACATTTACAACAACAACAAATCCATCTCAACAAAAATAACTAGATTAAACCGGTTTCATCCACTTTTAAATAGGTAATGTGTAAAATTTCCCTAAAATTGAAAAGCAGATGAAACCAATTTCAATCATAAAAAAATAATCAAAGAAAATCTAAAATTAGTAGATATAAATAGCAATTACCCCTTTCGATGATTAAGAGTAGAATTGACTAGGGTATTTGTTGGTGGTGGTGATAGAAACTTCTCGTTGAGTCGTGGTGCTAGGGTTTTTGTTGGTGGTGGTGATAGAAACTCCTGCAGATGAAACTAGCTAGGTTTTTTTGGTGTGGTGGTGGTGAATGTGGATAGAACAAAGAGTTGATGGTATGTGGTGGTGCTAAAGACATTATGATGTCAATGATGGAGAGGGTGGAAGAAGTTTCTTTCGGGAGGAGGTGGAGAAGACGGGAGAAGTTTCTCTCGGGAGGAGGTGGAGAAGACGGAAGAAGATGGAAGAAGTTTCTGGAGAAGATGAGAGAGTGATTTTGTGGGATGGGATGAAACTGATTTTATGGGGTATAAATCCTAAAAGATAATCTTTTTTAAAAAAATTATTTCCGTCCATTTTACCCAGAGTAATATTTTATCCATCCGTTTCAACCAGATTAAAGGTTTTTAAACAATAAACCTACTTTCTCACCTCAAAAATGAAACCCTAATTTAAGTTTAACTAGCTCCTGTCCAAACTACTAGTATATGATAATAAGAAAAGAAACATACACCGGTAATTATTATGGATCATCAAGACAAACTGATAGTAGTACTTATTAATCACTGATCATTATGAGCAATGACTCATTAACAATTCTAACTAGCTACCACAATCATCCATCTAAATTCCCCCGTGTAACACATTAAAACAACAACATAACTAAACGTCATTAACTTAATTAACTAAAAAAGAAACAACTAAACCTAAGACAGAGAGATAGAAAGAAAAGATTAATAAAAAAAGACTTAAACTAAATTAAAAATTAAACCACTAACTAGCTCTAGATATAGAAAGAAAGAGAAGAGAGAGAAAGAAAGAGAAGAAAAAATTCTAATAGAATTTGGCCCCATTTTAGTACCGTTTTAGCTCCTCGGCTTGATCATCATCATCATGCACCCTTAAGTTGTAGTGTTTTGTTGTTCTTGTTGAGTTGATCAGTTTTCTTTGTCAAATGTTAGAGAAAATATTGGTAAATATAAGATTGGGTATTTTGATGACTGATTTCTAGCTAGGGTTTCTTACCAAGGGTGTGCTTGTTGTTATGCATCCAAACTTTAAGAACATGTCTCTTAACAGAAGTTTCATTACAAAACTGTTGAACAGCAGCTTCATCATGTTTTTGTATTCTCCAACCTAATTTCTCAGCAAAACTGAACATCTTATCTTTTTGTTCTTGACTAAATTTTGTCCTGAATCTTTTCCTTGATGATAATCCTCCACTGCTAGTAGGGTTTGAGTTATCTTCATCAGGATCATCTCTACTAGTGTTATTCCCACCACCACCAGATGTTGATGGTAAAGCTAATGGACGCGCCGATACGTGCAAGTAAGTACCGCTACCACCATGACCTGGTGTGTGATAGCTACTGTAAGGTTTAAAGCTGGGGTGGTGATGAAAACCTTCTCCTTCAATTTCTTTTCTATGAAAATTTCTATGACAATTACAAGCTGCACACTTTAGTGCATCTAATGAACCTCCTTCACCTGCTGCCATAAATTCTCCACATCCATCTACTGCGTGTCCTCCTATATTTACTGCATGATTCTTTAAACACTCCCTGTATCTACACGTTGTTTTACGTGTAGACACTGCTACTTCTTCTCCTCCACTTGCCACCATTTTTGTTGGTCGAGATGATTCGTAGCTCCGTGGTGAAACTCCAAATTTTTCATCTTCCAGCTCTTCGTCAAAATCCATTTCTTTTTTCTTCACGACTGGTTAAATTCTCTCTTTAGCTGGCTAAGGGTTTCTTAATGTTTTTTTTTTTCTTACATGAGTCTAAATGAAGATGATAAGACTGAAACAAAAACCCTAATCTTGATTTTTGTTAAATTTTTCTGATTTGGATCGAGGGAAGAAGAAGATAAGAGATAATGGAGGAGAGTGTGGACAACATCATCTCCTCCTGCAACAACAACAAAATTATTTTAAAAAAGGTAGAAAATAAAATAAAAATATATACTATATAACTTCCTTCTGAAATAAAATTTTCAGTTTCTGAAACTTTTCTTAATTTTGTTTTTCTCTCTCTGAAAAAACTTTGAAGCTTAGACAAAGAGCAAAAATAATAATAAAAAATTAAGGAAAAAAGAGTTTACTTGAACAGTTGAACAAAGCTAAAATTGTTGCTATAACCGGTCGACGACTTCGCTATATCCAACTTGTATTCAACTCTTTCTCTCTCACACACCCTCACTCTGTTGTTGCTTTTAACTGTTGGTTTACTTTAAAGGGCGAAAGTTAAAAGAGGAGAAAATCAGAAAATAAGTCTAATTTTAACCTTGGAAGTGTGTGTAGTAATGAAATGTACAGTATATTTCTGAGATAAATCAGAAAAATCTCTGCAAGCATGTGAATCAAAAAAAAAAAGTTAGTGAAATGACAGTGGGTGGTGAGAGAGTGACGTGTTTGGGTGTAAAGCGTAAACGTACAAAAGAATTGAATAGATAGATGGGAAATATTATTGGAATTGTTTCAACATTTGTATTGAGTTGGGAAAAGCTAGAAATTGCAATTTGCAAACCAAAAGAGAAGAGTAAATCAGGTCCATATTCTTGGACACTTGATTGGCCTATGCCGATTCTGCTGAGAATTTAGCGCAAAAGGAAATGGTACCCAAATGTAGAGCATTTTAGTTAATTTTAAAAAATAAAAAATAATTAAAAAAAATTACGACTATCAAACTGGGAGGCAAAGTGCTCTAATAGATTTGGGTGGTGCTATCAAACTGGAGGCACTTTATAAGGAAGTAATAGTATTATACTCTTCTCTCTCCTCTCTGGAGTAACTGATTACAAAATTTCTAAAGTTTAAAAATTACGAAAAATTTTAAGTTTGAAGATTACGAAAATTCAAATTTGAAACCAAATATCACAAAACAGATCACTTCTGTTGATCTTTTTTTCCCATTACATTCTTGATTACATAGTTATTATCTATCCCTAGATTTCTTCGCTCTTTCTTGTTTGATTGGTATGACAAAGTTATCAGTTTCTAGATCTACTACGAAGACGATGAGCAATGGGAGCAGATTCAAGGGCTGCTGCTCGAACTGCACCTCTTGTCCTTTGAGAAACAGGGGAAGAAGGGGAAACATTATCATGGGAGACATTCACAAATGGAGAAGTAGACGGAAAAGGAGAAGATCGAGCATCTCTTTCTGGAAACCCATTATCTTGGTCTCCATTAATCTGAAGATTAACACCCTTCCTTCCTCTCTGGATTCGAGAAGTACCCCCATGCTGAGAACTGTGATTGCCAAAGAGTGCTACCCCTTCATTAACAATTCTAATTTTCCCATCATCTCCCCTTACAAGAACAAACCAATCATCAGGATCACTTTCATACCCTTCAATTCCACAGATACAGAAGGAGATGGCGTCAAGAAATGTTTCTCCATGAAAATGTTCAAAGGTTGCACAACAGTTCCGGGAGCCACGTAGAAGAGTTCTAAGTCCAAGAGTGATATCACTGGGGAAGCTGACGGGGATGATCTCTACCTGGGCCCATCCAAAAGGATTTCTAACAAGATTGGGGCTATACATGCCCGGTTTCGGTTTGGTTTCCAGCTAAACCAAAATCGAAACCGTTAATGTCGGTTTTTAAAAATCTTACCATTATCGAACCGTTAACTATCGATTTGGTTTCTAGCCGGTTTTAGCCGATTTCGGTTTATTCTAGTGGATTTTCGTTAACCGACTGTTATGTCAGTTTACTGAAACTGAGAGTTCAAATATTAAAAAAAAAACAAATCACAGTTCAAAGATTTTTAAACCTACATAAAGACATTTATATTTCATACACATTCAAAATTCATAAATATTCTAAAACACAATATAAACATTACATCTTCATTTAGTTTCACCAAAAATTAAAAAAACAAAACAAAAATACTAGTCATACTAGATAACCGGTTTTCCACTGGTAGTTCGGTTCGGTTTTGAGCACAAACCAAAACCGAAACCGTTAATGTCGGTTATTAATATTTTTTTACCAAAACTCTTCCACTACTAATCGGTTCGGTTCGGTCCGGTTTTAACGGAAAACCGTTACCATGTACATCCCTAAACTAGACTATTGGAAATAAAGTCGTTAGAAATATGATCGTTCTATATTTTATTTGGACTAGTCCAGAAGCCAATCTAGGTCAACATAATTCTAATTCTAATGTTCATATCCGAAACCGAATCCAACATAAAACAATCTTATCTTCCCATGAGTCTGTTTATAATAATGTAAATAACAAGTTGGAGGAAAAATACCATGAAATGGTTAATTTTTCTATTAGAAACATGGGTAAAAGTAATACCAGTCGAAGTTATTCTATGGAAGGTGATAGGCACATTTTTGTGTCTAAATTACGCCCGATTATCTGTTTCGATAGTATTCGATTTTGCACTTATTACGTCTTTTTATATCTTTGTAGGTATTTTGAGAAATAAACATTTGCGGAAAAATTGGCTCGAAAAGTGTTAAAGGCACCCAGAAAAGTGATAAAGGCACCCACACTTTGGATTGGGGCACCCCTTTCACATTTCAAAAAATCAAATTTGGCGGGAACACGGGAAGGGAACTGCTGGAACATAATTCACATGATTTTTGTGAGATTTGAGTGATTCTAAATCACCCAAAGACTAGAAGATATCATCACAAGACCAAAACACGTCAAATAACACAATTCAAGCCGGGAAAATCTGCTGCAGAAGTGAACCTGGACGGAAAATCGGATTCCGGCCAGGAATCGGATTCGTTACGATCACAGCTGGATTTGGATAGGTTTTAAAGAGTTATATTGGGATTAGAAGACTTCCTAGGGTTTGTATGCCCTATAAATACCAAGAGAAGTGAAGAGAAGCGGGGACAGAAGCTCAGAGATCATCACCGAAGAAAACAGAGAATTCCGGCCGACTGTTCTTGCTGCAGCTCGACAGAGAAGACGAACAAGCAACGCTTACAACTGTTGTTGTTCCTGTTGCGTCTTCTCTTTTCTTTCCTGTTGCTTATTTCTTCTTGTAACGGCTGAACCCTGTTCTGTAATGCATATACGCGTCTCTGTTCAGCTGTGTTACATCTATTTCACCTTTGTAAACACTTTTTGGAGCAATGAAAGATTATTTTGAGCATATTTTCTCTACCATGAGCTAATCACCATCACTGGGATGACGGAGGAAGCTTTTTCTCTAATAATTAAGTGGTATGTATTTAATTAATTTATTTATGCAATTTATTTATGATTAATTTCCTTGATTGAAAATTAATTTAAAAGATTTTTATTAAGCAATTGTGATTCAGTTAGATGGTGCATGCCTCGGATTTGGTCCCTAGATGCTCCATGCTTGTGTTATACAGTTGTTATTTTGAAAATCTATTTTTACAATGCTTTAGAATCAAAATAAAATGTTTTAATTGCATGATTAAAAATACTATCACTTGATTTATTGGTTAAAAGTGGAATCCTGAATCCTAGTTCTTCCCCATATTTTTAAAAAGTCATATTTATTTTAATCTATTTTATTTTCTTTAATTAAAATTAGGTCTGAAATTAAATCTTCACAAGTCTGAGAATCAAACCTCTTTTTACCACTATATTTTATCACATCAGAAGGTACTATTTGCAGTTGTCTAGTCATTGGTAATTCCAAAAATTACTTAATTTATGAAATAACACAGCTGGGTTAAAGCATCAGTAACTTGCACTATCTACAAAATACTCTAAATAAAAATTAATTCAAATTTCAAACCATTCTTGTTTTCCATTACAATCCTCATGTGAATTATAATCAGTACACATTATTAAAAAGACTAGCAATAACTTCAATCTCCTTGCTATCATAGTCTTGAACACCCCACTCTCAAAATCTCTCTCTAATGGTCGAAACAGCAGAAACTTCAATCAACCAACTTGCTGAATAGATGGAAAAAGCAAAAATCATCCATGGAGAAGATGAACCATGTATCGAAATTGACCTTTCGCATCTTGCGGTTAAACCCAAAAGAGACTGGAAGATGTGCTTTGTGGGAAGACGAGTAACTAATAAGAAAACTCTTATTATGGATCTCACCAACTGCATCAAAAGTTCATGGGATATCTCAAAGGGTTTCAGTATCACCAAATTCAACAAAGGAGGGAATTTTTTTTTTTATAAAAGTTAACTGTGAAGAAGATAAGAATCATCTCAAAACAAGAGGTCCTTGGATAGCATTAAGGAAATTTATGGTGTTAATTGAGGTTCCTGCTGAGGGTTTTTACCCTTTCAATACTACTATCTCTGATTACATATTAATGGGGATTCATCTTAAAAGACTTCTTATTTCTATGGCTGGATCTTGGAGAGCTTTATATGATATTGTTATCCTAGCTGGTGTTCTTCAAGAATACAAAAGACCATATGGGAGATATGATGATGAAAAAAATCTTGACACTATTGTTCTCATTCATCTCAAATCTAAGATGCCAACAGGAATGTGGGCTAAGGTGGGAAGTATCAAAACTAGAATTGAATTTGCTTATGCTATAGCTCCTGAATTGTGCCAGATCTGCAAAGTTCCAGACTACCCTAAAGTCCAATGTGTTCAAGAAGAGAAGGAGGTAGTGGAGCAGTGCAAGAAAGGAAAAGAAAAAGTAGGTTTGGAAAAAGGGGAACCTAGCAAAAAAAAATGCTCTTATGGAGGAACATGAGAGGGTCGAGCAAACTCTTTCATCTGATTTTTCATCAGATTACTATCCAGGTTACAAGAAATAAAACTCCTAATTGCTTAAGAGAAGGGGGGTACTACGGAAAAGTTCCTTCTGAGAAGAGGGATGAAAAGGTTACCAGTAAAGACTCCAATCTTGATGAGAGTGCAACTGATACCAATGGAGAGAATTTGACTGAGCCTCGTCTCATTAACACCATATAATCAATAGATTTTTTGGGTCTGTCTAAAGATCAGATGGGATTTGAAACTGATATAACTCAGAGGAAGTTGAATTTTTCGTTTGGTTCTTCCCAGAATAAAAATGGAAAGAAGTTGAAAAATATTCAAAGACAAAACAGAAAAACTAACATTAAGAAAGATGCTAGAGGAATTCAAGTGAACCTGGTAAGCTCTTCTCCAGACCTTCCTCCAGGGTTCGAGAATATGGTCAGGAAGTGTTGGACTAGACAAATAAGAGATGAAGGAAAAAACAACAATCAAGAGGAAAAAGATGAACCCAGAGAAAACACTCTAAATTTTTCCAAGAAGAAGAGGGGAATCAGTGGCAACTTGATGCAAGGGAATATCAATTACTCTCAAGATGGAATTTATGAGACTCGCCTCTCTAAGGCATCCCAGCAAGATGAACTTGATTTCACCACTCCCCAAGCAGGTTTGAAAAATCAAAAGAGGATGCATAAGGAAATTCAACCTAAGAAAACCAAAGTAAGATCTCTAAACTTCAATGTGATTAAATTTCAACATGATTACATAAAACATCTAGAAACTACCTGGAACATGCATCTCATTCATCAAAATAAAAGAGCAAAAGTCCATCTTAATATCTTATTTCTGGGAATTTATTATGATCCTAAGTTGGAATTGCCAGGGATTAGGTAAATTAGAAACAAGAAATCATCTTCAGTATTTGCTAGATACTATTAATCCAGATATTATATGTCTTATGGAAACTAGAGAATAAAATCATATAATGCAAAATATTTTTAAAAACCTAAAGATTTATAATTATTGGTTGGTTCAACCAATAGGAACTGCTGGAGAAATGTTTCTAGCCTAAAAAGATAATATTCTGCTAAACATAATTAATCATACTAATAATCAAATAAATGTTAATTTCACTGACCACACTACTTCCGTTGTTAGTACCATATCTTGTTTATATGGTAGTCCCTATCATAATAATAAAGTTAACTCTTGGAACATGTTAACTAATATGGCAAATACCATGCATCAACCATGGTTTGTTATTCGTGATGAACGTAGTGCTTTATCTTGAGGAAAAAAAGGGCAGAAATCCTATAAACGGGGTTGAAGATGATACTTAATAGTTGATTGTGGGCTGACTGACATTGGTTTCAATGGTTACCCTTTCACTTGATGTAACCAAAGGGAAGGTCAAGCTCTAGCAGAAGAAAGACATGATAGAGGCTTGGCTAATGATAAATGGCTTGAGATTTATCCTGATATTAATATATTTCATTATGCTGCTATAGGATCTGATCACTCTCCTATTCTGCTAAAAACTAACCCTAAATGGAGAGAGGGGGTTATACCTTTCAAATATTTTGGCAGATGGATACAACACCCTGATTGTAGAAATCTGATAGCTGACTCTTGTGCTGAATCCATGAATGGTTCTCCAAGTTTCAATATGGCTGCAAATCTGAGAAAAGTCAAACATAAATTGTCAAAATGGAATAAAGAGAATTTTGGAGTGACTAGCACAAATATTGAAAATATAAAAAGGAAATTGGAGGCAGCCACAACCTCTAATATCAGACCTTATGCTTTAATTCAAGACCTCAAAATTCAACTTCATAATTGGAGTAGATGAAATGGAATTTTGGAAAACCAAAAGTAGAGATCAAATAATAAAGTTGGGGGATAGAAATACCCACTATTTTCACAATGATGCCAGAAAAAGATATTGAAGAAATATAATAGAATCTTTAAAAGACAAACATGGCAACTGGCTCCATCAAAGGGAAGATATTGCTAGTTGTATGACAAACCACTTTCTGGATGTTTCCACCTCAATCCATCCTATAATGGAAAATGATATCCTTAATCTTGTACCTATGGTGATAACTGAGGAGGATAATATAATTCTTGAGAAAATTCCAGATCCTGAAGAGATAAAGATTATCTTATTCAATTTGTAGAGAGACAAATCTCCAGGTCCTAACGGATTTCCTCCTAATTTTTTCCAAGACAATTGGGGGAGATCTCATAAAAATGGTCAAAAATTTCTTCATCTCTGGCTATCTTTTAAAAGAAATGAATTCTACATTTGTTTCTTAATCCCCAAAGTCCAAATTCCTAGTTCTCCGACAGATTTTAGACCCATATCTCATTGCAATACTACCTACAAGGTTATATCTAAAATAATAGCAGGAAGAATGAAAGTTTTATTGCCAAAATTATATCACCTTACCAATCCGCCTTCATCACAGGAAGGAAGATATCAGATAATACTACTGTGGCACATGAGATAATACATAGTATGGGGAAAAAAGGTGGTAATTTGGTCTCATGGGTCTTAAGATCGATATGTCTAAAGCATTTGATAGATTGGAGTGGAACTTCCTTGTAACTATGATGACTAAGATGGGTTTTTCATCTAAATGGTGCAATCTAATTAGCCAGTGTATATCTACCACCAATCTAGCTATCCTTCTTAATGGTTCCCTTTTTCCTTTTTATACCCCTTCGCGAAGTTTAAGACAAGGAGACCCTTTATCTCCTTACTTGTTCATAATATGCATGGAAATGTTTTATAAAATTCTTATGGATGCTGAATCTAAAGGATTAATTCATGGAATAAAAGTAACAAAAAAAGTCCCTTCTGTCAGTCACTTATTTTTTCTGGATGATTGTCTTGTTTTTTGTAAATCCACAGAAAGAGAAGCTAGAAATTTTCATAATCTTATAGAAAAATTCAGTAATATTTCTGGCCAATTGATAAATTTCAACAAGTCAGAAATATTTTTTAGTGAGTCTACTAACCAGAGAGAAAAAGATACTATCATTTCCATGCTTAAAGTTCATATAATCCCTCTCAATGATAGATACTTGGGTGTTCCTTTATTCACTCATATGTCTAAAATCATCTCCTTCTATCCCTTGGTGGAAAAGTTGAAAATTAAACTTAATTAGTGGAGAGTGAAGGATCTAAATACTACTGCTAAAGCAGTTTTAATCAAAATTGTTACTTCTACGGTGGGTATCTACCGAATGAGCAATTTTAAAATTAAAAAAAAAAAAAACTAAGGATCTTAACAAAATCCAAAGAGATTTCTTTTGGAATAAGGAAATATAAAAATCCAAGGGGGTGTATCTCAAAGCTTGGTCTAGTATTTGTAAACTTGAAGAGGATTGGGGTTTAGGTTTATGGATATGGAAAAATATAACTCTGCCATGATATCTAAAATGGGTTGGAGACTATATAAACAGCCAGTCTCTATGTAACCAAGTTTTAAAAGATAAATACTTTGAAAATCAAAAAATTATGAGAGTCTCAATTGTTCCAAAAGACACAGACTCTTGGATGTGGAAGGGCATCCTATTTGGAATAGCTAATCCACAAAAATTTGGTTTATGGAAAATAGGTGATGGAACTAAAATTAACATCTGGAAAGATAATTGACTACCTGATAGGCTTCCTCCTTTGCAAAAACCTAGTAATTGTCATGAAAATATGGAGACAATCGACCAACTTATCTGGAATGGTTAAGAGTGGAATGAGAATCTCATAAGAGTTATATTTGATGAAGAATTAGTAAATCAAATTACTGAGGTTCCTATTGCAGGAATATGCATTGAAGATACTGTGATCTAGCCCATGTCAAAAATAGGGGAGTTTACAGTCAAGTCATTATATAATCACTTGGCGAAAAATACCAGTACTGATTAGAAACTACCCCTAACTGGAATAGAATATGGAAGTTAAAAGTTTTTCCATCTATTAGAATGTTTCTGTGGAAATGTACTCATACCATTTTACCAACTAATGCTAGAATTGCTAGAATCATTACTCATGTGGATCCTAGATGTGGGATGTGTAATATACATGAGGGAATACAATCTCATTTGTTCTTAAAGTGTAATTTTGCAAAACAAGTCTGGCAGTTATTAAATTCTGATGCTGCTCAGATATATGAACAACATACTGGCTATCATGGTTGGTTCACAAGTTGTTTAGGAAGTAACAAAAAAAAGGGAAACAATGTGAAATGGGTTGAATTTAGTGCAACTGTGAATCGGCATATATGGAAACAAAGATGAATAGTTGTTTTCCAAAAGAAAATGATATCAGCTCAGGACACAACTAATCCAATTATCTCTTATGTGAATATGCATCAAGCCATCTTAAACAATAAAAGGAAAAACTGGTATAACATAATTTATGGGGCAACTGAAGCTAACCAAATTCAGATTACTTGCAGAAATAGTTGAAAACCCCCAATTTTCTTAACCCACAAAAATTAATCTGGTTATATGTGTTTCAAGAAAGTTATAATGTGTATGCTTTCTGATGACCCAGGTCAATGCAAAGGATCTAAAGGAACCCCAATACTCTATACCAACTTCCCAGAGCTATTGGAGAAATGATCTGATGCTGCTTTCCAATGGGCGACTGAGCTGAGAATCAAAGTTGAATTTGAAGGAGACATCAAAGATTCTCTTCAGATGCTGACAGGAAGACACACAGAAGAAATGGAAAACATATTTAGAAACACAAACAATAAAAAACCTAAGGGAGCTCTAAAAGACTTCTATTTTGATTTCTCTGGAGCTCATCTCGTGAGCAAACAATCTAACATAGTTGCTTTTAATCTAGCTTTAATCATGAGTAGTTCGAATAGAATTCTCACCTGGAATGGTAGGAATCTAAGAACCCTAATTTCGTATCTATCTAATGGTATCTTTTCCCCAATTCCCTCTTCCATCTATTCTGAGTCGAATGTAATAGAAAGTGGAGGGATGGACATTGAAGGGGTGGAAACAAAAAAAATTAGATGACGCTTATTTAGTGAGGTTCAACTTATTTATTTATTTATTTCTAGTTTATATAGTGTTAGAGAAAAAAAAATAGATTTTATGTATTTTTATTAAGTTGAAATTCGAGAAGCTGCTTAAAACGGGTGGTTGTCGTCTATTAATTTTTGATGGAAAGCTGTTATTATTTAGAGCTAGGGATGTTAACACATTCAAATTTCAAAGTTCAGGTCCAAGGAGACTCGTGATCTAATTACAGTGAGCCAAAATTAAGTTTGGACAAATTTATCCAATCTATATGTTTAAGCTCAGTTAATTTGTATATTATATGTATATAAAACCAAATCTGACACCCTCATGCTGAACTTTGTATAGTTGGTGTGTACAGTATATCCTCGTGTAACGGAAAGCAAATTGTTGATCAGAAATAATTGGGAAAGCAGAGGGATAAAGAGGTAAAATGAAGTTGAAGACATAGTGATAAGAATTGTGTCGGCAATTAAGGCAGCTGTGGGAGGATACTGCTACGTGCGTCCATAGCAAACATCCGCGGTGTGACGCTAAAATCGTGAGCTTTAAATGTTTTTTCTTCATTTTGTGTCCGCAAAAGCCAAACCAAACTTTTTTTTTTGTTTTTTCCTTTGCTTCTTTTTCTTACCTTCACATTTTTACTGGTTTAAAGTGTAGACATGGTTGTTTTTTAATCTTAGTTTCTCTCATGTCTATTCTTTGACATGGGCAACCTCGGGGTGGGGTAATGGAAACGGTATATTAATCCTACCAAATCCAAATGTTCATTTACATTCCTAAGACCCTGAGGCATATTCTCATACAATAGCAACAAATCAAGATAGAGTTGAAAATGTGATCCTGACCTGGCAAACATAGAATCAGATTTAGTTCAACCAATTTAAGAATCGCCCAGCTTAGAGCTAAGAAAGACCTGCAGAATAATGTATAGCTTTTGCAAGGTAAATCTACTGATTCATTGGTGAACACAAAGCATCCATTATAGCCCGGGAACAAGCTGAGTCGATTCTAAACCAGATCCTATAGATATCCTTGGGTTACAGCCTTACAGGACCATTTAATGTTTAATGATCCCTAGGACATCAAATCATTCCCCCACCGTTTTTAATTATTAAAATATCAGACAAATTATATGATAACAGCTCACATAAAAATCAGATCATTTTTTATGATATAAAAATCATTTTGTTGTAACAAACACTTACTGAAACAAAATATATTTTCAGCAGAAACGACGGATCATTAAACACCTATTAGCATGACGTTATGGATTTTGTTCTGTACGGCGTTTTCGTTACAGATCATACGTGGTCGCTACCAAAGATACCACGTGTGGGTTATCTATTTCGGTAAGATTGTGAAATCTTGAATTACAATCCAAATTATTTTTTTATTTTAGGATTGAATCGTATATTGAATCTTGAACCGAAGATTCATTGTTAATTTAATTTTACCTTATATTGATATAATCTCTTTTTGTCCCTATTTAGATGAAGGGAAGATGTTTTCATATAAATTAAGAAAAAAAAAGATTAAAAGTTTTTCAGAAATACTTTCAATTATATTTCCTATTATTCTTCGTTTTAAGTTCCAGTCTTTAATGTAGAGTTGTAAAATTATTTTAGTTGTGAAGAAAAATTGTTTTTTAAATAAACATTTTAAGAATGCCATTTAGAATTTTAAGCTTACACTATTTTCTAAGTTAGTGTATGATATTGAGATAGGGATAAATCAGGAAAATTTAGAGAAAATATAAAACCAATATGAGATTTGTAAAATACCATAAACCTTCATCTAAATAGGGACGAAGAGAGTATGTCATTTTTTAATGAAATCCTACTAAGAAGTTAAATTTAATAACTCAAATGATATGATATGAATATCTTCTCGATTCCTAGGGAGATACGTTTCATATATGCAATTTGAATCGAATATCAAAATAATGACTCGAATCGCACGAGTCGAACCGTGACTTGTACGATTCTAAAAACCATGTATATCAGTGTTCGTTACGTACTGTTCTATCCCTATATATAGGATGACAATAATACTGGCAGATGTTATAAGGTATTGTCGTTCTGCGTCGTATAGATTTGTGTATATTAGATGTTTTTAAATAAATAAGCTAAATAATGGTAATTTAATCAATGAAGTCGAAAAATATTGTAATTCAAATAGATTATCACGTTACACGTAATTGGAAATATTTTATTGTCTCTAGTGGTCATAAAAATATCGTTAAAAGATATTAAAGTTTGAGTTAACATCTTCAAAATTTGAATAACCAGTTGATGATTCACTTTGCTCGTCTAGTTGATATCCTATTTGTGGAGGATATGTAGAAGCTAGATGAATTTTCGAAGGAACTTCTCGTTTATCATGAAACTCATGTATTGAATATTGAGATTGTTGATCCAAATTCCATGGCTCTCCATTAAAAAAAAAGGACTGATCGTTGAATGACATTGAATGCATTTACTAGCATAAACTATCAAATCTTGATTCATAATGTAGATACTAAAACTGTATATCATCTTGATTATGTAAGTTAGATAATAAGGCTAAATTATTGCACTATAAAAGATATGGATCTTGTTATCTAGCGCCATGATTTTGGTCTTGGTACAAAAGTTTGAGCTTGCCTTAACGTTTATATATCTTTATATTTTGTATTTGTCAGTATCGGGCGGTATCTGTATGTATCAACGGATACAGATCAATACGACATATATACGGTATATCTCGGCAGATATGCATCAGATACAAATAAACTGAGGATCTTGGATCAGTGCTAACAAATACAGACACAATATGGAAGATACGGGCATGTTTCAACAGATACAACAAATCATGCATGTGTGTGTATAATCACAACGGTGTAAGTCTCTATTTCATATTTTAAAAAATGGGTATTTATCACGCTTTTATCCTGAAAACCTGGTCACATTTTTTGGCGTGGCTACGATGGATCGAGGGACCGACTTTTATTTTACCGCAAGTGCATGGTGCTAAAGTTGTACACAGTAACAAGTATGGTTTGTTTCCTCGAGGAGTATGAAATTTATTTCCAAGTAGTATCAAGAATTAACTAATCAAATTTAGGAATTCAAGGATTTACGGATTGTTAAATGATTGAAAATATAGACTTATGAATGCAAAATACAAATGATTGAGATATTTTGTAAAATTAAAGGGTCGTAAGTTTTATGACTATATAAGGTATGGGTCATAGAACATTTAGTTGATGCATTTAGGGTCATAGACTTACCAAAAACCGTTAGAAAAATGTGACACTCCAAGCTTTTGCTTGGGTTTAACCAAATTCTTAGAGTGCCAAAAAGTATAATATTCGTGTGCCTTTAACAATTTTAGGTCGCCTTAATAATAATTGCAGTTTGTTTTAATCTTAACACTAGGTGCCCTAATAATCCTTTACACATGTTAAGTAGAGGGCTTGCATTAAAAGCACGTGTTTGTGCATAGTGGTGAGCTCTTTATGTCCTTATTTACCCTAAGCTTACTTCTCTAGCAATTTGACAGAAACAATTTTAGGAACTTTCATTTAGGGTTTTTATCAATTCTTTTGCATGTGTAGATTGAAGCTTAATAGTGATGGATTTAAACTCAAATAATTGATATGCTGATTTATTTTATCTACTTTTCTTTCTCCTTTCTTTCATTTATGTTATTGAAAAAAAAGTGAAATGTTTTATGCTAAATTTTCCCTAGAGCTGAGAAATAAAAGAATTTGTGTGATGGTGGTTAGGTTTGAATTGTTGTTCAAATACTGAATGTATGAATTTATGCAAGAATTCAGCTTAGTTTTGAATCGAGAAAAATTAGCTAGAAACAAAAATAAATATAGGTAGTTTTCCATTGATTTTAATATGATTAATAGATAAGATTTTCGAATATTTGAGTTCTAGTAGGATTACAATTGCTGGGTTTGTTAAACTTGAATTTACGGGGAAGGAGTTATCAAGGGAGCTCAATACAACAAGGAAACATATATGTGGACTTCCGTAAAAACTGCACATTGATTGTTCGATAAAAAGACTAAAAGAAAAGGATTTTGTGTATGCATGGAATACTAAAGATACATACATGAGTATTTCTCTAGAGATAGTTACTGCTACGGAAAGAAGTTCATACTATCTAACGTGATGATTGCTACTTTAACAAAGTAGTTCATATAATCTAAAAAGAGATAGTTGCAACCATTGTGGGTAGTTCATACTATCTAAAATACAAAGTAAGACAAACTACGGTCGTGCTTGATCCCTTCGAGCTACGGAGAGGGAACGTAAGAAGCCGCTTTGCGGTTCAGCATAACTTTGTGAGGTTGTTCATATTGTCGAAAAAGAGTTGGTTACTGCTTTGTAATTCATACCATCTAATAAGAAATGATTGCTGCTTTCCAGTTTATATCATCTAATAAAAATGTGAGATAAAGATGATTGTTTCCTCTTCAAGGTAATTCATACCATTTGATAATTGTACATCCCGTAAGACAAAAGATGATTATTACCGCTTGAGGTAATTCATATCATTTGTCACGACATGTGAGTTATGCAACGGTTATTATCGTTTGAGGTATCTTTTATCATCTGAGAAGGATGGTTGTTGTTTATGACGACTGTTCATAACTTCATACCTTTAATTTGAAAATGATAACTAACTCTTTTGAGTAGTTCAAATCATTTTTTAAAGATGTTCTTTTGAGCTTGACCTAGTACTATGAGTTGTCATGCCCATTAGGGCTCCCACCTACGGGTGGCTACCCGGAAGACCGTTAGCTGTAACGGTGGATAGTATCTGACTTCCCTGACATTAGCACTGGCCATCCTCACCCGTATGATACGGTGTGTGCTGTCAGGCTTTAATTGGTTCCCACCTACAGGTAGGAAACCCGGAAGAATTAGCTATAACGGTGGCTGGTATCCGACTACCCTGATATTAACACTGGCCATCCCTCACCCATATAAAACCAATGCTTGTCGGCTTATAAAACAGTTTGGAATAAATCCATGAATATTTGCTTGAAATATCAATTGGTTCGAATTTGGTTTCTGGAGTGGCGTATCAGGGATTTGGAGTTTACCAAGCGGTTCGTACCTCGACTCGTTGGAAGCAAAAAATTTCTTATCTTTCACAGATGGTATCAAAGAAGTTCCGATTCACTCAAGACTGTGAGTTTGGGACTCGTCAGTGTTGTTGTTGTAATGCGACTACAGGTAATCCTTCTTACTTCTAATTTTTTATTTTGAACTTTGGGGAGAAAGTTCTTTTTAGGGGATAATGGTGTGACACTCCAAACTTTTGCTTGGGTTTAACCAAATTCCTAGAATGACAAAAAATCTAATATTCGTGTGCCTTTAACAATATTGGGTCGCCTTAATAATAATTGCACAGTGCTTAAATAACAAAGTTTGTTTTATTCTTAACACTAGGTGCCCTAATAATCCTTTACATATGTTAAGTACAGGGATTGCATTAAAAGCACGTGTTTGTGCATAGTGGTGAAATCTCTATGTCCTTATTTACCCTAAGCTTACTTCTCTAGCAATTTGACAAAAACAATTTTACAAACTTCCATTTAGGTTTTTTTTTTAATTCTTTTGCATGTGTAGATTGAAGCTTAATAATGATGGATTTAAGCTCAAATAATTGATGTGAGGATTTGCTTCATCTACTTTCCTATCTTTTTTATTTTTTTTCCTGTTATTGGGAGAAAAAAAAGTGAAATGTTTTATGCTTAATCTTTCCTTGAGCTGAGAAATAGAAGAATATGTGCGATGGTGGTTAGGCTTGAATTTTTGTTCAAATATTAAATGTATCAATTTAAGCAAGAATTCAGCTTGGTTTTGAATCGATCAAAATTAGCTAGAAACAAAAATGAATATTGGTTGTTTTCCATTGATTTTAATATGATTAATGGATGAGATTTTTGAATATTTGAGTTCTAATAGGATTACAATTGCTGGGTACCTTTTTTAGACTTGAATTTGCGGGGAAGGAGTTGTCAAGATAGCTCAATACAACAAGGAAACATATATGTGGACCGCCGCAAAAACTGCACATTGAGTGTTTGATAAAAAGACTAAAAAAAGGATTTTGCGTATGCATGGAATACTAAAGATACATATATGAGTATTTCGCTAGAGATAGTTACTGCTACGGAAAGCAGTTCATACTATCTAACGTGATGATTGCTACTTTAACAAAGTAGTTCATATAATCTAAAAAGAGATAGTTGCAACCATTGTGGTGGTTCATACTATCTAAAATACAAAGTAAGACGAACTACGGTCGTGCTTGATCCATTCGAGCTACGGAGAGGGTACGTAAGAAGCCGCTTTGCGGTTCAGCATAACTTTGTGAGGTTGTTCATATTGTCGAAAAAGAGTTGGTTACTGCTTTGCAATTCATACCATCTAATAAGAAATGATTGCTGCTTTCCAGTTTATATCATCTAATAAAAATGTGAGATAAAGATGATTGTTTCCTCTTCAAGGTAATTCATACCATTTAATAATTGTGCATCCCGTAAGACAAAAGATGATTATTACCGCTTGAGGTTATTCATATCATTTGTCACGACACGTGAGTTATGAAACGGTTATTATTTTTTGAGTGGATTATATCATCTGAAAATGATGGTTGATGTTTATGACGATATTTCATAATTTTAATTTGAAAATGATAACTAACTCTTTTGAGTAGTTCAAATCATTTTTAAAAGATGTTCTTTTGAGCTTGACCTAGTACTATGAGTTGTCAGGCCCATTGGGTCTCCCACCTACGTGTGGCTACCCAGAAACCAATAGCCGTAACGGTGGATGGTATACGACTGCCGTGACATTGGCATTGGTCATCCTCACCCGTCTGATACAATGTGTGTTATAAGGCCTTAATTGGCTCCCACCCGGAAGACCGTTAGATGTAACGGTGGCTAATATCTGACTACCTTGACATAGACACTGGCCATCCCTCACCCGTATAAAAGCAATGCTTGTCGGCTTATAAAGCAGTTTAGGATAAATCAGTGAATATTTGCTTGAAATATCAAATTAGTCCGAAGAAATTTGAAAATTTGGTTTCTCGAGTGGCGTATCAGGGAATCAGAGCTTTCCAAGTGGGTCGTAACTCCACTCATTGGAAGCAAAAAATTTCTTGTCCGTCACAGATGATATCAGAGCAGTTCCGATTCACTCGGGACTGTGAGTTTGGGACTCGTCAGCTGTGTTGTTATATTGCCACTACAGGTAATCCTTCTTACTTCTAACTTTTTATTTTGAACTTTGAGGACAAAGTTCATTTTAGGAGGTAATGGTGTGACACTCCAAACTTTTGCTAGGGTTTAACCAAATTCTTAGAGTGCCAAAAAGTCTAATTTTCGCGCGCCTTTAACAAACTTGGGTCGCCTTAATAATAATTGCATAATTCTTAAATAAAAAAATTTGTTTTACTCTTAACACTAGGTACCCTAATAATCCTTTACACATGTTAAGTAGAGGGCTTGCATTTATAACACGTGTTTGCGCATACTGGTGAGCTCTTTATGTCCTTATTTACCCTAAGCTTACTTCTCTAGCAATTTGACAAAAACAATTTTAGGAACTTCTATTTAGGGTTTTTTTTTTCAATTCTTTTGCATGTGTAGATTGAAGCTTAATATTATGGATTTAAGCTCAAAGAATTGATGTGGGGATTTGCTTCATCTACTTTCCTTTTTCCTTTCTTTTCTTTCTGTTATTTAAAAAAAAAGTGAAATGTTTTATACTTAATCTTCCCTAGAGTTGAAAAATAGAAGAATATGTGTGATGGTGGTTAAGTTTGAATTTTAGTTCAAATACTGAATGCATCAATTTAAGCAAGAATTCACCTTGGTTTTGAATCGAGAAAAATTAGCTAGAAACAAAAACAAATATAAGTAGTTTGCCATTGATTTTAATATGATTAATGGATGATATTTTTGAATATTTGAGTTCTAATAGGATTACAATTGTTGCGTACCTTTTTAGACTTGAATTTGCGGGGAAGGAGTTATCAAGATATCTCAATACAACAAGGAAACATATATGTGGACTGCCGTAAAAACTGCACATTGAGTGTTTGATAAAAAGACTAAAAAAGGATTTTGCGTATGCATGGAATACTAAAGATACATACATGAGTATTTCGCTAGAAATAGTTACTGCTACGGAAAGCAGTTCATACCATCTAACGTGATGATTACTACTTTATTAAAGTAGTTCATATAATCTAAAAAGAGATAGTTGCAACCATTGGGTTGTTCATACTATCTAAAATACAAAGTAAGACGAACTACGGTCGTGCTTGATCCCTTCGAGCTACGGAGAGGGTACATAGGAATCCGTTTTGCAGTTCAGCACAACTTTATGAGGTTGTTCATATCGTCAGAAAAGAGTTGATTACTGCTTTGCTGTTCATATCATCTAATAAGAGATGATTGTTGTTTTGCAGTTCATATCATCTGATAAAAATGTGAAATAGAGATGATTGTTTCCTCTTCAAGGTAATTCATACCATTTGATAATTGTACATCCCGTAAGACAAGAGATGATTATTACCGTTTGAGATAATTCATATCATATGTCTCGGCACGTGAGTTATGCAATGGTTATTATCGTTCGAGGTAGCTCATATCATCTGAGAAAGATGGTTGTTGTTTATGACGACAGTTCACAACATTAGTTTGGTAATGATAACTAACTTTTTTGAGTAGTTCATATCATTTGTAAAAGATGTTCTGTTGAGTTTCACCTAGTCCTGTGAGTTGTCAGGACCATCGGGGATCCCACCTACGGGTGGCTACCCGGAAGATCATTATTTATAACGGTGGCTGGTATCCGACTACCTTGACATTGGCACTGACCATCCTCACCCGTCTGATACGGTGTGTGTTGTCAGGTCTTAATTGTCTCCCACCCGGAAGACCGTTAGCTGTAAAGGTGGTTGGTATCCGATTATCCTGACATTGGCACTTGTCATCCCTCACCCGTATAAAAGCAATGCTTGATGGCCTATAAAGCAGTTTGTAATAAATCAATGAATATTTGCTTGAAAAATCAAATTGGTCCGAATAAATTTGAAAATATGGTTTTTCGAGTGACGTATCAGGGAATTGGAGTTTTCCAAGCGGGTCGTAACTCGATCCGTTGGAAGCCAAAAATTTATGGTCCGTCCCAAAAAATGTTAGCTAACTTTTTCTATTTTTCCAAATGGCTTGACAATTAATTGTTGACAAGATAGATATCGTCAAAACATATACTCGTCTCGTCCTTTTCCGCGTTATTTCCATACTTGATTCAATTCTCGGTCTGTTTCTATTATTTTCTGTTTTATCCTCTGTAAGTCTCCATTATTCTTCTTCGAAAAAACTTTCCCTTCTCTATTTCTCGTAAGGGATCATCATCTTGAATCATCTTCCTTAAGGATATGATCATGTAAAATAAATCCTCGTCACTGATCCCATAATACGAATATAGTCATTGCAACATAGAATCAGGTAAACAAAGAAAATAATAAAATTTTTTCTTGTTTTTGATAATGTTTTAGTATGAAAATCGGTAATTCTGAAGTATAATATGATATATATGCAAGTGAAACTTAAAATTCTTTTTACTTATTCATGATAACTATTCTAGAGGCACGTATACAATGATTCTTTAAACTCTAGATATCGATTAATCAATGTGGGCATATGTTATCGCTATTGTTGATGCTCAGGTGAAGAAACAACATATTCATATCGTTTCGAAAGTCTTGAATTCATTCTTAGGTCGAAAAAAATCATATCACGGGATCCTACTTGAAGCATAAAATTTAGGAATTTGTTTTTTAGATCATAATAATGAGTATTATTATCCATATGTTCAGTAAAGAAATTGTTTGATATGCATTCAAGATGTTTGGCGAAATGTCGCTCTATACCTTGTTGAATTTTAAAGTAGAGTTATGATATAATGTCATTTTGCTATTTCATGAGGATATTTCGGTAACAAATCAAACACTCAAAACTAGTCTACGACGCTAATGCATCAACTGCATGTTCTACCACCCAGACCCTAATAAGAAACTAAACTTACGACCTTTTTATAAAATATCTCTAAATAATTTAACCAAAGATGTAAAAGTGTTAAGGCTACGGATTTTGTTATAGACTAAGTTTCACTTATGTTCTCTCACAAGGGTGTCAATTTAATGCATGTAAAATAGCAAACCTTGTTACTAGTACATGGAAGATGTGGCGTTTAAGATTTATAAACAAGAATCATAAAAAAAATATGTTTGTTCTCAACCTAAGGCTAGAAATCCCTTATACTAAGTAAACATGGCATACATGGTCATAGGATATTCATTAAGCTATTATTACCAAAGTTATCAATCTACGTTGTTTTAAAATTTAGCTATGAAATATATAAGGCATAAAACATGAAAAATTCATCAAATAAGTAATCCAATTTTGAGAAACACAAACATTAAATTAAGCTGGTCGTATAACATAAGAAATGGACCTTTAAAAAGCAAGTATATTTGTCGATGGTTCTTGAATGGTCGTATATCAATCCTATTTCTCGATCGATAGTTTTTGGAGATCTCTCAAAGAAAATATATTTGAAGAAATTCAAATAGGTTTCATGTTGGAAGCAGGGTAGCACTAGTCTTTACGAACGACTGTGGAAAAATTCATATCCTTTAAAGGACGTCAGATTGGGGAATCAAATGTGTAGGGTCTTGCGAGATCCAAGAGACGGAGGTTTAATCCGGTCAGTTAAAGTGTCTATGGAAGCTTAATACAATATGGTGTTCATACTGGACAAGTTCCCATGATTTTACTGCTATATTGCAGGTTTCCTCGTTAACAAAATTTTGGTGTCTTATGTTATTTCTTTTCCGTATTATATTGTTTTATCTATATATTAGAAATATTACAAGTGGTACGTTGATGAACCAAGAAAGTTTTTAGCTTCATCGTAAAGATCTTACAAGAAAAGTTCTTGTTCAATTTGGTTCTTGGAATATAGATCATCCAAGACATTGTCTTGATTGAATTCGGATCTTGAAGGTTTAAGTACATACTAGGATAACCTTGTGGATTTGTATATTTATAATTTAAAGGAATTCTTGTCTCCTAATATTGAAAACGGATTTCGTATCCAAACGTATTGAATGTACAAGGTTTTCCCAAACAGGTTTAAGATAAAAAATATTTTTGGTGGTGTACTAGTGTAGATGGTGAATTTTTAACGAGGGCTAGAATTGTAAAATTTCCCTCTACTAAGCAACAAGAACATATATGTGCATATTTATGCGTATATGCTTAATATAGAATAATGTACTTCTATTTATACTCCACAAGAATTAAGAGCACGAATTCTATCAAAATATTCGAATTGGTCTTGTATCCTTATCAATACTCATAATATCCATGTTATATCGAACTAGTCTCAAGTCGAATAAATTCTACGACTGAATTCATTGAACTTGCATCGAATGAGCATTGATGTTCTAGCAACATCTATTAAACTTGGAAAAATAGCTAATGATTAAACCCTGAAATACATTATAGATTAACGCTTCATTCGCAACAAATGCACCTCAAATTGTTCTTCTGAGCCTAAATATGCTACTTTAGCACTTTGCTTAAATATAAGCCACAAATAATGCGCTGCTCTTTCTGATGCGCCACAGTCGAGAAACAATGTCATAAAAGATGCATTAAACCTCTCAGTTAGGCTAACCCTAGCCTTTTCTCACATTAACGCCAAGATAGCACTAGCCATTCGGCTTAGCATCGCATTGGTACTAGTTATCCACAATAGCGCTAAAAGCGCTAACTTTCCTAACGCTAAACCCTACCAGCTGAGAGGTGATAACTAATAAAAAATGGTCTTAGTTAGTACATTTTCGCCTAATAAGGCCTTAACGCACGTATTGTCAGCTTGGCACCTAAACCTTAACACCAAAGTGCTAACCCTAATTCTAGCAACAAAATCGCTCACCCTTGGCTCCGTTACGCCCTTGGCTCATGATGCCCACGCCCTTGGATGTGACGCCCTTGCTTGGCCATGACGCCCTTTCCTAACTCGTGACGCCCTTGGATGTGACCCCATTGCTTGGCCGTAACTCCCTTGCTTAGCCGTGAAACCCATGTTCTAGCTTCTACGCGTCCTCTTGCATTTTCAGCGTCAAGGCCGATGTGCCTCCAAGGCCATTTTATTCATAGCTATCTTCTTGGATCCTTAGCCCTATCTCCTATGCGTCACTAACAACTCAAAGACCCTTGGTTCTGATGCGCTTCTATCCATTCCAAGCACGTCTCAGGATAACATCCATGGCTAGTACGCCTCTTGGCCTAACACATTCGTATTTAACGACTTAGCCACAAGTACATTAATGCTATAATCTCAGTGCTAACTATACAATTGAAGTGCTAAATCCAAACCTTCTTGGTACAAGCTTTCTATCCCTAGTACAATTGATATTTACTAGAAGTTATGTATATTGGTCTTATTCTTGAAACGTTATAACATTAGCCTTTCGTACTAAAATAATTAGCATATTATTATTTGTGCTAAGTAGATAGTGTTAGTTTTGCTAGCTATTTTCCTCAGAAATACGCATTTCTTCTCAATATAGATCATACATTGAGTCTTATATGAATTACAACAGGTCTCTTTGCTCGAGGAACCTTCTACAATATTTGGCCTCAGAGGCCTCTCAAACTTACTATAAGTCGCATCTAAGCTAATACTTAGCCATTAAATATGCCATGCTACTTTCAAATAAGTACATGACCACTAAAATTTCCAGACTCGACACTAATCAGTCTGTCTATCAATCAAGTGAGTCGTACAACTTACCACACTGACTTAGCAAGTCATTTGACTTGACTTGACTTAATCAAAACCGTAGTGGTTTATAACTCCATTATTTCCACGAGATATCAAATACAACATGAGGGGGATTCTCATTGGGGAATTGGTAGGACGGTCTACGACATCGTGAGTAGTGACACCACCCCCACGAAGAAGAAGGTAACAAGGAGTGGGCGGTTACTGAGCAATTGAGAGGATGAGGAGTAGTGGTCAGACAGATCTTCCCCACTTTTTGGGAACCTCCCCACCACAATCTCCACAATCATCACTTCTCCAACTTTCCCTAACTTCCAAGACTTATGAGAAATCAGTGTGTCCTCTTTAAACTATAAATAGATGATTCTCATTTATTCGAAATAAGACAGAACAAGAGAGAAATAATACAATTAGTCTGAAGAAACCAAAAACCTATAGAATTAGCGATTACTCTCAGGAGAATCCATTCATATTCACACACTACTGATATTTCTCAACCTTCTTTGATTCCCTCCCCTAAGAACTACCCAAATCCTTTCCATCTTTGTAATCGAAGCAGGACGTGAACGGCCATTTCTTGGTTAAGGCTCGTCCTGTTCGAGCATGATATCTTGAACCTACTTGAAAGTACAATTTTGTAGTATATTTGTTTTTACCCTAAAACAATTGGCGACCACAGCGGGAGATCAGCCTCTCGATTATAAAAGCCAATTTTTTAGTTATTCAAAATGATGGATCTTAGGTATGGAGCAGTTACAACTCCTATTGTTGGTTCAGAGAGTACTGGTGGTGGTGATTCTGAAAACACCCCTATTGCTACTGAACCTCCCCGTGCCAATTCTACTACTACACCTCCTCTCGGTGATAAAACCACTGAAGACACCGAGAATACTCAAACTTCGATCAACATAAACGATATGATGAAAAGACAAGAAGTCCTTGCCAAAACCCAGCTGGGCATGGCTACTACTCATAAGGATGTACTCGCTTGTCTCAAGATCCTGACGGACCAATTCTAACCGGAATAACGTCATTGCGTAACGAAGCAGACCAGATCTAACTTTACAGCGGCCGCTGATGCTGAAACACCTGGGGCTCGAAAAGACAAAGGAGTCCACATCTTTTCTGATCGACCACCACAGAGGTACCAGTAATCCAATTTTGTCACCCGTTAAGATCTAGAGAGACTCATACGAAATCAAGCAAAGAGCATCCGTCCTCGTCCCATAAACACCAACCTCCCTACCCGCCTGAAATCCATAGGATCCCTTACCGACAGGTTACTCTTCTCTAACTTTTTCATTGTACGACGGAACTGGAAATGCTCGTGAGCACGTCTCTAGATTTCTCGAATCCCTCGGGGGAAACAAATACAATCATGTACTATGTCTCAAGCGTTTTTAAAGTCCCTCACTAGAAAAGCCTATACGTGGTATAACAACATTGGTCCTAATGGCATCTCTAATTGGGAAGACATGGTTAACACCTTCTATAGGAAGTAATTCTCCGTCTCCGAAAAGATCACCCAATCAGACCTGGGAAGAATGTTCCAGAGGAATAATAAACACCCGAATAAATATGTGAAAAGATTTAGAATTCAAGTTATGGATTGTCATGATCCGAATGTGATAGAACATCAACTGATGGAGATCTGCATTAATGGTATGATCCATGTTTACCGTGCTCTTCTTGAAAATTTATGTTTTCAGACTTTCTATGAGTTACATGAAGCCGCAAAACGATCCGCCACAACTGCTCCCGCCCTCCTGAAGAGAACTAGACCAGCAAGAGAAGAGAGTCGTGGAGTACCCGTGGGAATCGACATCTAATCAACAAGCAGTACAATGTTCAACCATCAATTGGTAATATCGGTAACAAAGGGCCTAATAGGAAAGTTTCATCTCAACCAGAGGAGCAGACAAAACATTCTCATTCTCATCCGCTCTCGACACCAGTACCGACTCAAAAATCAACTCTGTTTCAGAACACCGCCAAAGATTCGCAACAACAGTTACAGCCACAACACGGATGAGATGTTAAACCAAACATAATATTCCCGGACTTCCCAGTTCTAATAGAAGAGATACTCGAACTACTCGAAGCGTGGATAGAAGACGTACTCTCTAGTTACCCCCTGTGCGACGGATCCCCATAGATCAGCATATGACGGATCCTAAATACTTCTATTATCATCGATATTTTAATCACCGACTATTGATTGTAACAACCTAAAACATATTTTCAAAGAAAAATTGGAATCAGGAGAATTACAATTAGAAGCCGAAGGAGTCCACAAAAATTCCCTTTCTTTCAGAAATTTCACTCTCTCTGGGAAGTCAACCAACCAGATAGTTTAATCTCTGATAGAACACATGTGTGAGCTTCTCTATCTCTCAAAGGAATAACGTGAAGACGTCTTTGCTTCCCTGAACCATGTAGTATCCGGCAAACGCCTATTCTTTACGGAAAAGACTCTCTCCCAAGTCAAGCCTCCCTTGAAGAACTTGGTTGACACAAACAATGAGAAATATGACTAGGGACTCCCCACAAAGCTCGAGAATATGTCCTGGGCTCTAAAACTCAATCAATTAAGTCCACTTCTCAAACCTCTTTACAATCAGTGATCCCATATCCTGTCAGAATCCAGGAGCTCTGCCCAGAGGACAACCATGTCATGGATAGAATATGTGAATGGGGAGCCGATCCATTTCAATATGTCAAATGTTTAAAAATTGCTTTTGCTAAGAATGGGCAGATTTATGACTCACTTGCGGGTCAAATTGCTTCTGGCAATGAAGAAGAAAATAGAACTCAACAGTTGCACCTACCTATTCGACAATATACTTGGATTATTCCCTTCTAAAAGGAACATCAGCTCTCATAATTCCGTCTCCGTCTACCAAAACTACTGGAAATGTTTCAAAAAAAGTAGGCATGCGACGTACAAAAAGCTCATGCCAAAGAGGAGACCTCCCAGACGAGATGATAAATCCTGAGCCTTTTTGAATTGGAAACGCATTTCTAAAAGTCACTAAGAAAGCACATCTTTTCATATCAGTTCCGCTGAGTATCGAGGAAGAACCCTACATAATTACTGAGACTCTACTAGGTGATCACTACAAGCTTACAAATTGTGACAATCTAGGAGGAGTAGTGATTCATGGCAAGTGGCTCAAAGTTTGCGAAGACTGAGTGCTTCACCAGTTTACTCCAAGTGTTTCCCTATTTCTTGCAATATTTATATTTCCTCTAAAATGAGTGCAATATTTCTCCAATCATAGTTAGGTTTTGAAGTTTACCTATCAATTCAAATATCTTTATTTATTTCAAAAAATAATAAAGGAGTCTATCTCTCTTCACAAATAACTTGTCAACAACCTACATACTCAAAATCCCAAAATAAAACCATAAATGTGCTTCATAAAGTCATAAAAATAGAAAAAACCTTGAAGGATGGCTCAGTCCCTACAAAATATTCCTTCTCCATCCTTCCAAGAGTCTCCAACGCAAGATCAACCTCCTGGGAAAGCCTTTCAACTTCTCTTCTAGCATTGGTCACCTCCTCCAGATTAACAAGCCCTCCTACTTCAAAGAAGTGTGCTCGCATGGCTCCCAAACGATGACGAACGCACATGACGTTCAGAGAAGATATCTTGGTGTTTCTTACAACCTCCTCATACTCTTCGAAGACCGCATCAGAAACTTCATGACAAGAGAGTGAGAACATCTCTTATACGATGGGAAACAAGTTGGATACATCTCGTTCTAAAAATCTGTAGTTTCTGGAAGTATCAACAGACAAATGACCAAAATTCTTCTATATCTTTGTATGCAACTCAACATAAGTGGATAGAACATCAAAGCCTTTGACACGTAAATACCCGGGAAGGGTCCTACTCGGGCCAAAGTCAACATCAATGCCTGCACCTAGATACTCGACGGAGGCGCTACTCTCAACAAACACGCAAGCAGAAGTATTCTCAAGATTTTCAGTAGGGGAAAAGGCATTATCTATGTCGGGATCAACGGTAATTCTTGTTCCTTCATTAGCAAGCTCAACTCTCCGATTTTAATCATTCTCCCCCTAAAAGTAGAGAGGATATGAGTAAATTGAGTCATAATGCCCTAAACACAAAATTCTTGAGCATGAACCATAAAAATCGTCATATATACTCATAAACATCATGTAAAATCATTACAAAGTGTTATTCAATGTATTATATGAGCAAGAACAATCATTAGACGTTTTGCAAAAAGAAAACGTCCCAGGAGCAATTTTTACTACCTATCGGAAACCATGGAGCTGACAACCATTGGTGATGAATCTGAGCATGGTTCTTCTATAAAAAAGTTTCATACTGAAGTCTACTACAACATTTTAAAAGGGATTAACAATCAGAAAAGTGATCTAAGAGTTATGGTGAAAACGGATATCAGAGTCAAATCTGAAAATTGTCAGAATTTTCCTGGGTACTTCCTGAGTTCTACTGTTCAGTCGTTTTGACCCCCCCAAATAAGCTCAAGACCTAGATTTTTTCCTATGAGATTGTAGGAAATTATTTTCTAATAAGGATAGAGTGGTCAATAATCCAAAAAGAGGTCGTATGAAGATTCTATGGCGTTTTTCCCAAGCACTATATTTCTGAAATTTTCTGACGACGAAAATTTACCAATAATTTGCAAATTTCAAGCATAATTATGCTTATATAAGAAATTTAATAGGTATACATGGCTTATTAATATTTCAAGGAGGGTAAAAATTACTTGAGGAGGATTCAAGTTGGCCGAAGAATCCAACACCATCTCACTTTCAGTACTCGCTTCATCATCAATAATATCGAATTCAAGTTCTTCACGGATTTCTTCTGTACGAGATGTTTCTTCAAGTTCCTACTTCCCAGAATCATGTCCTCCTTATTTTATGCTTATGGTGTCCCCCGAAGCTTCAAGAGCGTCACTAGAGTCGAGGCAAACACTCGTGCTCACATGCTACACAAAGACAAGAAAATATGTATATTATAAAATACGAGTACACAAGAAATTGAGAATGACAGGTAGAATACTTACATTCTTGCGAGGTTCGATCTTACTTCTAGGGAGATTCATCCATGGCCCTTTCCTTCCAGACTGGGGACTACTCACAGCAACAGAAGCAACGTTCATCTGAGGACGAACAACACAGGTCTAGCAGAAAGGGTGAAAGATAAGAATCATAAAAATCATGTTTCCAGAATTAAGAAGTCAAACAAAAAACCCTTACCTCCTGAGATGCGTCAATAATTAGATTCCACTTGGGCTTAGATGATCTCTGCAAATTGGGACACCGAGCCTTGTCCTCATTTGAGGGAGCGCCAGTCATTATTGGAGGCCCAAAGAGAAATTCCTTGAAGCGTCTCCTCTTATCATTCCAGAAACGTACATACGTAGCTGATATATGAGGCTTCCTACCCCGAATGAAGAAAGGAATGCTTATTCTCTTTGTAATACAAACATCCAAATTCGTCTTCAACTCCACAATAAATGGATCTATACTGTGACTACGAGGTACTTCTTGGTCGAAACTCATCTGCCGAGCTGCACGATTGATGTTGTGTGTTTGCACAGAATAACCTTCTGAGCGAAGAGCAAGGACATGACCTGGGATGGAACTGTTCATGAATGCATTCTGTCCAGGAGAAAAGGCATTAACTTGTTTCTTTAGACCCGACCAAAGAACCTCCTCGACCTCTTCAAAAAAAGTAGTAGATGAAAGTATATGCCCGTGCTCAGAATCCCAAGGCCTGAAATTCACCTCACATAAGATATCTATTAGATCAATCAAATCTACAAAGGTAATATTCCTTTTATACCAACGACGGATCTTGCATATTCAACGCCTCCCTCTAAATTTAAAGGGTTCGACAAAGGTACATATTTTGGGAAGTGCTTCCATAACCATGCTTGGAGAAATATGGTATGAAAACAAGAATCAATCTTCATAAACCCATTAGAAGTCTTCATGTCACGAGCCAATGAATCTAAGTGAGAATACAGAGAACCAAAAAATAATTTACCGAGAGTCAGAGACTCACCACCCGCCAGTGCTACCGCCATAGGGACAACTGGGAGCTTCAAATTTCCAACAGGAAAGTCTTCAAATATGTCCTTAGATAACCAGAGTGTCAGAAACGCCGCAATGGTCATAGGGTCACTAAGAGAGGGATCATCGGCATCATCATCACCATTCCGCCAATGATCAATCCACTTCACCTAATATGCACCAGTTAGGCCTCTACCTTGTTGTATTTCTTCTATCTTCCTCTCCAAAGTTGTGATCATTTGTTTCTCCTTAGCGGAATTCTCCACATGAAGAGTCCCACAAACTGGAAACTGCAACAAACTAACTATATCCTCCAGAGTAATTGTTAGTTCACCCCAGGCACATATAGCAGTATGAGTTGGTCCACACCAACATGAAGCAAAATTCAAGAGACCTTCAACATCCTTGAAGACCTGTAGATGATAATACATCCTTACAACATGAATATTCCAGCTTTTTTCAAGACCTTAACCACTGAAAGGTCACTCAACGTCACTTTGCACCAGCTTATCCATATTTTCATGGGGGTTTGATGTGTCTTGAACTCGACAGAAGAAGGTAAATAATCTCCCCTTTGAAAGCAAAGTCTCGGGACGGTCTCAAGAATAACATTCTGAGGCATAACATACTTCTAAGATTTGGAGATAAAGATGTGTGGCAAGCTCTTCAGAAATATACTCCTGAAACTTATCATTAAAATGAGGTACGCTCTTAAGAAATATAACATCAGAAATTTCTTATTTGTTTTGACCAGAAGATGTGTCAACACCGTTTTTACATTCATTAGTCATTTGCAATACTTTCAAATGCTCACTATATTAAAAAAGGGTTGAAACCCTAGCTCACGACTTTCAAAAAAAATAACTAGGTTTTGCAAAAAAAGAAGAAGTCATAATGGCGTAAAGAAAAGAGAAAGAAGAACACTTACCTTCTTGGTTTAGTCGTCCAAGACACTTGTTTAAAATCAAAGTTTCAACTTGCTAATGCCACAAAACTTGAAAGACAAGAGCAATCCTTGTCGCGCCACGAAAAAACAAAAGAAAAATGAAAAGGAAGTCACGTAGAGAAGAAAAAAAAAAAGGGAGGAAGCATATATACAGGTGCCAACTTGAAGAATCCTTGTCCAACTAGGAAACCTTTTTAAAGGGAAAGAGAAAAGTGGCGCAAAGTGGCCTTCCGCCTGGCCGCGTCAAATTTTGATCCCTCCCACCTTTGGAAGTCAATATACCAAGCAGGGACAAGGGCGCTTACTATTCATAACCAAATTTGACGCTAAAGGGTACATATATCAATATCCCAGGAGCTAAGTATATATATTCCTTTCCTCTTAAAATTTCAATTATGCATATGTAACTATTGAAAGCATATTCTCACCATCTAGTGCTTACTGTGTAACATTACTGTTCCTCACTAAGCAGGGGACTTAATGTAGATGGTGATTTTTTGACAAGGGCTAAAATTATAAAATTGCCCCCTTCTAAGCAACAAGAATGTTATGTGCATATTTATGTGCATATGCTTAATATAGAATACTGTACTTCTATTTATATTCCGCAAGCGAATTGAGAGAACAAATTCTATCTAAATATTCTAAATTGGCACTTGTAGCCTTATAATATTCATAATATCCATGCTATATCGAACTAGTTTCAATTCACATAAATTCCACGATTGAATTCCTTGAACTTGCATCGAATGAGCATTGATATTCTAGCAACATCTATTAAACTCGAGAATCCTAAAATACATTATATATTAACGCTTCAATCGCAATGAATGCACCTCAAATTGTTCTTCTGAGCCTAAATATGCTACTTTAGTACTTTGCTTAAATATAAGCCACAAATAATACGCTACTCTTTCTGATGCGCCACAGTCGAGAAGCAATTTCATAAAACACGCGTTGAAACTCTCAGTTAAGCTAACCTTATCCTTTTCTCATATTAACACCAAGATAGCACTAGCCATTCGGCTTAGCATCGCAGCGCCACTAGTTAGCCACAATAACGTTAAATGCGCTAACTTTCCAGGCGCTAAACCCTAGCACCTGAGAGGTGATAACTAACCGAAAATGTTCTTATCTAGTACTTTTTATCCTAATAAGGCCTTAGCCCACGTATTATCAGCTTGGCACCTAAACCTTAACACCAAAGTGCTAACCCTAATTCAACAAAAACGCTCACCCTTGGCTCCGTGACGCCCTTGGATCACGACTCCCCGCCCTTGGATGTAACGCCCTTGCTTGGATGTGACTCCCTTGCTTGGCCATGACGCCCTTGGATGTGACGCCCTTGCTTGGCCGTGACTCCCTTGCTTAGCCGTGACGCCCATGCCCTAGATTTTACGTGTCCCCTTTAATTCTCATCGTCAAGGCCGAGGTGCCTCAAAAGACATTTTATTCCTAGCTAGCTACTTGGCGCCTTAGCCCCAGCTCCTATGCGTCGCTACCAACTCCAACAACCTTGGCTCTTATGCGCCTCTATCCATGCCAAGCATGTCTCTGGATAACAGCCATTGCTAGTACGCCTCTTGGCCTAACACATTTAGCGACTTAGCCACAAGTACATTAATGCTAAAATCTCAGTGCTAACTATACAATTGAAGTGATAACTCCAAACCTTCTTGATACTAGCTATCTAGCCCTAGTACAATTGATATTTACCAGAGGTTATGTATATTGGTCTTATTCTTGAAACGTTATGTATTAGCCTTTCGTACTAAAATAATTAGCACATTATTATTTGCGCTAAGTAGCTAGTGTTAGTTTTGCTAGTTATTTTCCTCAGAAATACGCATTTCTTCTCAATATAGGTCATACATTAAGTCTTATATGAATTACAACAGGTCTCTTTGCTCGAGGAACCTTCTACAATATTTGTCCTCAATGGCCTCTCAGACTTACGATAAATTGCTTCTAAGCTAATACTTAGCCATTAAATATGCCATGTTACTTTCAAATAAGTACATGACCACTAAAATTCCCAGACTCGACACTAATCAGTCTGGCTATCTATCAAGTGAGTCGTACAACTGACCTCACTGACTTAGCAAGTCATTTGACTTGACTTGACTTAATCAAAACCATAGTGGTTTATAACTCCACTATTTCCACGAGATATCAAATACAACATGGGGGATTCTCATTGGGGAATCGGTATTTCGGTCTACGGCATCATGAGTGGTGACACCACCCCTACAAATAAGAAGGTAACAAGGAGTGGGCGGTTACAGAGCAGTTGATAGGATGAGGAGTACTGGTCCAACAGATCTTCTTCAGTTTTTTGGAACCTCCCTACCACAATCTCCACAATCATCACTTCTCCAACTCTCCCTAACTTCTATGACTTACGAGAAATCAATGTGTCATTTTTAAATTATAAATAGATGATTCTCATCTATTCGAAATAAGACAGAACAAGAGACAAACAATACAATTAGTATGAAGAAACCAAAAACCTATAGAATTAACGATTCCTCTCAGGAGAATCCATTCATATTCACACACCACTGATATTTCTCAACCTTCTTTGTTTCCCTCCCCTAAGAACTACCCAAATCCTTTCCATATTTATAATCGAAGCAGGATGTGAACTACTATTTCTTGGCTTAGGATCGTCCTGTTCGAGCTTGATCTCTCGAACTTACTTGAAAGTACCATCTTGTAGTAATTTTTTTTTTACCCAAAATAACTAGGTGTCCTCTCCTTTTTTCATGGGTCGAAAGATGGATCAGTTAGTGGAGTGACGACGATATCACATTCATCCAAATATATCTATTTTCATAATTGTACAGTATGACGTGATAACATCAATAATTGTGAAGTTGACTCCGAGAGTAATGTTTTCAGCTTATACGTCTAGAAATACTGATCCGGCTGGATGAATCTTCTGACTATTGAAGGTGTATACGTCGTCTTCCGATTCCTTCAGGTGTTTCAGCAGTATCCTACGATAAGTATCGTAAAAAGAATGTTTATGGCGCGCCCAATGTCTACCAATATTCTGCGCATTTCCTATCATTCAATTTTTAAAGTTATAACCAATGGGTCGAAGCGCAGTTGATCCATCATATTTAATTGGTTTCCTACAAAACAATTGCGGGGAGAAAATCCTACCCTTTTTCCGGGATTGTATCAAGAATTATGTACAAAACCCCTCATACATTTTCTTCTTCAAAAGGAGATGCTAAAACAAAAGCTCTACAAAGCTGAAAAAAGAATGCTTTACTTTGGACGCCTATTTGAATAGTCGAAGGCAGTTTGCTTTCTTTCGCCTTCCTAGCACGGGACACAGAATAGGACCACTTAAATCGGAATAGCATTCACAGAAAGTCATTACATCTATTCATTGAATAAGTGATGATCCACAGGGAAGAGAAAAATAACGAAGAATTGAAAGAATGCTTTGGAACTAGATGTATCCTTTCCCCCGGGTAAGATGCCTAATATTTATAACGCTTTGGTGTTCACTAATAAATCGACTAATTAAACTCATGTTTCTATAATCAATTCGATCCCCCGATCCAATTAGGGGGTTCGAATTCGGTACATGCTTCAAGTCAAGGTTCAACAAGTGCAGGAAATAGGGTTCTTTTTCTTTTGTATATTTATAGTTATTATCGTCAATTTTTTCGTCGATGATTGGATTTTCTCGTTATGTACTCCGATACTTCTGACATCCTAGGAATTAGGAATTATGTCGTGCCTTCGGCATCATCCCTTTTTGCTCTTCTTTGTTGAATATGGCTCCGATCATCCGCTACATATTTGTTATCTTTATGAATAAAGTTAATCTCAAGCATCATAAATAAATGAAGAATTAAATTTTAAGTAGATTTACCTATTTCCGCTTCCCCCACCACACTAGTAATATTGTTGGCTTGATCGTTCATATCATGACAATGTTTATAAGTGTAAAATAAAATACTCATAAAATTTTCAGATGAACTCAATAGTGTCATTCCAAAGAACTCTTATGAAAATGGAAACCAACAAATTGTTTTTGGCCAATGTTCTTAAAAAAATATTTTACAAAAATTCGAATAAGTCAATTTGGAGCAGGGAAAATTAGGCTAAAGCCCACCCATGGGTTACCCATAATATCAAACCATTAATTAAGAGAAATTTAAATCTAGACCCCAAATTATTAAAAGACATTCATACCTTTATGTATATTGTCAAGCCCCTAATTTTTTTTTTAAATACAAGTCCAAACTATTAGAATATAGTAAAATAATGTCCCCACCTACCACCAACACCACCATCGCCACTCACCACCATCTCCTACCACCACAACCACCGTCGACCACCACCACCGTCACCATCTCCGCCCACCACCACCAACCACCACTGCTGCCGCCGCCCACCAACGCCCACAACCACAACCGCCCACCACCGCCGCCGCTTACCACCACCACCATCAACCGCCGCCCACCACTACCGCCGTCCACTACCACCAACCATGACCATCACCACCACCAAACACCACCACCGCCGACCACCTCCAAACACCACCGCCGCCGACATATGGGATGTGTACTTATTATTTGCACATCCATATGACTTGAAACAGTGACACATACAATACCTATGTGTACTCAGAAATTACACATGTATATGGTACGTGTATCCAGAAGTTACACATCCATATGGCATGTGTAATGAGAAGTTACACGTCCATAATACTCTGCAGTTAGATATCAAAAAAGAAACATACAAAAAAATACATGTATTACTTTAATATTCATTTACAATAATTTCTCCGTTCATCAATTAAAGTAATCCGTTGTTATGGAACACTATATACGAGTTAAAACACTAGATATATAAAACGAAATCCTAGAAATAAGCCACGACATCCTATAATAGAAATGTTCCCTTCCTTTCTTTATTTCCTCGATTCCAAAATGTTTGCGTATCGGCAACAAATATAAACATCTATGGGATTAGGTTGGATGAAAAAAAACAAAAGAGTTAACTACCTACTCCAACAACACCGCCACTACCAAAAATATGTTGATACACCTACAAAATGCATGTGTAATCTATCGGTACACATACAAAATGCATGTGTAATCATCAGTTACACATACATATGGCATGTATACTCGGCAGTTACACATCCATCTAGATTCTAAGATTGACCGCTTCCATGCATACAACTCCAGTGGACATCATTTATAAGATTTGATTCACCAATTACACTATAACTGATAAACCAACAGACAATACAATTTCTTTAGATGTTGTACACATAAATTTAACCGATTCAAACATAACAAGCATATACTTCATATAAACACCTACAAACCATATCTTCCTAGTTGAGCTAGAAACAACAGTATTACTAGCTGGACCCTATTAACAGCTCTTGAAGTGTCTATCATACACAAAATATGATAAAAAAACACTATACCTTGAGTACGAGCTTCTCCAATTTGTCTTTCTCCATGTTCTGAAGCATTATAATGCAATCACATTAGTATAAAAGAGATAATAGGAAATGAGTAAACAAAAAATAGATGTATACTCAGCAGTTACATATGCATATGACATGTGTAATCGACAATTACATATCCATATAATGAACGCACAAGTCGGTTCTTTTAGAACATTATATAAGGTGTTTACAAAAGGAAAGCAAAAGTATTAGAATCTCGAATTACCTCAGCAAACTTAATATATGCATCACTATGATCATTCTTTCTCCGAGATGCATCACCAACGTAAAATGACCTAAAGTTGACATAAGAAACTTTCATACTAAAAGCTTTCATCACTAGAGGTAACCATTTTACGAATATCACAGAATAAGATTAAATGGAAACAAACTGTGACCAAATATTATTTCTTTGGGAGAGTAAGAAAGATGAGAGAAGATTAACTGATCCATATCGATGGCAATTCCCGAGTTGAATTATTGCTCCGTTAATCTCTACATTCCAGTGTTGGGTGCAAAAGAGATCTTTTCCATTACCACCACTTTCTACTCCACAAGCAATAAACACCTAAAATCAAATGATAAAGAGATGAATCATTGCAGGATTAGATATTCCGAATGAGTAAGACAAAATGGGAAAACAGCAAAAGTTCAGAAGATGACGTGCCAATGATTACACCAACATTTAAGTAAATAGAGAGACAGAGAAAAAGACTCAACATTGTATTGGCAGCGGAAAAAGGCACATACAAAGAGGCAGACGTTGCCCTACATGGTGATGACATGCTCCAAACCACAGTCTAGTTTTGAAACCAACTAGTCTGACCTACTGATATTTGAAAAGCTAGCTATCGGTTATCAAGTATTAGCTAATGTTATATGTTTGTGCAGAAGAAAATCTATATGCTAGAGTTTGCCAACTTACTTGAATTGGGACTTTGACGCGATCAATGAAATTTTTTAGCCATCCAATTTTAGAATCAATTGCTGCTTGTCTCTCATTCTTCCAGCACCCAATGTTGGATTCATTAGTAAAGATCACCTAATTAAGACGAAGGAGAACAGTTATAGATGTGCATGTTCACAAAACTATGATATTTCAATTGAGTAGTTTCGAAAAAAGGAATTTTAAGATGACAAAAAAAAGACCAGTTTGTATCCATCTTTGTACAAACTGTTTAGCTTCTTTGGTATTGATTGGAACATCAGGGACCATGCATCTGCACCAACTCTGCAGTTAAAGAGTAACATCATATGGTCAATGTATTGAACTTGAAAGTTAAGATGTAAAATAATTATGCCTCAGATAAAATATTTTGTTGTAACAAAAGTAAAAAACTAACTCGCTATCAGAAAGAACACAAACAACCCTTATTTTTCAAAGTTAAGATGTATTGGCATACAATACAGGTTATGCAACAGAAGAATTTAAGAGTACCGACGGCTATTGTGTTCAAAAAAGACATAACAGGAAATGAGTAACCAAAAAATAGATGTCTATTCGGCAGTTACACATACATATATCATGTATAATCGGCAGTTACACATACATATAATGAACACAAAAGATATTACATGTAAAAGGAGAAATTAAAGATAAATATCTGTATAACCCAAGAACTTCTTCAAGACTTGAGTGTTCAGTGGCATAAAGTTTCTTCGACCATTAATCGCTGCCATATTCACTGCTATATGTCTCCTCAATGCCCTTTGACTTCATTATTTCAGAAAGTAATTTTTGGCGAGTGATCCAATCTGCATTTCTCCAATAGCTTTTTGGAATTTCACTCAAACGAAAACCAAGAAGAAATGCACCTGTAACAAGTCCGAAGGAATTCGAGCAATCCATGGCTAAACCAATCACATTGCCAATCCTAATGATAAAATAAATAAAAGAGATATAAGAAATAAGAAATAAGAGAATTTGTACATGAATACAGATTACACAGGAAAAAAATTCTACCAAGGCTAAAAACCACATACTCATAGTCAAATATTGCATTTGGATTTTCTGCACTAAGAGACATCCCATCATATATACCAAACAAATGAGAGACGAGTAGATTAGATACTATACGTTCGACTAACTAATCTAATCAGGTTCTACATCCAAAGCTAGACATTAACCACATGACAGCTTCCCCAATACACATACAAATGTTTGTCAAACAAAGTGCTATTCATGCCTTCTAGACCTCTTTGAAATTAAATTGATGTAAATGAAACAATAAGTGATACACACGTATTTATGAGGTTTCAAATGACAAAACACATGGAAGTAAAGAAAAAAGGAGAGTAAGATTCCAGAACCTAAGTAAGAAACAGACAGTTCCTCTAAAAGAAATTAAAGCTTGGGAAAGAAAGGAAGAATTAAACCAACCAATCTCGTCGCATAATAATTAGTAAAATAAGCCCAAAAAGGCCAACAAATCCCAAAATCAGATAGAAGACAAGATTTGCATAATAAGCCCAAAAAGGCCAACAAATCCCAAAATCAGATAGAAGACAAGATTTGCATGCGCACTAATCTTCAGTCGTTCTTTCACAGTGAAGTCCCCTGCATCTTCATAACCTTGAATAATGGGTGCCACATCCCTACATATACAAAGCACAATGAACAGCAAAAGGATCTGACTTCAGCTGCATTACTGATGTACAAGCCAACCAAAATCTTCAGAAACCACTATGGACCAGCTATATACGATCTTAATAGAGGAAGAAATCAGTAGAACAATGAAAACTTCAAATATATAAAAATCTAAAATTTAATATCAAAAAGCAAACAAATCGAACCTAAGAAACAACAACAACAACGAAGAATCAATCAATCACAATTTGCGACTATGAATAAAACATATCGATACTAGATCTAGAAGAATATGAACACAAAGATGAAAGTAAATGAAATTCAACTCAATAGATGGGTAATAGAGATAATGCTTCACTGATTTCGAATCTGAAGACCGATTATCGACCAAAATTAAGGATAGACTGATATATAGAAATGAAATCAAGAACCCTAGAAAAATTTTGAAAATTTTTTCTCACGAAATTCTTATATCAAAAGTGAGATTAAAATAATATTATATTAGATCTAATCTCTGATTATGAGTTCATCAAGAAATTTCAATTAAAATCATAATTTTAAGAGTTTTAAAGTCGCAAAATGAGTTTTCAGAATTTTCAATTCTAATTCTATACCTTAATGATTTCGATAGAATTAAAAGTGATAAGGAGAGAACAACATATCTTTCGAATCGTTTGTTGATGATTCTGATCAACTCTTTCTATCAGATTCATTTGTTGATGATTTTCATCTACTTTTCCCTATGATTTTGAATTAATCTTCAAGAACATAAACTGGTAAAGAAGTATCAGGTTTGAAAGTTTGAATCAAACGTTTTCTGATTCTCAAATTTAGGTTTATTTGGGGATCGATTTCACCAAGATGATTTTGCTCCATAACTGCGTTGTTTCTTTTGGTGAACAGAGATTGAAATAAAAATGAAGACGAAATTAGTTTCATTATTAGATATATACTAAAGGGCGTTAATTATAAAAAATAAAAAATTATTAATAAGCCCTGAATTCTAAAGTTTTGAGCCTAGAAATAACAAAATTTTAAAAGTATGAGGATAGGAGCGAAGGATCCATTTTGCGGGGTTTCTTTGTTTGAGATCCATATAATATGGGGTTGATAGTAGTTTTTATATTTTAAAACTAAAAATTAATTAGTGTAGTCTAGCGTCATTGGTATGAGTCGCAGGGGTCGCCTCCAATATATATATTTCAAAAGTAGTATAATACGTGATATAATAGCTTTTGTCACGAAATGTCTTGTAATAATTAATATCTAAAGCATAACATGAATAATATTTAGGAGAGAAGAATTTTTTTAAAGTAACATCATTGATATGAGTCGCAGAGGGTCACTTTCAATATGCATTTCAAGAGCAGTGTAAGATGCGAGATGGTAGCTTCTGTCTAGAAGTGTTGCGTATTTTGATTTAATTTTATTTTGAAAAAAATAATGATTCAAATTTTTGGAAAAATATTTTACTACTTTCTAAGTATGCAAAATAGGGGTTCATGTCTTTGGCCTTCAGTTGCACGTGATAAGTGCATATTTTACATATTTAGAGTGTCAATTTTATGCTAGTATTTGCTAGGTTTCTTGTAGATTATTGTATATTATGTTTGATTTTATTTATTTATCTTGTGGGAATTGAATAAATACCCCTACTATCTATGGACTTTCACAAATACCCCTTAGGGTATAATTGAAAATTTCATTAAAAACATAATTTCAATAATCCCTTTTTCAACCTTCCATTTCTTTTTTTTCTTCTTCATTTCTAATAACACACTTCTTCTTTTTCTTTTTCATTACTATTAATAATACAAAAGAAAACATCGCCTCCATCGCTCCCACCACCGCCATCTTCATCGCTCCCATCTCGATCGCCTCCACCACAACCAGCACCACCACATCCGTCACGTCCTCCATTACTATCAATAAATCTATCAAATTGGTTTGATTTGGTTTTGGTAGATGGAAAGTGGAGTTTACAGATTAAGAAGCATCGATTTAATGCTTTCAGAGAAAATGTATTTGCTCAACTTATTTTTTCTCTGAAATCTACTCATAAAGTCGTTTCTTATCTTGGAGAAATTAGAACCCAGTTCAAAGATATAAGTAGATAACCTAATTGATGTAGTTTTTAATAGTGGTAAAATAGGTTCGATTCTCGGACTTGTGAAGATTTAATTTGTAGACCTAATTTTTAATATCAGAAAATAAAGAGAATTAAAACAATTTGATTTTAAAATGGATAAAGAAAAACTAGGGCTTAAGATTCCACCATTAACCAATACTTCAGTGATAACACTAACAATTCTTATATTCAATTTAATCTAAATATACCAAAGATAGGTTTTTGAAAGAATAATTGTTAATCAAGAGCATGAGACATCGAGAGTTTAAAAACCAAGTATGACCCATCAGAAGAAAACACAATTATTTGAGAAAAACCATTTTTTCAATTTAATTCAAGCAATTAATAATAAAAGAATTGTAGAATAAATATAATTAAAATAGAAGTTAGCACAATTATCGGATGAACGGCTTCCTCCGTCTCCCCAGTGATGGTGATTAGCTCATTGTAATGGAAACACACTCAAAATAGAAGTTTTGAGACGTATATAAACGTTACAGTGAAGTGATCTCAGTGTTACAGAAGAAATAAAAGGAAACAGGAAAGAAGAATGGACCGATACCACAGTAGAAATAAGACTGCCTTAGCAGCTGAAGATACGACTGAAACAACGACAGAAAGAATGACAGTTCAGCGACAGTCTCATCTTCTTCAGCGTCCTCTTCTTCTTCGCAGCAGCAGTTTTCCTGTTTGCTTTTTTCTCTTTTCTGGCAGCTCCTGTATGTGATTTCCTCCCTTCTCTTTGATATATATAGGGTTATTAAACCCTAGAGAGTCTTCTAAGTTGATAAGGAATCATAAAACACGTTCAAATCATCCTCTAATTACGTGTGAAACTGAAACAGGGAGGAACTCGGTTTTTCGTCCAAATTCACTTCTGCCAACCAATTTTCCCGGCCAAAACACGTTTGTGACGTGTGTTTATGATATTCTGGTTGTCTAATTCACTTTGGGTGAATTTTAATTACCCAACTCTCCCAAAATCACGTAACATAAGCCAACAAAACTTCTTCCAGAAAAAAAAAAAACTTTCCCACCTTAATCGGAATTTTGAAATCAAAAGGGGGGGTGCCCCCAATCCAAAGTGTGGGTACCTTGATAACTTCTCCCCAGGTGCCTTTAGTAATTTTTCCGAGTGCCTTTAACAACTTTTTGAGCCGATTTTTTTCTACAGATTATTCATTTCACCACAATACCTATAAAAACACAAAAAAGAATAAAAGTACAAAATCGAACACTAACAAAATAGAAAATCGAGCGTAATTTAGACATAAAAATGTGTCTATCAAATACCCCCAAACTTACTATTTGCTAGTCCTCGAGAAAATCTAATCTAGAAATAAAATCCTAACTCACTTTCGCAGGAATCGCGACTACATTTAGCATATGTAATAAGCCTTTAAACCCCTAGGTGTCCCTAGTGGACGAGTTTTGTCTCGTGAGGGTTTACAAGAGGTATACCCATAAAACCTTTATTCCAATTTTTAACTACTCGTGAACGATTGAGGATAGACACTAAACAAGCTATTTAGTTGGCATACTAAATTCTTCGGCTATGTGAATCATTACCCTATATGAGTCCAATTGCTGTACACGATTTTTTACTCAAGCATACTAAAATTCATATATAAGAAAACAAAGCTCTACTTAGATAGTTGTTCAACCAAAATACTCGAATCTATCAAAGTTCAATCACATGAATAGATTTAGAAGATGGAAATAGACAAAATGAAGTTTGCGTGTGTTGACTAAGGTGAACGGTGTTTCCCATATCTGTCTGAAGGTCAGTGCCAGGATGAATCCTAATGGATTGAGATACGCTCCCACTGGTCTTAATTATTATACTAATATCGATTCAACTGGTATATACAAGGGTTCCAGCGATCAATTTATTGAAAATAAAAACACTTATAAATATACTGACAACATGATTGGATCGAATTGAATCCAACCCCATGGTCCTTATCAGCATCTTACATGATAGTTCTCATGGATCCTGCGTTCCACGCTTGCTTAGGCGACAGAGACAAGGAGAACACACACATATTGCTAACAAAGTGTCAATACTCAATTTTTTTAATTTTTTTTTCGTCTTTTTTTTAATTTATTGAACAAGAATAAAAATGGGGCTTGATCTCAACACTCTACTTCATCCTGGCGGCGATAACAATTCGATACCAGGCCCCACCAAATCACTTAGAGAAAGACAAATTGCAAATATAAAAACATAAGGTGATATGGTTGAGATAGACTCCAAGATATGGTGAAAACTATCATGTTATTTCTAACACCTGAACTCTATCCTTTTATGAATAGACCATTTAAATGGGTACACCAACTCCTATATAAAAAGAGATCAGTTTCCATCTACCAAGAATGGTTAGTGTCATCTTGAATTTTTCACAATCTTCTAGACTTTGGAGTTTTATATTTCATTAAAAGTTTTTCCCTTACCCCCAAACTTAAATCTAACATTGTCCTCAATGTTCTAAAGATGAATGATTAAAAATATGAACAAGGAGAAGCTGTTACCAATTGAAAGAAAGGAGTTAAGGAAAGATATTACCGTGTCGCATGAGCATGGGTTACCTCCCAAGAAGTGCTAAGTTTAAAAGTCTTCAGCCAGACTTAGAAATAATTAGTCACCTCATAAAATCATATAGCAATAGTCGGAACAACTGTGGGTCATCTGAATCAAATAGTGTTATCACAAATAAGAGGAAACTACAACAGGCCAAGAAAATGAACAAACCGAGCACACCCTTATTTAGTTTTATGTTTAAGACAACTACTTCTAGTTGTGGTTCAGGTTCAGGCTCTATAAAAGGGTCTAGATAAAATAATTTCATGGGATGGATTTCCTCGTAGGCAGGATCAAATGAATCATGTTGTAGAGTCTGGAAGAACTCAACTAAGAACTTAGAAGCACATAATAATAAACTGAAAAAATATGGATCCTCAAGGTCAATCAGATTTGACTCACACAATTGACTACTATGAAGGTGGTCATTCTTAAGCAAATGTGTCGATTCTAATTCCCAAAGTAATTAGGTTTAGTCTTATAACTTAATAACTGACACATTTGAAATTCTAACGTTCCCACATATGGAAGAAAATATTTTGGTGGGAAAAGAAAGTCAATCTTGGTATTATCGCCTAGGTAAACCACATCGACCAGAGGATGAGTTTCTAACAACTAAACTTCTTTCTGCACATGATTAAGTTCGGGAAACAGTTCTTGAAGATAGTCTCTTAATATGGTAGAGGCACACACATCAAGTCCCAAGTGAGGGACTTTTAAAAGAGTCAAAGGTAAAGCACATGGAGAATGATAATCACCCCCAAACTCAGAATATTGGGTGTCCCTAGATAGATTAGTGACAATTTCCCTAATTTCTAGATCATCAGATTCCTGAAAATGGTCAATTGCTTCTTCTGAGTTATAATCAAGTGGTGCATCCTCACTCATATTTAAAATCTCTAGGGGTCTATCTTTGTTATCTAAGACTATTGTTTCTAAGTCGTTGGACTCTAAAACAGTATTTTCAGGATAAACACGTTCCTTTAAACCATTATCGGCTTCAAAACAAGAAAGTTCTACATCGTCTAAAACAGTGGTATCTTTAGTCAAATTCTTTTCCTTCTGAATAAGTGAATAATCATTAAAATTATTTGGATTTGAACGAGAACTAACATTATCATCATGAAGCACAATTGGAGTGACAATTTCCCGATTACTCTTCCTGTATATTTCAAGTTCTTCACCAATACTATCCTCATCATCATAATAACATGAAGATATTTGAACCTCGTCTACATAAGTGGTGTTACCAATTCTATCCTCGTCCTCTTGACTAGGTGAATAATTACCAAGGGTAGCACTATATTGGCAATTAAGATCATTTTGAGCAATATTATTCTTTTCATAAATTTCATTCACACTTAATCCAAACCTTTTTGTACTCTCAGTCAACTCCCTAAGGGATTCTTTTTAGAAAATCAAATGGATCATAAGGGGTACTGGTTTGCAACTGCTCGTGTGATTCTTCTAGAGGCATAATAAGTTCATGGGGAGTACTAGATTGCATCTGCTTTAGGGCATCCCTCCAAGACAAAGAACTAAAATCATCATAGGAAGTACTAGATTGCATCTGCTTTAGGGTATCCCTCCAAGACAAAGAATTAGAATTTTTCTCACTTTCATGTTCATAAGACGGGTGTATGTATGAATAGTAATTGGGATCACCCTAGTATGAGTAATAACCTCCAAAAGTTTGGTGGTGATCCCGACTACTATCCACACAATGTTGATAGTATGGATAATGTCTATTTTGAAATTCAGTCGGATATTCATTGTATTGGTCCTCATAATACCAATTCGACATTTTCTAAAAGCTTCCTAATATATTAAAAAAAATCTAAGAAAATAAATCCTAACATGAAGGGGGTTATAAACATTCACAAACAAGGCCGACTCAACCAAATCAAACCTATTGAATCTAGCAGACAAAAAGCATGATGGCTCCACTTAGATTGTTTCTAGACCAGCTTTTATTCCTTCAAAAGGAAACTAGTTACAATTTTAGCAAACCTCTTAGAACGATCCGAATTAGATTAAGTCGAAGAGAAATATGATAATATCTAAGGAGCTTTGATAACCCTGTCTCTTTGGAAACTTTTCCCTGGGTTACAAGGCGGCTCTAATCAACTTAAAATAATCTTCATGAACTTTGAGTTAGGATAACAAAGTAACCAATATATATGCATAAGAAGGAAACGGCGATGAATCCGAGTCCTTATCTTGTATGGCAAGTTCTTTCTCTTTACTAGAAAAGTAAAACCGTATTCAATTCCTCAACATATATGCATAAGAAGGAATACAGTAAACCCACTTGCAGGGGATTCGTGGGTTGAATGAGTCTTACCTCCCGTACCAGACGCAGGATGAATCGGTTGTAGTCGACTCGGGCCACCGACTCCTGTGTCAGTGTGCGAACCCGAGGGGCCGAGACAATATCTTAATTGTCGTCCTTCCCTGTAGCAGTTTATATTTAAATTACCCTTTCGTAGGGTTTAAAAATAATAAAATGTCCAAAGTCCAAAATAAAGTCCAAAAAGTGTCCAAAAATAAAAGAAAAATTACAGAAATACTAAAAATTCCTAATACAATTTTCTAAACAAATAAAATCTAAAGAAAAGAAATCTAATTAAAAAAATAAAATCTAAAAATAAAGTCTTTGTCTTCTTCTCCTTTCTTTAAGCTTTAACTTTTAACTCCAAGTCCTTAACTTTAACTTCAAGTCTTTAATCACCAAAGTCTTTGGCTTTATTTCCTTTCAATCCAAGATCCAAACCTGTAGAAAAAAGAGAAATACCCAAAGAAACGTAAAATAGAACAAAAAAAAAAAAAACCTAAAAATAAATCTAAAACTCTAAACGTAAAAACAAGTCCCCGGCAGCGGCGCCAAAAATTGATGTAGTTTTTAATAGTGGTAAAATAGGTTTGATTCTCGGACTTGTGAAGATTTAATTTCTAGACCTAATTTTTAATAACAGAAAATAAAGAGAATTAAAACAATTTGATTTTAAAATGGATGAAGAAAGGGCTTGAGATTCCACTATTAACCAATACTTCAGCGATAACATCGAACAATTCTTATATTCAATTTAATCTAAATATGCCAAAGATAGGTTTTTGAAAGAATAATTTTTAATCAAGAGCATGAGACATCAAGAGTTTAAAAACCAAGTATGACCCATCAGAAGAAAACACAATTATTTAAAAAAAACTATTTTTTTAATTTTAATTCAAGCAATTAATAATAAAAGAATTGTAGAATAAATATAATTAAAGAAGTTACTACAGTTATTGGATGAACGGCTTCCTCCGTCGCCCCAGTGATGGTGATTAGCTCATTGTAATGGAAACACACTCAAAATAGACTTTCATTGCTCCAAAGGTGCTTACAATGGTGAAAAATGAGTAACACAGAAGTTTTGAGACGTATATAAACGTTACAGTGAAGTGATCTCAGTGTTACAGAAGAAATAAAAGGAAACAGGAAAGAAGAATGGCCCAATACCGTAGTAGAATGACAGTTCAACGACAGTCTTATGTTTTTCAGCGTCTTCTTCTTCGCAGCAGCAGCAGTTTTCCTGTTTGCTTTTTTCTCTTTTCTAGCAGCTCCTGTATGCGACTTCCTCCCTTCTCTTTGATATATATATAGGGTTATTAAACCCTAGGAAGTCTTCTAAGTTGATAAGGAATCATAAAACACGTTCAAATCATCCTCTAATTACGTGTGAAACCGAAACAGGGAGGAACTCGGTTTTCCGTCCAAATTCACTTATGCCAACCAATTTTCCCGGCCAAAACACGTTTGTGACGTGTGTTTATGATATTCTGGTTGTCTAATTCACTTTGGGTGAATTTTAATTACCCAACTCTCCCAAAATCACGCAACATAAGCCAATAGAAGTTCTTCCCGAAATAAAAAGACTTTCCCGCCTTAATCCGTGGGTGCCTTGATCACTTCTCCCCGGTTGCCTTTAGTAATTTTCCGAGTGCCTTTAACAACTTTTTGAGACGATTTTTTTCTTCAGATTATTCATTTCTCCACAATACTTATAAAAACACAAAAAACCAATAAAAGTACAAAATCGAACACTAACAAAATAGAAAATCGAGCGCAATTTAGACACAAAAATGTGTCTATCACTAATTTCATCAAATCTCACTTAACTTCGTATTACACTGTTCCAGGATATCGATTTTCTTCCGGTATTATGCTAGAAAAGCTTGCTGTTGTTACAATGGATTAACATGGAAATAAAACTCTTGATACTAGTCGTGCGCTAGACAGATTGCGGAAGGTGTATTCTGCTTGTACTAATAATTATTGCTTTAAATTCTGGTTTACATGACAATTTCACGTATATTAAAATTACTTATACTTGAATTCATTTCTGCAAAACAGTTGGTTAAATATCTTTAAGGAGTATTTATCTTATTATAGGTTCTGAGTCATACGTGTTCGCATCAGAAAAAGGAAAATATTCTTCAGAAGCGAAGGAAGTTACGTCCTGCAATATAGTTTTGATATCACTATTTTGAGTTATAGGTTCCTCAAGAACTTTGATAGGAGTGATTGATGTCAATTTATCTTTTGCATATGGTTTAAAACTAACTGACCCAATCCTTGTGTACTGAGTACCAGTTTTTTTTTTTTTGTAGTCGTCGCAACTTGATAGACTCGCGGTGTATCACGACTCTGACACCCTTCCGTGGAAGATGGACTAGAAGTGGGAAGATCTGAGCTCAAATGACTGGACTGAGGTATGTAACTCTAACTAATATCCCATAACATACTCCGGGTGCTTCCACATCTTGATGATAAAGTCCTATTTGTTTATTGTGTTCATATTTGAAAGTTATATATTTATCAGTGTTATTCCTTAGATCTTTGAAGAAGGTATCAACGAACCTACAACTGGTCACAAAGTGGCTGCTTCGTGGGTTCAAAATCGTCAAGATTTGGCATCATGAATCAATGGTGTTCAAAAATACCATCGTCTTGGAAAGTAAGAAACAGTAAACCCAGACATTCCCTTTGAGATGGCATCACTTGCTGTGAGCGATGTTTCTTTAACAATTTCAGAGGTCTTGTTACTCTCCTTGTATTAAGTTCTGTGATTTAGTTATTTACTGTTCCTACTTTTCATACGTTGTCACGAAGTTGTTTAACATTTTTAATCTCTCAGGCTCAATACCATGACTGCCTAAAACTTCTAAAAGTAGTTTCGAGATATAAAACACATGTTAATGTTTCTCACTTGAGACCGATGGTGCAGGTTTCGGAGGATCCTCATGTGTGGTGGCGATATGATGTTCATGATGGTTTGCAGCACAAGAAAATGTGGTAATGATTTCTAATTTTATAGGGCTTGTTACCACTTCAAATATTGAGTGGTGATAGTGTTGGGAAATAAAAAAAATGTATGTTACTAAAATTAATGTTTTACT
>JAJJMC010025361.1:1269640-1299063 GCA_023531435.1 Papaver californicum | reverse complement strand
TTTTTCTTTACCCCAGTCGCAGCCACTGTCCTGACGACTTTTCACCATCTTCCTGCTTTGTTTTGCGCACTAGTTTACATTCTTATTTTCATCTTCTGTTAAGTTCACAACGGGCCAACGAGCTTTGCTAGCTGGGTTGGTATCAGGTGATTTTATCCTGAATTCAAGTTTGTCGCTTAAAGGGTATAGCAGCATCTTCTTGAAGGTGTACCTGGCAAATATTGAGTTAAGGGCAGTCTGTTGAACAGGCGACTTCACCTCCTTGTTTGAGTGTGTCTGCAGTGTAATTCTAACCCTCCCTTAATCATCTACAAGTTCTCTGTGTTTGTGTTTTTCTGTTACAGGAAAGAAGGTACATATCCAACAGATAGTTAGTAGGAAGACATGTAAAATAATTTGTGGAATGCTGAATTTATGGTGTAATGGTAGAACGACTGATTCCATGTGAGATAATGCGTGTTCGACTCACGTCAAGTTCACCCATTCGTGTATGTTAAATTTTTTTGTCTTCTAATGCTTATTTTAGGGTCAATTTGGGTTTGTTGACACCATATTATGATGTCAACAACAACTTTTTTCTGAATTTTCAGTTTTGGTGTCAACTTTGGTTTGTTCACACACCAGTTTTTCGTGTCAACTTGGGTTTGTTGACACCAGATTATAATGTCAATAACATAATTTTTTTTCTCAATTTTCAGTTTTTGTGTCAACTTTGGCTCGTTGACACCAGTTTTTGGTGTCAACTTGGGTTTGTTGACACCACATTATAATGTCAATAACAACTTTTTATATGAATTTTCATTTTTGGTAACTTTTTCTTGTTGACACCAGTTTTTGGTGTCAACTTGGGTTTGTTGACATCAGATTATGATGTCAACAACAATTTTTTTCTGAATTTTTCAGTTTTGGTGTCAACTTTGGCTTGTTGACACAAGTTTTTGGTGTTAACTTAGGTTTGTTGACACCAGATTCTGATGTCAACAAATATTTTTTTTCTGAATTTTCAGTTTTAGTGTCAACTTTGGCTTGTTCACACCAGTTTTGGTGTCAACTTGGGTTTGTTGACACCAGATTATAATGTCAATAACATTAAATTTTTTTCTGAATTTTCAGTTTTTGTGTCAACTTTGGCTTGTTGACATCAATTTTTGGTGTCAACTTGGGTTTGTCGACACCAGATTATGATCTCAACAACATAACTTTTTTCTGAATTTTTCAGTTTTGGTGTCAACTTTGGTTCTTGACACCAGATTTTGGTGTCAACTTTGGTTTGTTGACACCATATTTTGATGTCAATAACATGATTTTTTTTTCCTGAGTTTCAAGTTTTTGTGTCAACTTGGGTTGTTGACACTATATTTTGATGTCAACTTTAAAATATTGACACAAGATTTTTAGTATCAACTTTAGATGTTGACACCACCACGACCACCAACACCACCACCACTACCACCACTATTCTATCACCACCACCACCACAAAAAACACCACTACATTCTACCACGAACACCACCACCACCATTCTACCACCACCAACAACAACAACAACACCACCACAATTCTACCACCACCACCACTAGCACCACCACCACCACTAGCCAAGCTGGAGTGGTAGTTGAATGGTGGCGAAGTGATAGAGAAAGAAATTTGTTATTTAAAAAAAATATTATATGTGATAGCCAAGTAAAAAATTAAATAAGTGAGGGTATTAAGGTAATCTAATTCCAAGTGGATAAGGTTTCTAGAAGGTGGGGGTATATTTATTTTGTGTAGGGGTATTTGTGAAGGCCTTTATTTGTAGAGGTATTTAATTAATGTATCCATTTATCTTTTAGTTGAAGAAATTATCCAAAAGAAATGAATTGACACTTAATTGTGCAAGAAAAGAAACTCTGCAAAGGAAGAAGGACCAAATACCAGGTTGAATTTGCTCCAATCTATGATTTCTTGTCATCATCACGTAGAGGACGAAGAACTGAAGCCAACGACAAAAGAACGAGATCATTCCGACATCGTATGAAGAAGTTATAGGCAAAACAAGACTAGGCTCTTCGGTTCCCCAGAACTCAACAAGGGAAAAATCGTCATTTCAAAGGAGAACACTATCGGGTGCCCAGCCAAGGTTAAAGGGTATTCAGTTTAAGAATTTTTTTATATAAAGGAACCGAATTATCTGGATATTGTTAATGGCAGTAGCCATTCTTCTCGGGGCACCACTTTCTTTATCACCTTCTTCCCATGAACAAGGAGCTGCTCTTTTCAGAGATGATCGAGAATAATGGTGGTATTTGGTTAATGGAGCTCGAGTTGATAATGGTTGATATTGGTAGCCGTGATATGGAAACTGCAGAGAAAGATAGAAGATTAATTAGTTCGAGTTGATGGCAGTAAGGCAGTTGAGCTCATCGAGTTATGATCATGATTGATCATGGCTGTTGATAATGACGTTGTTGGTGAGTGATTAATGGCTGCTAGTGTAGAGATGATTATGGTTGATGATGGGTTCGTTGGTGGAGTTTGTTTCAACAAGACAGGGAAGAGATGGTGCTGCTAATATCATTGATGGTACTTGCGAGAAGAATACTGTGATTCGAGTTTGGATTGATAGTGGGGCTCGATAGGGATTTTATGTGGGAGCAGTTCGTGATCATGGCAGAGAAGGAAGAGAAGATGTTGATGGTGCTGTTGATGGAAGAGCAGTTGATGACTCGAGAGAGAAATAATGGAGCTATTATGATGATCACGATCTGATGGTGCAATGAATGGTTTCTTGCTGTGATGTCAAAACACGGTAGAAAAGATGTTTGTTTGAGGATTGAGAAGCTCATAAGTGAAGACAAGGACAGAGTTTGGGTTCGTGAGTTTTATATCCAAGAACCTATTGTTGCTATTGAAGATTTTTCGAGAAGGATTAGGAGATGTTTTAGGAAAATAAAAAATTGATAGGTCTGTTTGGTTTTGAGGCAGAGTTTGAACGAGAAAATTCAGGTGAAGAAGATTGAGATTTGCTGAGTTAAAAGTGGATGAATTGTAAAAGATTTAGGTTTAGCCTGACCGACAAATCAGATTATGGAATAAATTTGTTGCCAAGAAAATAGCCAGCAAAAGGAGCTGCAGACGTTGATTATTGCGGATGAATGAAGGAGATTGAGATGGTGTTTAGGAGTTTAAATTGGTTAGGAAACTTGATTCCTAATCCGATCCGGTTTTGGAGCAGAATTATGCTATAAAAGGGCCACCAAAAAAAATCTTGAGATACCTCTCTTACGCCTGATCTTCTACTCCAACACAGAGGAGCTTTTGCTCCTCTCCAAACCCCATTCACCTACACCTTTCACGTCCACCTCCATCCACTACCATCAGGTGTCTACACTAACAACAACGGCGAGCTTGAGCACAGCCCATTACACAAGCTGGGATTGGTTTACTTAATTGGGTTTTAGTTCTAGTTTCATCTTTTCCTTTATATTTATTTTTTATAAACTCAATTAGTATATATAGCTAATTTTATAGTGATTGCGGATGATTTCTATGTTTCGCGTGTAAAACTTTATTAGTATAAATTTATTTGGAGTTTTTATCGTTGTCGTTTGTTTTCACTATATCTAGGGTTTATAATTGATTTCTATATTGTTTGGGTGCGCAACCAAGTTATTATCTTGATTATTCTAATGCTAGTAGAGAGTTGAGTGATCCGTAATTGTCGAGCATCTCCTACACATAGGGCTGTACATGGTAACAGGTTTCCGCGGAAACCGAACGGAATCGAACCGTTTATGGCGAAACCAAACCCGAACCGTTTAGTAATGGAAGGATTTTGGTAAAAAAATTTGAAAACCGATAGTAACGGTTTCGGTTTTGGTTTGTGCTCAAAACCGAAACGAACTACCATGGAAAACCGAAAATTAGTGACCGTTAATATAGATTTTAGTATACTTGATAGATTAAGTCTACACCTTCCAATCACCCTCATATATAAACTAAACCTAAACCTAATTCTCTTTTCCTATTCTCTTCACTTCCAAATTTTTTTGCAGCAGTAGCCTCCACCCCACCGAGTCCCACATTCTTCTTCTTCTTCTTCTTCTTCTCATTTCCTCTCCTCTTCATTGCTCAGATGGTTCATCTGCAGAAGGTGTTCCCATACCCATTCTTAGTTCTCACTGTCTTATCAAGGTACGATATCTCCTTTTCTTCTCTATTTCATTCTTTTTTGTTTCCATTTCCCCTAAATTTTGGGTAAATTCTTGTCTAACAGGACCATTTAATAGGCATTTGATGATAATACCCAGTTTCAGAATCTGGGTTTTTCTTATTAATGTGGATAGTTGAGGAGTTCAATGGATGATGTGTCAAGTAAAACCTAGAAACCCCCAAAATGATTGAATTTGTCTAAAACCCATTTTCATCAATTTTATGGTATTGATTGTATGGTGGCCGTTTGCGATCCTCTTAGTCACGTCTGTTGGTTTTCATGAAATTCTCAGGGTTTTCTTCTGGATGGCTTACAAGTATGTCGAAGTTGATACTTGAAAACTGATATGAGTTGGAGTCGTCGATAGTTTCTCAGGGCTGTGTGTTTGTGTGGGAGAAAGAGATACATAACAATAAAATGATATCTTCCGCTTAGATTGGTATGAGATCTGATCTTTTGAACTTGGATCTATTATTATTGGTTCAACTAGTTGATTGAAATGTTCATGTACTTTGTTATATTTAGGTTTAACTGTACCTGTACTTGGATGGATACTTCATTTAGGGACACAGAGCAGTAGATTTGAGTTAGGTAGGTAGTTATAGAAGTGGTTTATTACTAGCTAGTATTGTATCTTGATGTTTGTTTGTACAATTTTTTGATTTAAGTGTGTTGATGTATGATACTTTCTTACAGTTCTGATCTTTTTTTACAAAGTTAGATTCTGGTGAAACTAATAATTGGGTAAAATCCTTTGCTCTACTTTGGATTTTAGTTGTAAAACTCCAATTTGACATTAGTGTTACTGGATCTTGTTGTTAAATTGAAATGTGTAATTCAGATCTGGAAGTATATTTTAAGTCTGTCTATGTATTATAAAAAAAAATCATTGGCATTTTTAACTACTTGGGATAATGGAGTATGTTGTTACCTTGTTAAAATATAGTTTCATGTAGTGGGGGGATCATGGAACTATTTTAACTGATCTACTGTAGCAATAGGAGGTTAATCGCAATTTTTATAATTCTTTTGTTCATAAGTTGTTTTTTACATCGATGCACTTTTTACAATAAGAAATACCAAGAATGTCACTGTTAACTTTATTCTGTACATGAAGTTGGAAGATATCCTGGATTCTTTTGCTGACCGAGTTTCTAAACCACGCGTTTAGCTGAACATGATACAATCACCAGTTGTATTTCAACGTATTTCATCTTAATGGTTATTTTTTATTTTTTTTAGATTTATATTGTCAGTTTCAAGAAACTGACACAAATAGTCGGTTAACCGAAACCGGACGGAAAAACCGAAACCGGACAGAACCGTTTAAAAACCGAACCGACGGTTAAAGGTTCGGTTTTGGTAAGTATTTTGGCAAACCGGCTATACCGGTTTCGGTTTTGGTTTGGCCAGAAACCGAACCGAAACCGGCCATGAACACCCCTACCTACACAAGTAGCAAATGTGATACCTTGCAGAGGATTCTATGGATCAATTGTGTGTGAAGACAACACCAGTAAGTGAACCGAGCGTACTGAGTTTAACTGCTGGGATCAAACCTAAATTCACAAACCTTAAAGTGTTTGATTGAGTTACATCTTGTATGTGAACCTCAAGGTGGCTCAGTTGGATAAAATCCGGTGACTAATTGTACTTGTTATCCGATGATATAAGGAGTTTTGGGATAGCACTGCGCTAGTTTCTATTCTACGGTTGGTGATAATTGATTCTAACGAAGGATAGATGAGTATACTGATTCATTTAACGTTTGGTAACAGCGAATGACTCCCTAATCATATTTCTTTCTTATTATTTTATTAATTGTTATTTTTAGTTAATTAATTTCAAACACCCCCCCCCCCCCTTTTCAGTATTTATTCTAGTTTTTATAATCTAAATAACCTATCAATTACACAGCTCTTTGTGGGAACGATCCTTACTACTGTTATATTTCTAGTCAACTGGTGGAAAATATATTGATTAATTTGTTGCACTTACGACACGCATCAGCACGTAACCTTTACCAAAGAGGGGCAACTGTTGACACCCCAATTTTGTACATTTAAAGGCCAAATTCATTAAATTAAAATTTCTGAGAATTGCGCGTAAGAATATCAACTAGTATTGCAAAAGTAAAGTCTCTTAAGACCATTTAGAAATGAGAAACACCTATAAAACTAGGTGGAATTCGTTTTTATCCTGAACTTGATGGTAGAGGACCTTGTAGAAAGCGTGTAGCCTTTTGAATCACCTGAATCCAAGGTCCAGAGCTCAAGATATGTCCAAAATGGTGAAAAGTGTGAGAATCGAACCCCGAAAGTCCATTACGGGTCACCCGTTGTTCTAGCCGAATTTATCACTCAAAAATCCTAATTTTCTTATTACCTAGCCTCCTAGTCTTTGCTTGGATATGAAAAAAAAAATCTCGATAATAGTGGAAAGAAATTCAAGATATATTATTGATATAGTAATATAATTTAGGATTTATTTAAGAGTTACTGGATCATTTACTTTTAATCCGATGGTTATGACTTGTTCTAGAATACTATAAATATGAGGGATTTTCATAGGCATGGGAGAGGACTTTTTTGGAGTGGAAGAAACCAGATAAAAATGTAAGATAGATATCACTTTTACAAAGATCGGCGAGTGTTCGATATACATTTTCGAACAAGAATAAGTTGGTTTTTCATTTATCTCGAGGTACGTATTATTCTTTCGAAAAGAAACTCTAAAGATAAATAGAGGAGAGAGAAGCTCAGCGACTCGGGCGACAACGGTCTAACTCAGTGACTCCCGAAATTCTCTTGGAGGTTAAGGTGTTTCGAATTTATATCCTTGTTTGTCTGATCCCGGGAAACTTCGCTCCAGGTAAATATCCCATCAACTAATCTTGATGGTGCATGGTGTTTGATTCACGGTCAACCGAATTATTTTATTTTAATCTGAGATCAATGGTAAGCTCTAGTACTATATTCATTGTTTACTTCTTAAGTATGTCTGTGATAGCCACCTCTATTGGATCTTCTAATCCATGCTGCTCTCTGATTATCCCTAATATTTCTTAAGTTCCTTTCCATCTTCCTTCTCTTAACTTATCACCTTAATCATTTCGGTTTTGATTATATCTCAACTGCCCCATCTTCCATCCTCTTAGAGCAACTGCAGCAGACGACTATACCAAAGAGTAAAGATTAAATTTACTCTTTGGTTTCCCAAAATCAACCGCAACGGACGAGTATATATAGGAATAAGGCGAGTAAAACCACTGTTCCAGAGAAAATTTTCTCCAAATCTTATATATACTCGCACGCTCTTCTAATTGGGCGTTAACAAAAGACGTTTCCTTATGAAAGCGTTTTGAAACACGGACGCAGTGGCTTAGAAGCGTTTGATGAGACGCTCACAAAGAATGTGTATGAAGCAACGCTTCACTAGGACAACGCTGGTAGAAGAAACGCAAGCCAAATGAACGTCTGGTTAAAACGTTCCACTGAAATAACGTCCGTATATCATATGTTCTATTAATAAGACGTCGGATAACAGACGTTCTTTTAGGAAGGCGCGGAGCACCAGAAGCTCTTGTAGGAAAGCGCCGGAGCACCAGAAGCTCTTTTAGGAATGCGCCGGAGCACCAGAAGCTCTTGTAGGAACGCGCCGGAGCACCAGAAGCTCTTGTAGAAACGCGCCAGAGCACCAGTCTTATTAACGCTCACATTGGTGGACGTGCTTCATTACGCTTCTTTAGGTGAACGTGAAACTCAGCTCACGCTTCTGTTGGTGGACGTTTCAATACTAAGCGCTATTATAGAGGGGCTTCTGGCATTTAGGCATCTTTTAGGCACAGCGTATATCACTAAACGTCCACACAATACAACGCTCAACTTCCATACGTTCCTATACGAGTACGCTTGTATAATAGACGTTGATTAGTGTGGACGCTTAAACATATGTTTGATTAAGGAAGCGTATGAGTATGCAACGTTCATTATAAATGCGTCTGGTTCCAGAATATGAAACGCTCACCAAAATGTGCACCCAACAACATACGTCCCACTAAAGAAACGTCTGTGTCACCTAACGTTCATCTACAATAACGCTTTATAACAGACGTCTAATTAAAAGGACGTGCGATCATATTTACTCACAAAATCGTTGTGTTTAAAATGAAAAACGACCAAATTTTTTTACTCTTTGGTATTTAGGATAGTCCAACTGTTGCAGTTTCCCTTAGTGAGTCAACCACCAACCCATTCTTGCTCTATGGGCTCATAAGTGGGGTCCACTTTGAAACTTCTTATCTTGCCGAGTCATGCTCATTCAAATTGGCCATTTGTCTAAATCCGACCAATGGAGTGATCCCTGTACCGTTTTTTTGTCTCTGTCTCTTTTTTTTTGCATAGCGACGTTAGCCTCTCTATCCCTAATAATATCCAATTTATTCAAACCATCCTCTCCTCTGCCTCGATATCTAAGAAACTCATTCCCTTATTTTGTTTGCAACTGTGCAAATCTTTCCCAAAATTTCTTTAATCAACCCCTCTCTCCATGCTCTATAACCTAGCTCTTAACCACCACCATAACCTAATTTGGGATTTGAGTTTGGTATTTATATTCCTTCTCTCAGTGCAAATCCAGGATTTGGGATTACTCTCCTGCTTAGTCTCTATCTCTTATTATACTCTCTTTTAATCTTGTTTCTCTGGTCTCTAAATTATGAATTTCCATACTGATAGTACAATCCTCGAGAACTTCACCCACCACTAAAGAATTTCATGCCACATGACCAACTCCATTCTCATAGCCATACTCTGCAGCATATTGTTAGTTTGGGCTATAAAATCAAAATTCAAAAAGAAGAGTTCTAACCTCATTACAATACGTCTGCGTTTGTTCTCAAAAATCTCAAAAAAATTATGACATCTTGTTCCAGAATGGTTAATAGCAATACGGAAAACATCAATACCCTTTGTCAATCAATTAAGTATCAGCTTGATACAAAAACATCATTCAAAACAACGGATTCGGATAGGTTACTTACCTGCGGAATATCCGAAGTTCTCAGGATCGATTGATTGATGTTACGAGCCTCTTCAAGAATCCTTCTTCGCTCTTCAATTACTATGAAGCCTTGAACATAATCTACTAGAGATTATACTACTTGTTCACACCCTAATCTCCCTAGAGAAGTAATGGAATAGAGAGTAGTTTTTGTGCAAAACCTTGTTTCCAATTCCCATAACCCAAATAAGAATAACCTAAACTCTTTCATATATGGGTAGGGAAGTGGAGGTAGTTATCTTTATAACTACTCAGGGAAGTGGAGGAAGTGGAGGTAGTTATCCCAATATATATGGGCATATAAGTAGATTTGGTCATGGGTCAAGATACCTAACTTGACCCACCAACCGACCAAATACTAACATCTCCCACTTGCACACATATGCTACAATACACTCTGTGTCACATTACCAAACTCTTCATACTGGATATAGGGTGTGCGACCTCACGAGCATTACACAATTGTAAGGAATACAATGATTAAGTTTTCATCAAACTAACCAAAGTACATCACTTACTAATTTCTCGTTTTTATCTCAGATAATTTGACTACACCTGATGCAATACTCTTAATCCCTCTGAGAAGTAGCATTGCACCCACACATATAAATTGTATTCATGTTTTTTGACAGATGAAAAATGTTGGCCAGCAATGAATCACAATTCATGGTATATTATCAAATTGTCTTCCAATAAATTCATATCAATCCAATTCAACTTAATATCTTTCCTAGACATATATCATATTACGGAAATTTGTATTGTATTAGAAAATATGCTAAAGTAGCATCATTAAGTATGTTAATCCAGTGGCTCACACAACAATGAAGCAGAGAATCATTCATTGCTCGCACATATGTTCGACTTAGCACATAAGTATGTGTATGCTATGGCGTTTCTCCCACTCAAATGGGCATGTCCTATGGTTTAAAAACATATGCCATACAGATCTTAGTCTAGTCGTTACAAAGCGCTTAACCTGAATTTCTAACCCAGTCACTCTCATAACGACTATTCAGAAAATCAAATCTGGCTTTATAACAGGCTTCATTAAGTGGTGGTCAAACTTAAGGATTGATCTCTTTGAGATCTCATCTTAGACATACTAAGGAGACTTATACAATTTAGAAAAGAATCAAAATACTGTTACAAAAACAAGTCATTTTTGAAACACAAATTCCGAAAAAACTTCTTTTCTTTTGTCTCATCTTGCTCGCTATACCAAGCGCCAAGGCGAATCACCTTTGTGAGTAGGGCGACTCTTGCCTACATACAATTTCAATAAATATGTACACTTAAAAGTATAAATGAATTCTATAAAACACATTTAATAAAGAAAATAATCCATACTCATTCATTCAAAAAATAATAATAATGTCATCAAACATGAATCAAATGTTTTACATATCAAATCCTACTCAATCCCATGTTCTCCACATGAGATTGGAAAACAACTCTCGGCATTGGCTTGGTCAAAGGGTCAGCCAACATCTTATTCGTGGAGTGATATGTTTGTAGTTGTGGTAAGAAAATGTTTCAAACTCTTGAACTTGTGAAGATTGATTTTAGATTTTAATAAACTAATTTTTAAACTAAAAATATGTACAAAATATAAAAATAATATTCACAAATAATGAGGTTATGGATTTCACCGTTGACCAATTAAAGTGATTGAATCTAATTATTATTTATGCAATTCTTACTTATAATTTAATTCTAAAATATTGCAACAAGTAGATTTTTAAAACAACAATTGTATAACAAAAGCATGGAACATCTAAAACCCAGGCCAAAGCATGTACCATCTAACGAAATCACAACTGCTTAACAAAAATCATTAAATCAAATTTCAACCAAGGCAAATAATCATAAAGAAATTGCAAAAATTAATTAAAATAGAATTATACCACTTTTATTGAAACAATGGCTTCCTCCGTCACCTCAGCAGGTTTAGCTCATTGTATTGGAAAAGCCCTCAAAAATGTATTCCATAGCTCAAAAAGTGCTTCCAATGGTGAAATAATAGTAACACGGGAGATTTGATACCCTTATAAGCGTTCTCTGCGTTACAGAAGAAAGAAAAGTAAATAGGAGAAAAGAACGGACTTCAAGTGATGTTGAAATAATTCTGCTTCAGTGCCTGCATTACCGACACTATCAGCGACAGTTCCTGGGCGCCTTATGTTCTTCACCTTCTTCTTCACCAGCAGAAAGCTTTTCTTCCTGGAATTTTTTTCTGTGATCTCTTCGGCTCACTCTGAGCTCTCCAGCCCCCCCCCCCCCCAATAACTCTTATACACCTCTCTTATTTATACTACAACAACTAACCACCCTTCAAATCTTCTCAAATCTTCTCTTTTAATCCCAATATTCTCTCGGGAATATTCTTCCTCTTTTGATCTGATCTTCATTCTCGATTCATCATAGCAGTTAACTCCCGAACAGAATTATTAATTTTGTTTCCTTAAAAAACTCGAGAGTAATATTTGTTGTTATGTCCAAATCTTGCTAAGATATTTCAAAACCGAACCGAGAATTTTTCGTGAATGTGTAATATTCATCAGATATCTTTGATTTTCTTTCCTCGAGAGATAAATATGAAAGATTAGTTTTATACGGGTCTCAACTGTGTACAGCTCATAAATGGCAAGAGGATATCTTGTTGAACTCCTTGAATATCTCTAACGAAATTCTCACAGATTGACCAAGAAGAATTCCCGCCTAAATTATGGATTTGAAATAGGTGGGTGCCCGTAATCCAAGGCATGGGTGCCTTTATAACTTTTATGGGTGCCTTTAGTAGTTTTTCTAGCCAATTTTTCCAACAATGTTTATTTTCCAAAAATACCTACAAATACATAAAAACACAATATTAGTACAAAATGAGTTCCAACACTATAAAAGTTGAGAGCAAATTAGACACATAAATGTGTCTATCATGGAGATATGTCTAAGAACAACCTTTCTTTGTGCTACTATATCACGTATGAAATGGAATCGCCTACCAATATGTTTATATTTTCCATGGTATTTGGGATCCTTCACATACCAATATGCAAGAGCTGATGTGCTATCACTATGAAGCAACACCGACTCCTTTGCATTTTCAGAGACATCAAGACTCTTACGAAATCTTCTTAAACAGACAGCTTCTTGGACAGTTGCCGCAAGTGCAATATACTCTGCTTCCATAATAGATAGAGAAATGGAATTTTTCTTCTTACTACACCAAGTGACTGCACCACCTCTAAGTTTAAAAATATATCTGAAGTAGACTTTCACTCATCTTTGTCGTTGCCCCAACTGGCATCGCTAAATCCCTTAAGTCTAATATCTTCACCATGGCAACAGAAAGGAAGACCAGAAGTCCCTTAAGATAACAAAATATCCTTTTGACCTCTTTCCAGTGATCTAGTCCATGGTTACTTTGGTAACGACTCACCATATCCACTGTAAAACTTATGTCAGGTCTAGTATACAACAAAGCATACATTAGACTCCCAACTGCAGATGCATAAGGTACTTTGGACATATAATTCTTTTCTTCTTTATTCTTTGTACATTGATCTTTACTTAGGATTGATGCCTTATCCATAGGAGTGTCGATGGGTTTGCAATCATGCATTCGAAAACATTCAAGAATCTTCTTTATGTAAGTCTCTTTAGACAAACTAAGAATCTTTCTTGAGTGATGTCGTGTTATCTTAACACCTAATACATAATTATCTTCACCCATGTCTTTTATTTAAAAATTAGAGGACAACCACTTCTTAATGGCGACAATACCTTCGAGATCATTACCAACTAATAGAATATCATTCGACATACAATGCTAGGATAAGAATACTTTCCTTGGATCTTTTAATGTACATACAAAGGTATCCCTCAATCATCTCATAACCAACAGAGGTGATAGACTGATGGAAATGCATATACCATTGTCTAGACGATTGTTTAAGGTCATAAATAGAACGTTTGAGACAACAAACTTTGCGCTCTTGTCCCTTTATCTCAAAACCCGTTGGTTGAGACATGTAAATCTCTTCGTCTAGTTCTACATTGAGAAATACATTTTTAACATCCATTTAGTACAATTCTAAATCCAAATGTGCAATTATAGCAACCATGATGCAAATTGGGGCAAACTTCACTACATGGGAAAAAGATTCTTCATAGTCTATAGCCTCCTGTTGGGTATATCCCTTCGCTACTAGAAGAGCCTTGTATTTGTCAATTAAACTATCTGCCTTGCGTTTAATTTTAAAGACCCATTTGTTTCCAATAGTCATTCGCCCAGGCGGAAGGTCAACATAATCCCAAACTCCATTGTCTTCCATTGATTTTATTTCATTATGCATACCAACAATCTATTTGTCACTTGCAGGTGAGGAACACGCTTCTTTGTAAGAAGTAGGTTCATCCTCAATACTCCCAGGACACATTAATATTCCCCCTTCAATCTCAAAACGACGACGAGGTACTTTTTGACGCTTACTTCTGCGTGGTTCAAGGTCTTGGGGCTCTAGTGGTATACTAACACCAGGATGAAGATCACTCCCACTATCTTCGGCGACTATAGGTTGAAAAACTTACCCTCGCTAGAAGATGGTAAGATGTCAACATAATACTTTTACACACCAGGGGAAAAACGGTCACTTAGGGGTAAAATAATAATTTTACACACTAGAACAGGGGTAAAATAGTAATTTTATATACCAAGGGAAAAACAACCATCTTATAATTAAAGTGAAAAACCATATTCATCAAGTTTTGAGAGATGGACAAAATAGCTATGTTTAACCATGCTGACGGTCAATGAATGTCCTTTAACTTTTTTTTCCAAATATGTGGAAATGCTACTAAGACATATATAGGGAGAGGATACTTTGGCTTAACCATACTAGCGAGAAAGAGGATTTTTTAGAGGGTCTAGCAAGAGAGCGAGTTTTCCTTAGCAATGCTTGCGAAAAAAGCGGATTTGCCTAGCGGTGCTAGCGAGAAAACGGATTTTCCTTAGCGGTGCTAACGAGAAAGCGGATTTGCCTAGCATGCCGTCGATGGATTCCTCTCCACTTCTTTTATCTACTTGTAGAAATGTGAGTAAAACATATATAGGAATTAGGTGTTGGTTGGAAATCGATAATGCCTAGCCATGGTATCGAGAAAGCGGATATGCCTAGTGGCGCTAGCGAGAAAGCGGATTTGCCTCAGCGGCGCTAACCAGAAAACGAATTTGTTGGAAATCTAATGCTTAGCCATGCTAACGAGAAAGAAAATTTTCCTGGCCATGCTAACTAGAAACCGAATTTGCCTAGCCATTCTAACGAGAAAGACACATTTGGGTTAGCAATGCTTAGCCATGATGGTAGTCGATGAATGTCTTTTACCTTCTTTTTCCAAATTTTAATAAATGCGACTAAAACATACATAGGGAGGAGGTGTTGGTTAGAAATTGATGATGCTTAGACATGCTTAGTTATGCTAGCGGGAAAAACACATTTGGGTTAGCAGTGCTTAGCCTTACTAGCAAGAAAGACACATTTGGGTTAGCAATGCTTAGCCATGCTAGCGGGAAAGACACATTTGGGTTACCAATGCTTAGACATGCTAGCGAGAAAGACATATTTAGGTTAGCAATGCTTAGCCATGCTTATCCATGCTAGCGGGAAAGACACATTTGGGTTAGCAATGCTTAGACATGCTAGCCAGAAAGACACATTTGGGTTAGCAATGCTTAGCCATGCTTAACCATGCTAGCGAGAAAGACACAGTTGGGTTAACAATGCTTAACCATGCTAGCGGAAAAGATACATTTGGGTTAGCAATGCTTATCCATGCTAGACATGTTTAGCTGCGCTTAACCAAGATAGCTATGTTTACTTTGATGCTTAGACGATGTAGCTTGAATGAAGCGAAAACATCATTTGTCTGTTTTGCTTACTCGAGAATACATATTTGCATACTAAGTGGCATTAATATGCACAATCTAGTCTATACTTTGTGAAAGTTCCTTGGCCTATGTGGACTAGACTTTGCTTGGCCTATGACCTTGCCACATAAGTTGGAAATTATTAGATGCGGACTTTATATGCCTTAGCATATACTTTCGAAACGATTGGTCTTTGGCTTTAATGTTGGATTTTCCTTAATAGGCTTAAATTGCTTGTTCCTTTTGGAATGACCCTTAGATGAACTACGGTCATGCTTGATCTCTTAATGGTACGGGTTCGGTATGTAGGCAGCCGTAATGCAATGCATTTTTGGTCCAGCATCTTGTCGCTCATATCATCTAATTTGAAGATGATTCGATATTTTGGTAACTCATATCATCTGGCTCGGCACTGCGGGGCAAGAGATGATTGTTGCCACATTTGATGAGGTAGTTGCAATACATTTTATGGACGTTCATACTTCCTATCAAGCTATATGGAATGGATCACTACGCTAAAAATCACATTTTTCGACGGACCAAAACTGTCAATGATAGAGATTATCGACATAGTCTGTTCTTCGGACGACCTGTCGTTATTTAAGGTGTCGAAAACCTCAAACGATGGTGACCTACTGTCAATAATTATCAATAATAAACTATAAACTTTGCTTGTTAATAATTATTGACGGACATTACTTGTCAATTAATTCGAAAATTAAACTTCATAGTCCCAATGGATAGTTATAATGGGAATTTCAAACACCCATATAATAATGAGACATTCAAGTTCCTCGGAAAACTAGGATCGGTTTACCTGACTATTGTTAAACTTCATTCTAGAGATACAACAGTGATGGTAAATAAACAGTGACTAGGATCGGTTTACCTAACTATTGTTAAGGACGCTTATCACTAATTTCAATCACTCCTGCAGCATCTATCAGAATTGAAACTCTATTCAATAGTGAACTGCATTAGTTTAAACAAGAAGCACAATTAGTGCAACTGGATTAATGTAACCATTAGTAAGATTTTTCAAACTCTTACAGATTAGTTGAGCTCTGTACTGCACCATCTCCAACGCAAACCACCAAACGACCCATGGATCATAATTTCTCGAGTACTTCAGTCTATCATTAAAAATCGCACACTGTTAGATATGAAGTAACCAAAATCATCTTTCACCGCGAAATCTAACAGAAACTGTGATAGTACTGCACTCTAATAATAAGAAAGCAGCGGTAAAAATAGTTAGACCTCGGATTCACGGTATCCTTTCTTATCATTCTAATTTATTGTTGCTTAAATTGTAAATAAAAGACTGTAAAAAGAATCGAGAACAATTTTAACATTAAAAATAATCAATCGATATTGTATCCACTCAATTTAATCTCAAAAGTATTTTATAAAAAAAGATCCAGAATTACAATGAGTCTCGATTTCTTGCCTGGAATTCAACAGCTTTGCTTTCAAAAGAATAGCCAAATTATCTTTCAAATATTACACAGTCCTGATTGTATCTCCCAACCCATCCAGTAAATGAAACATGGTCCACTAGTTGTCAGTTCCACCTGAGTACTATCAATTTATATCCTTGGAAAACCTTACAACATGAGATATAGCTAAAATGAAACCAATGAGCACTAATCTAAGGCATTTGAGAGGCACAAGAAGAATCTATAAAAGCATTAAAGAATAGTATCAATTTACACATAAAGAAAACAACAAATAACATTAACAATTACAAAAACAGAAACTTAAATACTCAAATAAAACAAATACAACTAAATAGATATAAAAAAAAATAGATTAACCGGGAAAGATGAATATGACAAATAAATAGTTTCAGATATATCAAAAATTACCTCAAAGGTTCAAGTAGAAGCCATATAATATCCCAGCGGAAGTTTGGCAGACTGCGACGATATGAATAATATAACAATACCCATTGAACATGATATAATAGACAGAAGAGTTCAATGTTAGTACCTCCATTATCTTAGAGTGTTACTGTAGATGGTGGATTTTTAACAAAGGATGAAATAGTAAAATTGTTTTTACCTAGCTGTAGAATCAAAGAAATAATATAATTTTGTCTATCCTATTGACCCAGCATCAAAAGCATAAAATTCATATTTTATATTTCGCAAGAGAATTAAATATTGAACGCTCATTACAGGAATCTCACATTGATCTTGTACTCTCTCTAAAAATATACATATGATATTAGAGCCTCACCCAGCTGAGCTTTCAATATTCTACATACAACACTAGTATTGTGCAACTCAATGCTTACTCCTCTACGATGATAGGGCAGCTCCTAGATGAATTAATCACTAGTATAGATCATCATTGTCCTCAAAGTATCACTGGTGTTGATTACAACTCATTCCTAGATATCTCTCATATACAATAAGCATCCAGAACACCTCTTTCTTCCTGAGTGGATATTAGTTCTCCTAGATAGATTGCATACTAGTATAAAACAACTTAATTCCTCTTTATATTCCCTGGTTGAATATTTAAAGTGACTTTACATCAATATTCGAACTCTAATTTAATAACATTGATTGATCATAACGCATAACAAACTGCGCACAGATGCACTAGGACGAAACACCACGTGTTCGTAAGTCACCGTCATGCCAAATGCAAAAATCAAAGGTTCGACAATGATTAGTCGAGTTTGAATAACATATTCCCAATCTTGGTTGCATCAAAAATCCTAATATTGGACGAAACACTAATGTTGATCCATACCCAATTTCTGACATATCGTCATTCACCTTGCAAAAACGTAATAATGGGTGTAGAATGGGGTAAAATGTTATAAACAACATATGTTCCTCTACGTAATAATGGGTGTGGAACGGGGTAAAATGTTCTAAACAACATATGTTCCTCTACATGTCCACTACGACATACTAAAAGGAAATCCCTCCGAATAACGGTCTAGGAGATATGATCTAAATCCTAGATGAACTGCAAGCCAAAAACTGTCAGAATTTCATCTGGAGGGTTACTGTTTGCTCCGTTTGACGACCAAAACAAGCTGAAAATCCAAATCCTTTCTTGCAACGATGTATTCAGCGATCCCAGGATTCCGAGTTTGGGCTGATCAACGAAAACGGACATCGTACGAAGAATCTACAACGTTTTTACTGAAGGACGCCATGCCTGAAATTTTCGTAAAAAATAACACCCACGGGTCTAAATAACAATAATGCTCTTCAAAGCATCGGTCGAAGAGCACCAGTCGAAGAACATGGAAGAGAAAGGGATAAAATAATAAATAAAATATGGGATTTGTGGGACCGGCGCCAACCGGCTGGCCTCCCTTGGCCGGTCCCACTCCCATATTCTTTTTTCCCAATTTTTTTTTTATTATTTTAGGATTTCCTCTTTCTATTAAAACTCTTATGCTCTTTCCACCAAATCCTAAACTCTGTTGATTCAAACAAATAGTTCTGTACACCTATATAGAGAAGACATGGTACGCGAAACATTGTCCTACTGACTACCAAATTCGTGTTTAATCCATTATTGGACCTACGCTTGACCGGTCCCACCACATTGGTCGTTTCTCCCTCTCTAGTATTTTCCCTCTTCTCTAGTTAGTCTCTTCACTAGTCGCTCATCTACCATTGGTCATCTGACATCAATCATCTACCATTGGTCATCTGACATTTATCATCTAGCATTGTTCATCTGTCATTGACTTATCTGCCATATTAAAGTTTAACTTAATTGGTCTTGCTACCAATATTTAAAATAATCTCAGTTTTTTCCTACTCTGACCAAACTAAATATTTTGCAATTTTCTAACACTCACTCGACTTAGTACTCGCACGACCAAACGCTCACGCGATTTGAGGCTCGAATGACAAGCATCATTTGAGTATTGTTTTTCCTCAGCTGACATAATGATACGACACAACTACCAGTGTCAACATTAATAAGAATCTCTATATATACAATCTATGAAGCGTCCCTGCTTGTCTCAGCACACAACAAGTGTTTCATTCATTGAGTCAGCATGCTAGACTCATCAACACGCTAAGACTGACAGTCTAACTCGGTCAACGATTGACCATTCGTCTACAAAGTAGACTCAACCATGCTCCAGACATCAATTATGTCACACGGTGGGATATTCACTAGGGTTTGGTCTGGCGGCCTACAACACGTGTGGTGTAGCGATACACCCACGACGAAAAGTATGAAAGCCGTGTCGAGAGTTGAAGAAGTGAAGGGAGTAGTTGTTGCACAACTGCAAAGTCCTACTCACACGACGCAGTCGTTTTTCACCATGATTTCCACTTATCCACTTCTCTACAACTGTCACCACTTACAAGATCAATGTGTTAACTTCTTCTGTTATAAATAGGTTCTGAACCTGTCGACAAAAAATAAGAGTTTTATTTCAGAGGCACCTAAATGATCACAGAGTTATCATTTTGTCTTTACAGGAGTTTAAACACATGCAACCATCGACATTCAGTTCTATTGATTTCAATACTCTCCGCTTCCCTCCTTATAGACCAACCCTTCTCCTTCCTTTGTGACTGAAGTGAAATCGGAACAATCATTTCTTGATTTAGGCCAATATCGTACAGATTGATCTCCCGAATCTTAAAAGTACTTCCATAATACAAAATGTTTGGTTTTTACGCGATTTGAGCTCACAAGTATTAACCTACTCGATCAATTTTCCTCTTTTACCTTTCAATCATTTTTACCCATAAATTTTTTGGCGACCACAGTGGGAGATTAATCTCTCAGTTGCAAAGCCAATTCTTCAAATTTCTTAATTTTCTCAGTTCCAAGATGGTTGATCTTAGGTCGGGTTCAGTAATCACTCCAAACGTGAACTCTGCTAGTACGATTACTAGTACTCCAGGCAGCACTCCTCAAGCTACCAATGTCGAAAATAATACTCCTCCTCCATACGAGCAGCGCACTGAAGAAGCAAGAGATGAGAAAACTCCTCCCACCATTGGTTATTTAATGCATACACATGAAACCCTTGCTTGGACTCAAACGAAGATGGATACGACTCAGAATGAGGTTTTTACCTTCCTCAAGGTTCTTACTGAGAAATTGACGCCAGCAGAACATACTAGAAACACTTCTGAAGCAACTACTGAAGCCAATACTTCAAGGGGTCATGCTCAAGACGACGATGAAGCTCGCATTCTCGCTGATCGTCAACCACCTAACTTCGTCACTCGCAAAGATTTAGAGCGACTTCTCTAGAGTAGAAGAAAAAAGAATTTGCTTGTTGCTCATCAACATCAACCCCCTTATCCATGTGAAATGCAAAAGATCCTTTTTCCCATGGGATATTCATCCCCTTCATTCTCACTCTATGAAAGAACTGAGAATGCTCGTGAACACATTTCACGGTTCTTGGAATCACTAGGGGAACATGAATATAATCACGTACTCCGCCTCAGGGAGTTTTCTAAGTCTCTTACTATAATAGAATACACTTGGTACAACAACATCACTCCCAACAATATCGTTAACTGGTGTGAGATGGTCAATGCCTTCTATAGGAAATTCTTCTTTGTGTCTGAACAAGTCACATCATCAGACTTAGGGAGGATGTTTTAGTAATCGAATAAATATCCTAATGATTATGTGAAGCGGTTTAGGGTCCAAGCATTAGATTGACATGAACCGAATGTCAATGAGCTTCAATTGGTGGAACTTTGCATCAATGGTATGATACCATTTTATCGTGCTCTTATGGAGAATCTTCGTTTTCAGATATTTTCTGAGTTACATGATGCTGCTAAGCTATCAGCCACGACTGCACCTGCTTTGCTAGAAAGGACGAGGCCTGCCAAGAGCGAAGAACCATGTGAGACCCATAACAGTAGACGCCTAACTCTTAAGCCATACAGTACTCAACCATCTGTAAGTACCATGACTGAAGGATGTAAGAAGAAAGCTCCAATACCAGAGCAACGACCCAAGCGTGCAGCACCAACATCAGTTCCAACTCCTGCTCTACCAGCAGCTCGACCACCTCGGAGGGTCAACCAAACAGTTACGGCACCGCCACAGGCTCAACGCCAACCTCAACAACAATTAAGAGAAGCTCCATCTACTACAGACTTTTCACTTCCAATTGAAGAAGTTATCGAACTTTGGAATTCTGAATTCAGGACGGTGCTATCAACTTACCCCCTGTTTGACGTCCACCAACAGAGCAAGAAATGGCAAATCCTAAGTATTGTCACTTCCACATATTTATCAATTACCCTACAAGTGATTGCAATATCTTGAAGCAGATATTCAAAGAGAAGATCAAGTAAGGAGAACTATACTTGGAGACTAAAGGTGTACACATAAACCCTCTCCCTATCAGGAACTTCATTATGTATGAAGAACCAACCAACCAAGTAGTTCAATCTCTGATAAAGCGCGTATTAAACTTTTATATCTCTCAAAGGCGCAAGGAAAGGACTTGTTCACAGCTGTTAGTCACATTGTGTCTGGCAGAATACTACCTCCGCTCGACGAGGAAAAGTCACACACCAAACCTGCACAGACGGCCAAAGATGGAGAGAGGTGTGACTGGAGAATTCTCACAACAGCTGGTCTCAGAGACGCTGAATTCAAGAAAACCCTGATTGATGTCGGCACTACCATCAACATTATTCCTATCAAGACACCTAGGACCGTTAGGATCACACGAAGTGAAGTTTTCCATGCACCTACTACTATCCAGGATCCCGAAAGAAGACTTTTGAATTCCTATGGCTACATTGATCTTGAAATTCAAATCGGTTCTGCATGCGCTACAACCAAATTATACATAACAAAGAAAGATCTGGATTATGACATGGTTTTGGATCATCCATAGCTACATACTAACAAGACTGCATCCACTAAGACACCTTCATTACCATATCCACCTCAAGCAGACAACTCTGCACCTCAACAGAAGTTTATGACGGATAAGCCTCTTTTGTACCTAGAAGAATACCAAGACTTGGAGGACATGAAACAGAAGCCAAGAGAAAGTGCAACATATATGTATAGAGGTATCATCCTCAAGCAAAACTTATAGAATTCATCTCTCTACCTCTCAATATACCTCATTCCCCTCAAACTTTGGGACTTGACATTACTGGTAAAGCCAACTCAGCTATAACTCGAAGGTGTGAGTGGGAAGCTGTTCCTTTTGAGTGTTTTATCAAATGGGATGGAATTATCCCTGGACGTAAAAGAAGTACATACAAGACGTCTGTAATTCAATTGATGCCTACTCTTATGAACAACACTGAGACGACACTCCAGAAATGAAGGACGAGTCTTGCAAGAAGCAAATATGCCAGACTGAGATGGAAAATCATGATGTTTTTCATATTGTAGATATCGTAATGAAGGCAACCAAACTAACCAGTCAAGTCTCTCTTATGACTGGGAAGGGCCTTACATGATTGCTAAGACTACATATTGTGGACACTACAAGCTAATTACTATGGGTAACGATCCAGTAGGAGTGATGATACATGGCAAATGGCTCAAAGTCTTTGACGTTCAGTTATCCTACTAACTACGTCTAATTATTTTCCTAATTCTTTGTAATTTCCTTTTCTCCAAAATGTATGCAATATATATATATATATAGACGCAATCGACAATCAAAAATATCAATACAAAAAACATTAGTTCAAAGTTTTCATAATCCGTTTGCCAATCATTTGCTTATTCAAACCCAAAAAATAAACCAAAAAAAAAATCTTTAATCCTATCAACAAACAATTCAGTGTTCAATCATCTATGAAGTGCTAAGAAGACGTCTATCTCATGGTTCTTGACAACTCGCACACTCAACATCGACGTCGGCTTCGAATCCGACTTTCATTCAAGTTCTTGCTTCAACCCCAGCGTGTTAGCTACAACCAACTAATATTTCAAAGGCCTTCCCGTTGTTGTCACAGTATAAGAAGAATGTTTCAAGTGCCTAAGAGCACAATTGCAGAAAGAGCAAAACTTGCTCAAATAATATAATAATAAATAAATATTATTCTAGCTGGACTTAGTCTGAAGTGGATTTAGTCCTTATGCCATGCTAGTCTTACCTAGTCGTACCTACCAATACGTGCTCCTCGAGCGAACCTCTCTACATCACAACCTCCGCAAGAATGAGAAACTTCCTCTCCTCTGCACGATCCTCTCTAGTGGAGACTGTATTGTTATTGATGTTATCCTCCTCAACAACATTTATTCCACGATAAGGCCACTTCGCATTAAAGTCATAATGTTCAATAGTATTCAAGTTGTACTCCCTATCAAAGAGTATACTTTCAGTAATGGCACCTCTAGCTTCAGTACGTGTATCATTGACGATATGCAACACTACTTCTACTCGCTTTGCCAGAAAATAAGGATGTTGAACCAACTAGTCCATGGTGGAAAGGGCTCATTGGATGGAAGATCAAAGACTATGTCGATTATCATAGTTTCAACTCTTTTGTACTCTGGAGCAACTCCAACTGTGGTGGTCTCAGCATCATTCACGGTCTTAGGAGCAACATCCTCATGACCGGCTTTATAAATTGTCCATTCTCTACAACCTCATTCTGGAAATGTTACTCGATGGATTAAAATTCTCCAAGGACTAAGGATTTGTATCAAGGCGAGTGGACATGAAAATTTATTAATATAAACTCTTCTCAAAGCTTCCACGATTGAGGGGAACAAGGGAAGGTCTTCTACAAGATATTCTCATGACCTCTACAAATAAGATACAACACACTTCAGGTTATTGATTCAGAAAAACGTATTAATGGGTGAGGAATTGGTAACGAAAGATGTTCGTCTATGTCTTAGCTACAACATGCCAGAAGGGCGCATCAATTGGACATACGAGCAAAGAGATATTGATTCTACACTCAAGTCCATAGAAATTGAAAATTTGCATGGGATTACAGGTTGTAAATGTGCATGCATGGTTTAATGACCTAGACAACTTCAAATCAAGTGATTTTTTCATATGATAGCTTAGCCTCTTAAAAATTAGGGTCAAGCACCGAATTCCGTTATTGTATGAAGTTTTTACAGCTTCCAGAGTGAACGATATACAGGCATAAATTTCAAGACGTGATTCATAACCTTCACAGTCGATCGACATCCACCTAGGTCTTTCCACCAAGTCATTCACCTAGGAATCTCTACCTAGGCCCACCTAAGTCTTTCTACCAAGTCCTTTACCTTGCTTGTCAGAAAGAGGAAAGGAGAAAGAGATAGAACGAAAAGGGAGTTGATAATACTGGGGACTGACGGTTTACTGGCCGTGACGGTCTACTTCACAGTCCCAGATCACGTGACCGACACTGGTACTGTCTATGCTAACCATCCATCACGAATGACATGCTATAACTAGGAGGCACCGATATGGTCTTTACATCATTCACTCTTGAGTGCAACCTCAATCATGGTCCCATGACCAATAAAGTTTCAGAAGTAATGTTTTTACAACTCACAGAAACAAAGATGGTACAACAAACAACAGATTCATGCGTCAAACAAGAGGTTCAGAGCACAAGTGAACCAATGATATCAAAATCCTTCATCAAGCATTCAAGATACAAGTAAATGATCTAAAGACATAAAGCAACGTTTTTTATATTAAGCTCGCCAGACAAAATTTTACATTGTCATGTACAAAGTCATGAGATAAGAGAAATTGGTGATGAATCTAGAGATAAGTTATATATCAAACTATTCATCTGGATATCCTCTACAACATATCAAAATTTCACATTAATCGGATAAGTGAGCAAAGAGATATGATCGAAACGATAAACTATCTAATAGCTGAAAAGTTCCTGAATTCTTCCCGAATTTTACTGTTTCGTCTTTTTGAGGCCCTGGATGAACTCAAAACTAAAATGCCTTCGAGTAGGGAGATAAATCATCTCCTGGGAATGCAAATTTTTAGGTATATCATTGAAAAAGGACTTCGTATGAATATTTTACAAAGTTTTTAAAAAGACTTAATCTCTGAATTTTCTGACGACGAATTATGACGAAATTCCTCATTCAGCCACATGGATTCTCGTTCACTCAACCATCAACATGACGATATTCACAGTTCAAGCCTACTGTAATATCTCTGGTAAATACCTAACAACTAAGCCTTGTTATTTTATTTTCGTCAAAATTAAACTGCAAAGAATTTTAAAGCGGGCGTTCATGCCTGTCCTCTCTCTATATGTATGGCCAACTACGTATAGATCAAATTTAATGAATTAACCAACATTCATTACTGTACGAAATCATCACAACAACATTGCCTCTCACTACAACATTCCCAGATGTTCTATGATTCTTACATGATAAATCTCAAGCTCCTAAATGGATTGCCCACTAGTATAGAGCAATTTGAGTTTCATCAGGTGCTTATCCATGTCTTCTCTATATATATATGGTTAACTACATATAAGATCATAACTAATAAATTGAATTAACATTCATCACCATACAAGATAATCAGAATAACACTGGCGCTCACTATATTTCCAGATGTTCTATGATTTTATACTACGAACCTCAAGCTCCTAGATGGATGGCCCACTAGCTTAGAGCAAATTTGAGTATTATCTGGTGTAATATCCCGCAGTTGGATTCCCAAAAATTAACTCATGTCAATATTCACGCTCAATTGGACAATATTGACTCGCTAAAATACTTATATAGCTTTATATAGAAGTTACATACGAGTTTATATCTACGTGTTATGAGGAACCACTGCCTTAACACTCTTCTCAGTGTTATGACGGCAGCATTGCCTCAACACTCTCTACTACCAAGCTACTCATGTCCATCCAATCTCAAGAGCCTTGTTTTGTTCTCAATCATTATTAATGCAATCAAGATGTTATGTTATGTTTGCTTATTCAAAGGTTCAAGACGACTACTCATCTTGGTAATATTTAACGACTAAGCTTTTTGATTTATTTTGCTTATGTCAGTAAAAATCACCAGTCAATGCTTACTGCGGCACATTAAGGTACCTCACTAAGCAGGGAATTTAATGTAGATGGTTGATTTTTAACAAAGGTTTAAATAGTAAAATTGTCTCTACCCAGCAGTAGAATCAAAAAAATAATATAATTTTGTCTATCCTATTGACCTGGCATCAAAAGTATAAAATTCATACTTTATATTCCACAAGAGAATTAAAATATCGAACGCTCACTGCGGACATCTCACACTGATCCTGTACTCTCTCTAAAAATATACATATGATATTAGAGCATCACCCGGCTGAGCTCTCAATATTCTACATACAACACTAGTATTGTACAACTCAGTGCTTACTCCTCTACGATGATGGGGAAGCTCCTAGATGAATAATCACTAGTATAGAGCATCATTGTCCTCAAAGTATCACTGTTCCCGATTACAACTCTTTCCCAAATGATCTCTCACTATACAATAAGCATCCTTAACACCTCTTTGTTACTGAGTGGATCTTAATGCTCCTAGATAGATTCTCTACTAGTATAAAACAACTTAATTCCTTTTTATATTCCCTGGTTGACTATTTAGAGTGACTTTACATCAATATTCAAACTCTAATTGAATAACATTGATTGATCATAACGCATAACAAGCTGCACACGGATGCACTAGGACGAAACACCGCGTGTTCGTAAGCAACCGTCACGCCAAATGCAAAAATCAAAGCTCGGAAAATGATTAGTCGAGCTTGAATAACATATTCCCAATGTTGGTTGCATCAAAAATCCTAATATTGGTCAAAATACAACGAAACCCTAATATTGATTAATACCCAGTTTCTGACACATCAACATATCACCTTGCAAAAATGTAATAATGGGTGTGGAATAGGGAAAAATGTTCTAAACAACGTATGTTCTTCAATATGTCTACTACGACATACTAAAAGGGCATCCCATTTCGAATAACGTCCTAGGAGATATGATCTAAACCCTAGATGAACTACAAGCTGAAAAATATCGGAATTTCATCTGGAGGGTTACTGTTTGCTCCGTTTTACGACTAAAACGAGCTCGAAACCTAAATCCTTAGATGAAGGGATGTAGCTAGTGATCGCAGGATTCCGAGTTGGGGTTGATCATCGAAAACGGACATCGTACGAAGAATCTACAACGTTTTTACTAAAGGACGTCATGCCTGAAATTTTCGTAAAAACTAACACCCACGTGTCTAAATAACAATAATGTTCTTCAAAGCATAGCGCGAAGAGCATCGGTCGAAGAGCATCATTCGAAGAACATGGAAGAGAGAGCGATAAAATAATAAAGAAAATATGGGATTTGTGGGACCGGTGCCAACCAGCAGGCCTCCCTTGGACGGTCCCACTCACATATTCTTTTTTCCCAATTTTTTTATTATTTTAGGATTTCGTCTTTCTATTAAAACTCTTACGCTCTTTCCAAAAAATCCAAAACTCTCTTGCTTCAAACACATAGCTCTGCACAGCTATAGAGAGACGACATGGTACGCGAAGCATTGTCCTACTGACTACCAAATTCGTGTTTAATCCATAATTGGACCTACGCTTGACCGGTCCCACCACATTGGTCTGTCCTCCCTCTCTGGGATTCTCCCTCTTCTCTACTTAGTCTCTTCACTAGTCGCTCATCTACCATTGGTCATCTGGCATCAATCATCTACCATTGGTGGTCATCTGACATTGTTCATCCAGCATTGTTCATCTGTCATTGACTCATCTGCCATATTAAGGTTTAACTTAATTGGTCCTGCTACCAATATTTAAAATAACCTCAGTTTTTTCCTACTTTGACAAAACTTAGTGCTCGCACGACCAAGTGCTCACGCGACTTGAGGCTCGAACGACAAGCATCATGCAAGTATTGTGCTCCTCAGCTAACATGATAAAACGACACAATTACCAGTGTCAACATTAATCAGACTCTCTACATCCACGATCTATTAAGCATCATTGTTTGTCTCAGCACACAACTAGTACTTCATTCATTGAGTCAACATTCCAGACTCATCAACATGCTAAGACTGACAGTCTAGCTCGGTCAACGTCTGACCAATCGTCTACAAAGTAGACTCAACCATGCTCGAGACATCAATTATTTCATATAGGGGGATATTCACTAGGGTTTTGGTCTGGCGGCCTACAAAACGTATGGTGTAACGATACACCCACGATGAGAAAGTATAAAAGTCGTGTCGACAGTTGAAGAAGTGAAGGGAATAGGGTTGCACAACTGCCAAGTCCTACTCACACGACGGAATCGATTTTCATCATGATTTCCACTTCTCCACTCTTCCACTTCTCTACAACTGTCACCACTTAGGAGATCAATATGTTAACTTCTTCGGTTATAAATAGGTTCTTGAACCTATCGACAAAAAACAAGAGTTTAATCTAGAGGCATTTAAATGATCACAGAGCTATCATTTTATCTGTACAACTGTTCAAACACACATAACCATCGACATTCAATTCGATTGATCTCAATACTCTCTCCGCTTCCCTCCCAACAGATCAACCCTTCTTCTTCCTTTGTGATTGAAGTGAAATCAGAATGGTCATTTCTTAATTTAGGCCAATTTTATACAGATTGATCTATCGAATCTTAAAAATACTTCTACAGTACAAAATGTTTGGTGTTTAAATGATTTGATCTCACAAGTATTAATCTACTCGATCACTTTTTCTCTTTTATCCTTCGATCGTTTTTACCCACAAACAGCTATATAACCAGAAAGCTGCCACTAAAAGACAAGTAAAGCATGAGTAGATAAGCCACTACTGGTTAGATTTTGAAGTATGAAATAGACCTTTAGCAGGTAGCAAACAAGCTAAAACAGCTATCCAGTCTGCAAAATGTTAACCAGAGATAACATTTAGATGTTCCTCTTATAGAATCCACAGACGACTTTGCAATCTTAAAAAATAAAATGATTAACAGAATTAGAGAGAATAGTGCATCATCCATCATTTTTAAAGTCAGATCCCAATCTGGTCATACCCAAACCTATGGGTGAGCACTTGTAAAATACTTGTCCACTGTTATTCAAAGAGTGCAAAATGTCACGGGGTCGGTCCTTCGCCTCGACTTTACTCCGTGCGGCACTTGAGTAGAATTCCGTTACTAGGCAAGTCAGCCTCCCAAACAAAGTTTAACCAACTTTATGTAACTACTCAAGATCAAAACTCACAAGAAACTCAAGAACGCTCAA
>JAJJMC010025361.1:1078788-1269630 GCA_023531435.1 Papaver californicum | reverse complement strand
AGGGTGAATTAGCCATGTGTTGAGCCATTTGGTGCACCCCTGTGACAAAAAGCTAGACACTAAAGAATTCAAAACATGTAAAAGAACCTGCTGTGATGACAATCCGTGAATTAATCTTACCCATGAAGTAAGCATGAAAATGCTGCAACATTCCAAAGAAACAACAAGGTAATCAACATTAAGAAAACAACGAACTTGAATCGAATTCGAGACAATGCAAACTCTAAAATGCATACATAAATGACCTAACTTAATATTTTACAGTCATTGACAACAGAACAAGTGCCCAATGGCTCGATGCTTGAGCCCAGAGGGTTAATGATGACTCAATCTTCCCAGCTGTTAACCCACTGTCATTTCTGAGGCAATCGACAACAACTTATAATGTCACGTCTTATGACTCAGGAATTGATACAATTTTTTTAATAATAACCCAATCATCTAAAATTGATTGTTACAAACCAAAAACAACTGAGAATTCATTGTTTAGTTGATTTTAGAATGTTTAATGATCTAATCTTGTGGCTCTATAATGTACTACTATTCAGCATAATCACACTAATATTCCTACTCATCAGTATTACCAAATTTCTGGATATTTATTAACCAATAGAAAGATCATTTAAACCATAAGAGAAAAAAAATAAATAAGATGATTCAACAAGTTTACTTACTTATTCCTATGGAAATGAGGCTTGTTGATAAATCGAGAAAACCATAAACAATGCGAAACCGATGTATACACATTAACAACTACAAAAACAAAAATTTGTAATTCAAATAAATGGAAATCAGTCATTAACCCTCCATAGACGACTCTGTTGAGTTTGTTTCTGTTCAAATGACCTAACTAGTTCTTCTTGCTCTATAATTGAATATGCAGAGCAAAGAAATATCATTATGGAGAAACAGAGAACCAGATGTTCTCAATTAGTCATCGCAAATCTAAAGTTACAAAACCTTATTGTTTTTTCTGCGAGCAATCTTTTTACTGGAGCAAATACAATCATTCACGACCAAATATAAGTTCAGTATAGGTCGAAAATAGAAAATATATGATGGGTGATAGAGATTAAGATGTTCTGATTACAAATCCAAAATTGGATTTTCGATCAAGATTAAGGATATCGAGATTGATCAACTTTCAGAGAAATTTTTTGAGAGATTGTGGTCGAAATTTTTAATTCAAAACAATGATACTGATCAAATAATTACAGATTTGAGCTCTGATTACGAATCAGAAAAGAGATTCACATTAAAATAAAAAAAAATAGGTTTTCGTGAACCAATTTTTTTTCTTTTGAAATTGATAACATAACAAGTAGACACGAATTAAAATGTCAATGAGAGATTAAACTTATCTTTCCAATCTTGTTCAATAATTAAATCTTAAGATTAAAATTGATTCTCAACAACTTTTTCCTGCGACTTCAAGTAAATCTTCAAAATAAGTTGTTGATGTCGAATTGAGGTTTGCATGTTGATACTCTGATTTAGTTTTGATAACCTATACAAGTTTGAATCACAAATTGACATACTGAGAATGAAGGATGATGGGTCGTGGACTTTTGATGGGCACGTAGTAGTGATGCAGGAAGTTCTTATCGAATGTTTTCCCCATGGTAGGGAAATTTTTCTGAATTTTGAACTATTGATAGTTTATCTTTGTAGAATTTCCTTGGAGTTTTTAACTAAAGAAGCATATTATGCAATCACTGCTACAGTTGGAAAACTACGTGGTTTTGTTTATCATTTTATTCTTACTTTAGACCATAGTACAATAAAAACTTTTATTCAAATTGATATTACTAAGTTCTTACCTAAGAGTTGTCTAATCAAAACAGATGATACTCAGGCGAGAATTATGTTGGGAGAAAATGATTTTATGTGGTTTGTGTTTGGTTTTGGATTAATTGGAACTTAGGACCAAGGGGTCACTAAGGACATTAGCTTATTTTTACTATTTGTGAATGAAACCTTTAGTCTCACATAGGAGAAACTAAAGATGTTGCCTCTCCATATTACTAAGAAATTTATATCTAGGAGTGGCTCTTTGGGTCAACACACTTTTGTGTGAGGGAGAGGACTTAGGAAATGTGCTAGTTGGTGCAACCACACATTTCACACACGCACGGTGCTTCGTACAGAAGCACGCAGACCATCTGGCGGGGCGGGCTCAGGTTCTGGTGTGGGTGTGGGTGTGGGTCAACCAAGACTTATCTCTTTGGACAAAATTCTTTTGATATATTTTCCAAATGAATTTAAATATAAAAATAAATTGTCTTTGTTGTGGGGTATAACATCTCTCATTCTTGAGAAGTACTCGCAGACTATTGTGTTAAGGACAATTTGCTAAATAGGTGGCTCTGTCCTTTGTGTGCAAATCAACGTTTCAATTCAAAGATTTTATTTTAACATTAACATCTTTTGTTTCAGTTTCATAAAGCATTGGTCATCGAAGCTCTGTGAAATACGTAGAATAATGGATCATGGAGAAATTACATGCGAAAAATGGAACATGAGGTAGTGGTAACATCTATATCTTTGAAGACAAACACTTTAAGAGAAATGGATGAAGAAAGGGATGAAATACGTTCCTGTAATGACTGAAAAGACTGTTGTTGATGACACAATTTCTCACGATATCAAAACCTTAGCTAAGAAGTACCAACAAGAAACAAATGTTGAAATGAAGAAACATAACCTTCCTCAAGACAATCAACTCAGTATGGCAGCACTTCAGATAATCAAAGATGCTGAAACGATTATAGAAAATATGAAGCGGGCTGAGGGGAACCAAAAGAAGAAAGCAAAATCCAAAATGATTGATAACATGTTAACTGTACATCAGAGGGTATATGAAGTAAGAAATACAAACAGAGGTGTGTGGTGATAATTGAGTCAACTGAACCAACTAAGAAAATATGGTCAGATGTAAGTAAGGCAGTATGGAATTTTGCAAAGGTGGATTTAATAAAGACAAAAAGGAAGTATAAGAAAATGGGTCAAGAAATTGTTAGAAGTGAAGGCATCAAGACCAAGAAATTTAGGAAAGCCAAGAGTTTGGTTTTAACACTGGCAACATAGGGTTTTCTTGTGGGGAATTTAATAGGTGCATTATTTGCATTAGTTGCACACTCTAATTCATTCCTTCATTGTTAGTTTTCATCTCATTGTTCTTTTATTTTTTTTGTTTTTGAGTTTCTTATGAGTTTTGAAGTAAATTCAACCAAAGAAGAATAAAGGAGTTCATTACGACATGAAATAAGCAAGGAATTGAAGTCTACAAGTATAGAAGGGCCAAAGACCAAGTTCAACTCATTAAAATCCAAAATTTCGTATCCTCATCTTGAAATACAAAGACAACGTAAAAAGAATGAGTTCATTCCGAGTTCGTATGAGGAAGTTATGAGCAAAACAGCCGGAAGTAAGTAAAACACTCAGCAAAATAATCGGGAGATAATGGGAGCCCAAGACTATGGTTTTGGGTCATAAAAATCTGTATACTTTTTAAAAATAATCGGTAGAAAGTGGATGGATGAGTTTACCGATTATGACTCGAAGTAGGACACTTTTAAGACACGTTTTGGACTTATAAATCAAGGAAACATGATCCCAGAAGGATTCTAAACCCTAGAATAAGAGGATACTTAATGGACAAGCATTGAACAATATAAAAGAAGACATATAAGGCTCAAACAAGAAATATCAGGAATCTTTTGAAGTATTCTCTTATCTTCTACCTCTCATATCACATCTTCTATATTAAAAACCTAGGGTTTTCCCCTTAGAGGGAAACCATTATTCTTCTTTGTATATTTTCTATGGGTTTTGGTAAATCTATGATTAGATAAATTTTTTATTGGTGGGGGATGTAGTTGGAAGTCCTAAATATATGAATCAATCTGGTTGATTATTGCTAATGTTCAAGATCTTCTTTTTATCGTTCACGTTCTAGTTTTAATATTGCTATGTTTGATTTGAGGTTTGTTTGTTAAGGATGCATACTAAGTGAACAAATATTCATATTTAAAGCTAAACTAGGGTTTGAAGATACGGAATAGTCGATAGACCCGGTTACAAGTAGCATAGTGTGATTACCGATTGTATTCAAAACCTTTGTGTAATTGCATATAGAAGCTTGACTTATGCTAAATAGAATACTCGTAGTATTTATATTGTATTAATTATCCTAATTTTAAGAACCTAACGCTCTTGGAGGATTAAACTTGATAACATGTTGCGTTAGGTTGTTCGCTGAATAGTATTCACATATTCATCGTTATGGTATGTGATGGCATAAGGAATTTACCGGAGTATGATATCGATGGGGTACTCTATGGTTATTGGTATGAAGAGAGAGTAGATGTTGATTATATTCGATTGCAGAACATGATATGCGACAGAAGATGAAATCCTTAAATAGTATTTTCTCACCTTAATCTCAATCTTTATTTACTTTGTTTTAATTAGTATAATTTAGCTTAATAATTCTTCAACCCCCATTGGTTACATAACAAGTGAAAGACAAATAACAATTCACATCTCTTCGTGGGAACGATCCTTACTACCGATATATTACTTTTTAGTACTAGTGGGAAATATCTTAATTAAATTGTGTGCAAACGACGCGCATCAAATTTTGGCACCGCTGCCGGGGAGCAGTTGGTAATTTTTTGTGTTTGAGATTTCTTTTTTGTTTTATTTTATGTTTTTATTTTATGTTTTTCTTTTAGGTTTTTCAGGTTTTTAGGTTTCTGTGGTGGAAACAACTCGTTGGTGGAATTCGTCAACCCTTAAAAGCGGAAGGTAGATTCTGAAAACAGGTTGTATACATCACTTTTATTTTTATTTTTAAACTTTTAGTTAGATTTTTTTTTCTTACTCTTTGTGTGTTATCATGTTTCCTTACGGAATTAACATGTTGAAGCACAAGATCAGGCACATTATGGTGGTAATCAGTTTGGTTATAATTCTCAATCTTTCAATAACTTCCAACCAACCATGTGATACAATCAGAATCAATCCTTTGGTTTTAGTCAATACCTTATGGAATCTTTTGGTTATTCTCATACATACCAACAATCTTATGGTGGGTATGTAGGTCAACAACCACAAAGAATGTGGGAAAATTATACTTATAATTGGCTCCACTCAAGTTGTATGCAGGTTTTAGATCAATTAATGGACATGCAATGGAGACTAGACCGGCTTGATCCAACACTTAATAGAGAGAATGTTGTACCAACCAAATTCTACACCAGTATAACTTACCCAACTCCTGATCCTATTTATGATCATTCACCCATTCAACGGGACGAGTCGTGGTTTAGTGAACCTATTGTAAGTAATGGTAGAGAACATGTAAACATAAGAAAACTCTCGAAAAAATTATATCAGCTGGAAGATAACTGTAACGATCTACGTTATAAATGATCTCAAGAACAACTCATTAAAGGTAACTCCTCTACAAGAGAGGCATAAGCTTCTGAAGAATCAGAGAGATTGAGAGAAAAGGGTTTTTGATTAATAATTTGATAAAATTCAATTACAAAAGCTAAATGCTTATAAGGAAAAATGGACTCTTGCACTAGCACGTGCCACTTGTGCGAATCTTATTTCTACATTTACATAACATACTATTTTCCCTTAGCCAGTGGTCACCCATAATCGGGACATGACAAAATTCCCACCCCTTCAAATCATCCTGTCCTCAAGGATTTAAAATGAGCTCCACCAATGAAGAGCACAGCTGTTGCAGGCTTATAGCTCCATCTCGAATATAGTAGGACATGTGAACTTCACAAAATTCAATGCCCAGGTCCATGAAAAGTTGAAACCACCCATCTGAATTGTAGGCATCAAGCTTGTTGTAGTATTCCTTCAAAAATAGTCAATTCTCTATGGTCGATTGTCATCCAAGCAAAATTATTTTCAAATTCTCTACTTCACAAATATGGTTTAGAATATAGTAGTAAAAGCAAGTTCGTTCCTCAGAGAGATATGGGTTGTCAAGCTATTTTGATTACTTATAGAAGCAGGGGGGTTTTGATTGTGATTATAACTAAATTATACTAAATAAGAAAATTAATATGAATATCAAAGGTAAAGAGTATAGGTTAGAGGTTTCATATTCTATCTTCCAACATGTTATCAACTGAATCATACTCAACATTCATTCTCTCATAATATCAATAACCCTAAATCATCCTATCACAGGCTTACTTCGGAAACACTCCTATTATCATCAAAAGCGCAAGAGCCACTATTTGAATCTTTTTCAATGAATAACTTGGCGAAAGAGCCACCCAAGTTTAACCCAATGAAAGCAATGGTCTATATGAGTTGAGTTTAGTCTAAACAATCTGGTGCAAGAGCCACACGGATTTAACATATGTCACGCTTCTACACATAATCGCATGGTAACATCCCGTCATTAACGACTATGTATGCTATTTGTAACAAGGATCTTTCGATAATTCCGTATCTAAAACCCTAATTTAGATATATATATATATCAATGCATACTTATCTAATTAGCAACTTAAATAAACTAGCAAACAATCATACATGATGTTATTAACGGTAGAACATAATCGATATTGAAGAGCAGGTTATGAACATATAAGAATGAATACTTCCTACATCTCTAACCAATAATAAAGGTTTAGTTACTCATGGATTTCTCAAAATCCATGGAAAATATTCAAGAAAGCAAGTAAAGCAAACCTTAGAAATCGTGATGATCAATCGCAACTCCAAGCCCTAGCTCCTTGTTATCCTTCTTGTAAAGTGTATTTTGTGTCTTCTAAAAGTTTAGGGAGTCTTCTTATATAGTTCTCTTGAAGTTAGGTCTTTGGAGCTCCATCGGGACCCGTATTCCTTAAAAATAGAGTTAAACGCGTCAAAAGTGTCCCAGGAAGTTGTCAGGTTCTTCCAACTCGTGTGTGGAACTTTTCAGCCGAATCTAACAAGTTATTTTTGCTCCATATTAGTGTCAGTTTCGGCTGATTTTGGATGGGAAATTATCAGCCGAACTTTATCCTGGACATTCTCTTCTTTTCGTCCAAAGCTTGTTCCAAAGTTCGTCTCACTTCTCCAAACTCATTATTAGCCGAACATTCTCCTGGATACTTTGTTCAAAACTCATCTTGGGGTTCGGATATCATCATTGAATCATTCTTTAGCCGAAAATTCTCCTGGATACTCCAAAAACTTGATTTCTCGGCTTCAGGTTCGGCTGATTCGTATTGAGCAATTATCAGCCGAACTTCTCACTGTAAACTCAATTCTTCAAAGCTTGTTTTGCCCATAACTTCTTCACCCGATGTCGTAATGACTTCATTCTTTTTCGTTGGCTTCGTCTTTCAATTTCCTTTAAGATAGGGTAAAGAAATATTTGATTTGAGTTATATCTGGTCCTTTCTCTAGCTCTAATTGTAGCAGTTGACTTCCTTGTTCATTTTAAGTCGTAATGAACTCATTTCTTCTTCTTTGGTTGAGATAACTCCAAAACACCTAATAAACTTAAAATCAAATAAAATCAAGGCATAATGATATGAAAACTAACAATAAAGCAATGAATTATAGTACCAAGCTAGTGCAAATAATGCACCTATTAGTCCGCCTTCAAAAATGATCACTGCACTTAAGTCTATTGCACTTAATACTCCAAGGAAAACTGACTCAATGGATTCATAATTCGCGGCTTGGTGGGTACTAACAAGAGCACTACTTGCAACAATACCATATTTAAATATGGCCCCTTCGCATCTTTGAACAACAACTTCAAAATTGGCATTCAAGTTAATTGTATAAGCACCCTTGAGCACATGAAATGTCCCTTCATTACCAGCCGAGGAATGAGCTTGAACCTCCATATAGAGTTATTGTCCCACATATACCTTCACTTATCCATCTTAGACAAGAAAACTTCTACCCTGCTGACATGTAGCTCAAGTTTCTTGCCCTTCTCATTAGAAAGGTTCTTCAGCTGCTTGTAGCCCCTCTTAGCAAAGTGATGATTGTAAGTAAACTGACATGGATTCCTTCCCAGAGTCATTCTTGAACATGTGCATACAAAATTAAATACTACACCAAATCGATCATTTTGCAACGTTTACTTCCGTTGCTATGAATTTAATCAACGGAAATTTCCGTCGGGAACACGCGTTACACATTTTGCAACGTTTTCTGCAGCTGTGTTGCTTAATTAGTTAAAGTAATGTTATTTGCGTTGCTGAAATAGTTTTTATACGTTGCTTAGTTTATTTAAAGCAACGGATAACATGGGTTTAAACAACGGTTTACAATCGTTCACACGCTTAGGAAAACGCTAAAGTGGGTCCCGCAATAACGTTTTGTGCCGTATTTTTTTTGGAACGCTTATATACGTTACCCACATTTATATCTGTAGCTAAATTAAATTAGGTTCCAGAAAATAGTAGAATTTCAATTGGTAAATTCCTGCGGATTTCTTCACCTGCATATAGATAGATAGATGGATCTGAACCTGAATTTCATTATAGATGAAATGGAAGATCTGATTTATTTATATGGAAGAAATTACAACGAACACAACAGGTTTGATTGATCATCAAGAACATTTCTTATCAATTAGGGTTTTAAGCTACAATCGTAACCTGACTTATTAAATAGGAGCTCAAGAAGTCAGCTCAAATTTTTATGAGAAGTTCATTACTCATACAACACATGATAATAACCTTAGTGTTCTAGATATCATAACAATCAATAAGTTTAGTCGAGGATAAATAAATTCTGGCCACCTTCCGTTCAGTTGTGCTTCCATCATTTCCACAAAGAGGTCAATGCATGATGTCGTGCAAGCTGAGAAGCATAAATCCCTACCAACTCTTCATGTTGCATCCAAAAGAGATACATGACATACCTGTATTTTTTGACAAGAGACAAGTAAGAAAACTACTTCCTGTGAATCCATACAGGACACAAACGCACCAATTATAATTCATTAGATGTTCTGTTTAGAAGAATCAAAGAACTTCAATAAACACTAGGCCGATTGGCTTATGCTGAATAAAAATCGTGGAAGAATAAATAACCAAACAGTCACCGAAACCGAACTTTGAGTACCTAAAACCATATTTTGAGTTGATTCAACAACAATTACTCATAGGGTGCAAACTGAGACAACTAGATTCTTGGCAAAAATCGACAGAATTACACTGACCTGGCTTTATGAAGTCTGACAGACCAAAATCCGTGGCTTTAAGAGGTGAATATATTTTGTTGACTTGAAAAGAAAATTCCACAAACAACATGATTACAATCAGTAGTAAGTAAATTGTGAGCATGAATTCAAAGAAAATAAATTCAACACCTCCCAAGTATAGTATATGTGCAGTTAGGCATTACCTCAGGCTCTGTCACTGTGTACCAAACCATTTAGATGCAACTGCAACTCAAAGCATCTTTCATACTATTACTGCGGTATATTTCTCCGTATAACGACTATCCTTTCTGTGCAAAATTAACCAACTCCAACATCATTAGTGTGGCGACTAATTATTTACCATTCATTGAAAAACATCGAAACCTGCAGCCGGACAAAAATAATTAGTCAACATTTTTGTATTGGATTGCAAAAAATCACGCTAATGAAATCCGTTGGCAAAAAAAAAGGAACCCACACTTGGGTTGAAAAAAGTCGATGACTATATTTGAGTTTGGGGAACTCGATATTCTATAAGAAAGCTATACAAATATTTCTACTATCCTTAAGTATAAAAAACATACAACTATTAGAAACATATAAGAATATCAAAATGTACACAACTTGAGTGGATAGTGTAATAAGACTGATCAGTACAAAACAAAGGAGATAAGAGGAAAAAAGACAAGCAATAGCTGGAAAAAGAGACGACAAAACAAGGAACACCTAGCAAGTCGCATCATAGTCAAAATAAAGTTGTGATCTTACATTAAAACTCCTAAGTTTTTGGAATCACGCTTTAGTGAAGGTGACATTAAAAGGTCACCAACATGGTTTGCAGTTAATAGTGCTGGTAGGTAACAAAAAAGAAATAAGAAATGAAAAAAGCACCCACTACTCGTTATAAATTTCATTTTCTGATGGAGTTAACAATTTTTGGGATTGTGACTAAATTTCTTAATCAAAAAAGCTATGTCAAGACCTGCCAGGTTTGCAAAGTTGAATACTAGCAATGCCTTTATAATTGTAAAAAAAGGATTAGCGCTTGATGGAGTAACCAAATACGGCTAAAGATAAAACCACTGCATATCAAATGATCAATCACTAAAATAAAATGCTGGTACATGTCCAACATAAGACAGAGAAGCGTCTGACTATAAAAATAAAATCAGTGTCCAACATCCTACTCAGATTCCTTGTACAACCAAATATATTAATGACTATCAAGATCATAAATATGAGCTCCAATCACTTGATTCAGAGCATAACATACCCGCACTACTCATCTAACTTTACAAGTTCAAATGGAAGTTGTATTCCGCAAGGCCAAGCCAAATATTTAGACAAACGAATACAAGATGTAGGCTTGCGTTGGCATGAAAAATTAAGAACTTGCTGTGAAATCAGGAAGAATCCAAGGAAATATGAAGTACGAGCTTATTGATAAATCCGGAAAGTTGAATTTAGGGTACATCATGTGGGTATTAATCAATCAACAAAGTGAGTTAAACCCATGATGCAATATGACTATTATGTTCTAAATATTACATGGAGAAGAAACAGAATTCAGACCTTAACAGAGCAATACATCATTGCATCAGACTGATGCCAAAGTGTTTTGAGAACAGAGTCACTTGCTTCGTTGTTGGACTTTAGAAGCTCTGTACCCAAGAAACGTCTACCAAGAAATGATAAGAAAATATAATGAAATATACATTTGGGGGAAATATAATTTTTAACTATCATAAAGATACATAATTACAACTTTTAGTCATGGCAATATGAATGTTCTCTTTTGGAGACTCGCACCTTAGTAACCACGCCACCAACACCTCCAATAGCAGTAGTTGCACCACCACTAGTAAGAGCAGCCTACCCACTCACAGGTGTCCCTCCTAAGTAAACAAGCAACTTTCTTAGTAATAATACTGGGGGATTATGATCAGTCACAAAATTATAAATAAAGATCTAAAAATCCCATAGAAGAAGTTGATAATCCAACCACTCCACCAAAAGAAAATAAAGATTGAATACCACCACGAGATAGAAACTGGACTATTAGGAACATATACAGTGGACAGAGTATATATCTTTCATAAGCTGGAGAAATGATGAAAAAAAGATTCAAGGACTCGATCTCAATGGTCTCTATTACCTTTCCCCAGTCAATTTAGTGAGAATCCTTCACGTTCTGGTTAGTGAGTAAAAATTGCAAGCTTGCAGTACCAGACCAGGAGTCAAGGTCATTGTTGTGGCCACATCAGTAGAAAGCAATGAAAGAAAATTGAATAAAGCAATAAATTGTGGGTGGAAACCAGAAATAATGGTAATGATGAAAAGAATAGATTACCCATATTCAAGATCAAACCACTCTGTGGTACGGAAAATTGAATGAAACCCTCGAACTCCAGTAACTTCCCCACCAATATCGACGCAAAAGGTAAAGCTTCATATCCATCTTCCCTGGTCATTTCCATATCCTAAATGAATGGGTTTACTGAAACGAAATAAAGTAAATGCTTGTTCAAACCAATTGACATGACAATTCAAGGAACAAGCATACATGTAGATGGAGAAAATAAGCTAAGCAAATATGTAAATGATCGCGCACGATGGGGGATGGGGGGCTAAGAAACAAAAGTTGTTACAAGGAGTTTGTAGATTTGAAGTGTTAGAAGTCGCACTAGACTTGAAACTTAATGAATTATTTCACAATTTCCACTGAATCCCAATGACAAATATGTTATAACCTTATACTCTAATGCCTATTTAGCACAGCAGTGCAGTAGAAAGTGCATATAAGCCTCTCTCTAAATATCAACAATGACAAGGAAAATATATAAATCCTTAGATCATCTAGTATGCCACTACAAATGACAATACATTCCAACATTCAAATAAAATTATGAATGCTTTTTTTTTCTTAACATTGATATAGCTAGTTTACCAAGCGTTAAAGAAGGCTATATAAACTTCTAATAATGCTTGATTGAATTGAAATATTCCTTACTTAGAATGCTTGCCTTGAGGATCTACGAATTCTCCTTCAGAACAACGGTAACCCCACGAATTTTTCACAGGCTATCACAATTTGGTTACAAACCTGACAACCCAAAGCATCATCTTAGTGACGCATACATTTACAAGGAAATAACTAAGTCCAGCCACAGTTACAAAACAAAATATCACTTAATATGAGTAAAAAGATTTAAAAGGGAAGGCTTACAGTTTGATACATGAAGCTATCCAATCCATCAACATGTAAGATTCAGCATACTCATTCTGTTGTACTCCCGTAAAGTACGAAGCTGGAAAGTTTAACTACATGGAAATAAAACAGAAGTTATCCAGTGTTGGAGAAATGAGAGATCCCAAAATTCTAAGATAACTAATAAAATATGAATCATTTTTGTGTAACCAAGACACCGTCCTCACATTGACTGCTTGGTGGTCTTTGGTTTTAGTGGAAAAAAAATTTACAGTGAAGAAAATATGAATCATTTTAGTAACTTGAAACTGTTTTCAAGTCTCAGAAGCATATCATCAAACAAGTTAGCTGCATTCTTTAAGAAAAAAGTTAGTTGCATACTTATCAATTAAAAAATCCTTTACCATGATCGTGAAAAGCAACTCAAATTAAGCACCATCCTTGAAAAAGAAACATCAGGAGTTTACCTGTTTCCAGGCAGTGATCAGTTCCCATTGTTACAGTTACACGAATTCTAGGCTCAATCTGGTCAACGAAAACATTGGGGGTTAGTACAGCAAATCAGCATTGCAACATACCTATCCAAACACCTTCATTGACATATTTTAATTGCACAACATATCTAAGTGTACTCATTGTTCACCACAAAAATAAACAAGCAAATTGGTGATAACAATACACTTTATATGTTTAAAACCAATTAATACAACAAAGAAATCCATAACAGATCTCATATCTGTATTCACAAAAACACTACTTTGATTAGATTTACAAGCTTGTAAATTATATACAAGCTAATTTCAAACAATTTAATCAAACAAACTCGATTTACAAGTTCATATACTAACATCAGTTTATCAAAATACACACCAGTACTCATGACAAATCATATTTTCATGTTATTGCACACACACACAAACACATGAAAAAGAGTACGCAAAAAACTTAACTAGATCCAGGAATAAAATAGAGTAAAGAAAAAAAACCATTTTTAGTTCAAAATCAAAAAACATCATCCAAAAAGAAGCAAACACGTGCTAAAATAAAAAAAAGCTACCTATACTTTGAAACTACAACAACGTACAAACACCATATACAAAATAGAAAAATCTTTACAAAATAAATGAAATACAAAAACTAATTCGTGAGATACTATCAAACATCATAAAACAACAAGGTGAGGGTTTATACCTGATGAATCAACTACCTGTTGGTTGGTTTTCGATTTAAACTATCATATTGTTGGTTGGTTTACAAAATCAGGAACAAAATAGATTTTCTAGGGTTAGAAAGATTTCGAGTTACAAAATTATAGATCTGGATTTCCGGTATGCAGGTTTTGATTAGGGTATAAGGATTAAGAAAAAATGAAATTAATACCTGGTTTTGGTGCTGAAATCATAGTAAATCTAGGGTTGTTCTCGGTTTATGAAAAAGGGTGTTGAAATAGAGGTATTGAAAGAGAGGAGTTAAAAGACACGAGTTCTATTTTTAGGGCTCGTTTAAGTTGTCTGAATAGTGAACATATGTTCTCATTTAAGATGAAATAAAACAAACATTTGATTAATGAAGTAGTTAGAGTTGTTGATTTTGGGGGGAAAGAAAAAAAAAGATTCAATCGTTGGAGGGAAATGAATTTGGTAGTGAAAAAAAAGAGGGAGAAATTGGGGGAATGAAATTTTATTTTTTCTATCAGTAAAACAAAAAATGATAACCAAATATAAAAACCCGTCAAAAATAGGGATACTACAACAATGCCATGATTTGTAACGTATATAATTATTGCAATGCAATTATTTACAGATAAATTATATTTAAAGCAACGTATATCCTAGTGTGCAACGTATATCGGTTGCACATCTTGCAACTTATATATCTGTTCACATTATAAAAATGAAACGTTGCTAAATAGGCCATATGCCCGAACATTCCCATAAAAGCCTGCTGACTTAATCTTCTCCTGGTTATAAAAATGAGAATAATAATCCTTCATCTCACATTCTTTTTTACAAGGAGCAGACAAAATCTTAACAAAGAAGTTTCCCATCAGGCCATTGTGTGAGATAGATATATTCATTTCTTCCATTAGTCCAGTTGTACGAGAGTGGTGAACTGTGCTAACTTGTAGAAAAGTAGCTATTGTGGTGAATACCACAAGCCAAATTTTTCTAAGAAGTGTATAGCTTTTGTTGCACAATGAGTATATATGGATGTTATGCAATGAAGTGACAAGAATTGTTCTTACCTCTTCAAAACTGTAATTAATAGCCTTGGAGAAGTGATATTTCGCTGAATTAGGAGTTGAACTTTCCATAAGTGCCTTCCATTTTATTAAGGTAAGGAACACCACCTGCCACAACTGAGTATCAATCCTTAGATCTAAAGAGGACAAGATTACCTCTAACTGAATCCTTAATGTATGACCATGCTCATTCACCTCATCATTGGCATCCCACTTCCCTGAACTCATACATCTGACCTTTTTATCACTAAGCATAACATCCATCAGCTGTAAACTCATAATATAGTCTTCTTCATAAATAACTCCCAAATCTTTAATAAGACTGCATATTTGAGTTAACTTCAAAGCTGCGACTTCTAGATGGGTGCAAGAACAAATAACTTTAAGCATTTCCAACAACTCTTGTGTTATGCTCTCACCACCCTTAAACAATACAAGTACTTTCATGACAATCAAATCATAACCACTGTCATTTCCCATACTCCATAAACCAAGAGGATATATAGGTAAGTCAAACTCGGATACGAAAACCAATGGGTCGAACTCAAGAATTGTTACCTTTCACACCAACAACAAAGCTCTGCTGACTGAGAGCATTTCCATAAACACCTTCAGATTATTTTTAACAACTAAGGAAACCACCACAAGAGAATAGACATGGAGTCTAACAAAATCATTTTCTGAAGTTAACACTCCAATCCACTTTTGTGAGAACAATTTGCCAGATGGTACATATAATGCTTTGAATAGCATTGCACAAAGAAGAAAACCTTTCGGTGGCCCTGTAAAGAATCCATAACAGCTTCTATCTCTGCTAAATCCATATACCATACTATCATGCATTATCTTCTCATTCTCCATAGTTAATAACAACATGAGTGGATGTTGATGCACACCTTTAAGCTGAAGCTTGAGTAAGTATTTTCCTCTCTTGGCCTTTATCTTCTCATATAATTTACTGTCAAGCTTTAACAGGAGTTGATTCCCATCCCAGCTTAAATTCCAACACTTATGAACACAAGCAATAGATATAAGGTATTTGAGTAACCACATGGAAACTAAGAGATAGCCACCGTATTTTCCCATACTCCATGAATCAAAGGAAAACCATATTAACTAAAACTTTGATAAGAAAACCAGAAGGTCGAGCACTAGAATGATTAGGTTCCTTACTATCTGCATGTCACTGCTTGTTGCAGCTATCTTTACCTCCTTCAGCCCCCTCCAACCCACTTTCATATGTGTAGGTAGTCTAAAATCACACACCAGCAGCTGCTCAAACAGTTCTTGTGCATTCCTACGCTTGTTTTCCCCAGTCACTTGAAGAACCCAATTATTCCATAGGAGAATAACCTTCTGTAGCATTTTACCAACCCACTTGCAATTATAACTATTTTTACCATTTCTAACAAACAACATTACATTCGAACAATCCAATGACAATTCTAAACAATCCTCTTGTTCTAGAATTAGCTCATAAATAGAATTTCCACTACACTCATCCATCAATTTTGACCCTTTGTCGTCTCCACTTCTGATACTGCTGCTGATGTTGGGCGAGAGGAGAAAGAAAGAGAGCGCTGGTGGTCGGTGATGGTCAAACAAGGATTTCCTCTTTGAAGCCATGGTCTCGTGCTACACACGGGTCAATTTTGTTCTCTCCATCATACAAACCAGCCACGCTTCACTAGTTTATGCTCTTAGACGATGCTCTATCATCCTACAAGAACTACTGCATCAACTATTGTTCCTCAAGCCATTATTTGACATCATCAGAGTGTCATCAAATTAGAATTCCTGTTAAAATACGACAACTAAGCTTGTTAATTTATTTTGATTTATTTTTCTTAGCTGCAGAAGCATGAAATAAATACATATAAAATTCTGACAAGCATCAGGATTATGAATACATACTCCTATCTTACATTACGCAAGAGAATTGAGAAGGGATATTCAGCTCCTGGATAAATTAGCCCTGTAGCTCTGTTATCGCTTTTGCCTAGCTGCAGAAGCATGAAATAAATAACTATAAAATTCTGACAAGCATCAGGATTATGGATACGTACTCTTATTTTTACATTCTGCAAAAAAATCGAGAATGATAAAACTCTAACAAGCACCAGGATTATGGATACGTATCTTATCTTACATTATGCAAGAAAATTGAGAATGATAAAATTCTGACAAGCATCAGGATTACGGATACGTACTCCTACCTTACATTCTGCAAGAAAATTGAGAATGATAAAATTCTGACAAACATCAGAATTATGGATACGTATGTTTATCTTACGTTCTACAAGAAAATTGAGATGCATATTTAGACCCTGACTAAATTAAGCAATGTAGCTCCTTTTGCATATATATATATGCGTCCCTAGAAATTTCAGGGCTTTACCCAGCTAAACCCTCGTAATTTCATGTGCATCCATGCAAATTATTTGTATTAACCAGAATATGCTGATTATACAAACATTCAGAATGGACAATATGCCATTTCTGAATTAAAAAACGCTAAATTAGATGCATACCATCTAATTGCAGAGCATCGAAAATCATCTCAAGTTGCAAACTTTCACGGCTGAATCTCTTAAATATGTTCTGCATGCACTGCATAAAAGTTAGGAACTTCTTGTCACGAATGAACTTGCTTGAAGTCGCAGAATTTCCATGGATGAATTCCTTGAATATCAATGCTCAAGTTTTAATCGTCTTAGTGTTCCAATGGCGGTAGTGCCTTAATATTCATCTTAATATTATGACGGCAACAATTCCGCAACCCTCTTTATAACCACTAATGTTTCAAATACCTTCCCGTTGTTACTACGGTAAAAGAAGAATGCTCCAAATACCCGAGAGTATAGAGCAAAACTTGCTCAGCCAACTGCTGCTCTTCTAGTGATATTTAAGTACTAAACAATAAAAGTCACATATTATTTCGTCTGGCAGATCCCCTTCTAGTGCTTACCACGCAACATCACTCGTTCCGCGCTAAGCAGGGGACTTAATATATATGGTGGGTTTTTGACAAGGGCACGAATCGTAAAATTACTCTGTTTGGATGCAGAAATTTCATAAATGAATCTCTGACCCAGCGTCAGAATTATGAATATGTACTTCTATCTTATATTCCTTAAGAGAATTCAGAATGTGTATTTGTTGATGGTGGGTTTTTTACAAGGGAGAAAATTGTAATACTGCTTTTTCCTAGCTGCAGAAACATGAAATAAATATGCATAATTTCCTAACACGACATTAGAATTATGAAGACTACTCATATCCTACATTCTACAATAAAATCGAGAAGGGATATTCAGCTCCTAGCTAATTTATCCATGTAGCTTTTTTGCATATATATGCACCATAGAAATTGCAGAGCTATACTCAACTAAATACTCGGTGTTTCACGTGCATCCATGCAAAGTATTTGTATTAATCAGAACATGCTGATTATACGAAATTGCGAACATTCAGAATTGAGGCTATGCCATATTTGAATAAAAATGTTAATTAGATATATACCATCTAAATGCAGAGTCGCATCAAGCATTGTCTCAAGTTGAAAATTTCCACGGCTGAATCTCTTGAGAATGTTCTGTATGCACTGCATAAAGTTAAGCATAAAATGCTAACATTAAATCTCATACGATTGAGAAACTCTAAACATGCCATAAATATGGACACGATATTAATGAATTCCAAAGATAGTGGTGCATAAGCAATAACCATGGCACTAGTAAGTGCCAGCCTTAGCAAACCCTAGACACGCACCCAACACCAATGATAGCACACACATGTGCCAAAAGGCCAGGAAAAGCCAACAAAGCCAACAATCTTAACAAAGTCAACAACCAAAAAGCTAACGGCTAATAAGTTAGTACCCGCGCTAACATCGCCGCTAGTAGCAGCACTGGGCTAGAACTAGCGTTAGCAACAGTGCTAGCGCTAGCGCCTATGCTAGCACCAGCAGCACTAGCTACGCTAGCGTTAGCTGCGCTAAGCGCCAATGCTAGCCTTGTTAGTAGCTCTAATATTTCCTCCTTTTCTTACCTTTGTGCGCTTCTTCACCCTTGTTTGCATTTGCACCATCTTCACTTTCCTGTGCTAGCACAATTTACATGTTCCAAACATGCCACAAATACGCTCTTGCCATGATTGGAACAAACTCATTACAAACCACATGCTTTGAGTACATGACTCCACTAACTCCTACGAGAAATCAAAACAATTACATGGGGGGATTCTTTATGGGGTTTTGGTATGGTGGTTACAGTAACATGCGGCGTGGCAACATCCCATGATAAGAAAGTTACAAAGTAGTGGTAAGGCTGAAGCAGTTAATGAAGTAATAGAGTAATGGGTTCCCGAAGATTCCAAGGCGGTTATACCATTATCGCCACGAATTCCACCTCTCCATCTCTTCACTACCTTCGCTACTTACAAGGAAATTGTGTGCTCCCAAACTATTATAAATAGGCTACTTAGCTATTCAGAAAAACAGAACGAGCTTATCATTCTTTACAAGCTCTTTTATTCTCAATAGTTCAACGTCTCTACACACAATTCATCACACTTATTTCCTTCAACTTTCTTTGCTTCCCTCCCCTAAGATCAACCCATTTTCTCTCCTTGTGACTGAAGCAGGGCGGAACGACTACTATCGTGGTTTAGGCTTGTCATGTACGATTTTGATTTCCGAATCTAAAGAAAGTACTTCAACGGTACATTATTTTTCCTAGAAGTAATATTTGAGAATTAATAGATGCGCTCCCACTGGTCTTAATCCTTATACTAATATCAACTCAGCCGGTATATACAAGGGCCCCATCGGTCGATATATTGAACATAAAAAATTTATTTATTTATTATTCTTTCTTTTTGATTTTGTTGATTTTTTTTTCCCGACAACATGATTAGATCTTTTGAATCTAAGTGCATGCTCTTTTTAAGTAGATCACATGATAGTTCCCATGGATCCTGCATTCCACGCTTGCTTAGGTGACGGAGACAGGGAGAACACACACATATTGTTATCCAAGTGTCTTTTTTTTAATTATTGGTCAAGTTCAATTAAAATAATGGTGCTTGATCTCAATCACTCTACTTCATCCTAGCGGCGACAAATCACTTAGAGAAACACAAAAAGATGCAAAAATAAAAACAGAACGTGATATGGTCGAGATTGACCTTGAGATATGGTGATAACTATCATGTTATTTCTAACACCTGAGATAGGCGTCCCTTGATGAATAGACCATTTAGGTGCGCTCACCAATTCCTATAGACAAGAGTTATGTTACCATCTACCTAGAATGGTTAGTGTCATCCTGAATAGTTCACAAGTTTTTAGACTTTGAGTTTCATATTTCAACTTAAAGTTTCTCCCTTACCCCCAAACATAAATCTAACATTGTCCTCAATGTTCTAAAGATAAATGATTAAAAACATGAATAAGGAGAAACTGTTACCAATCGAAGAAAAGGAGTTAAGGAAAGATATTACCGAGTCGCATGAGCATGGTTTACCTCCCAGTAAGTGCTAAGTTTAAAGTCTTCATCCAGACATCAAATACCTCAAAATGGCTAGTCACCTTTCAAAATCATATACCAATAGACAAAACAATTGCGGGTCTTCATAACCAAATAGGGTTGACACAAATATAAGACAATTGTACTAGATCATACAAATGAACAGACGGAGCACAACCTTATGTAAGGTTTCTTTCAAGACAACTAGATTTATCTGGGGTGTACATTTAGGTTCCATATGAGTGTCTAGATAGACAAATTCAGTCGAATGCTGGATTTCCTCATGGAAAGTATCATGAGGATCGAGTTTTGGAGTCTGAAGTGACTCCAGTACCACCTTGGATGGACAAAGCTCGAGTCCCAAGTTAGGGACTTCAAGTAGGGATAACTTACAATCACAAGAATCATCACTACCCCCCAACTTAGGGTAATCATTACTCCCAGATAGACCTAAAACTATTAATTGAATTTCAGGATCCTTAGAGTCTGAAAAATACTCGAGAGATTCTTCTAGAGATAGGTCACACATCTGATTTAAGAGAATGCTATCATCAAATTCATCTAGGGAATCACCGGTATCGTGCCAATCATATTTATTTCTTCTAAATCATCGATCTTAGAAGGTTGTCTAATAACATTAAAGATATTTAGTGCAGTGGCCATATTACCAAAAGATATGTTCATACGCCCGGTTCTACAGTTGGTGACAGTATTAGATGTGGCTAAAATTGGGCGACCTAAAATCACCGGTATTTGAGCATTTTGGTCCTGAACAGGTTCGATATCTAGAAAAACAAAATCTATGGGATAAATAAACCTATCAACCTCAATGAGAAAATCCACTATGACACCACAAGGACTTTGACAGACCTATCCGCTAACTGGAGTGTCATTTTGGTCGGTTTCAACTTAACTAGACCTAGCTGGTTTTACGATGCCTTAAGGGTCTTCATACTTATGGGGTGCTTGGTTCAAAAGTATTGGACTTACTTGACCGGATATGAAGGTTTTCTTATGTACATTAAGCTTGCGCTTTCATGTACAAAGATCTTTAAGGAACTTGGCATATGCAGGAACTTGCCTAATTATCTCTAATAATGGAATGTTGATATTAACCTGCTTAAACATTTCCATTATTTCATTGAAAATCGATTCCTTCTTTGTTGGAAGGAGTAATTGAGGGAATGGGGCTCTGGGCACAAAATCAGACTTATCAGGAACCACACTGGAATCATTAGAGACTTTATCATTCTCTTCATCTACTGGCTCAGAAGGGTGAACTACATCATGTTCACTATCAGTCATCTTTACCTTATTGTCTACCATTTTACCTTTCCAAAAGGTTTTAATTTTATTCACATGATTTAATGATTTCTCACCAGTTATTTCATGAACTCCTCTAGGATTAGGTTGTGGTTGACTAGGGAACTTTCTAGTTTCTCTCTCACTTAGTATCTTAGCTATCTGACCTACTTGGAGTTCTAAGTTAGCAAGAGTCTGGGCATTGGATTGAAAATTCTTGTTGGTTGTTTATTGAAATCTAGACTGGTTCTGTGCTAACATAGTAAGAAATTCCTTTAAGCTAGTCATTTTCTTCTCTAAAGGGATTTGAGAGTAAGTTGGCTCTAGTGGGTTCTTTGGATAACTTAACCCTGGTGGAACTTGGGGATTACTAGTCTGACCATGATTTTGACCCTTAGACCAAGAAAAATTAGGATGGTTCCTCTAACCAGGATTATATGTTTCTGAAAATGGGTCATACTTCTGACGGTTATCAAATCTAGAGTTATTGTAAAGAGCATGGGCTTGCTCTTCACCAGTTTGTCCTTCCTAAGATGACATGTTGGTCTCTATTCCATAACTAGATTGATTCAACTCTAAGGCTTCTAACCTTCTTGCTATTGCAACAAATTTGGCATCTGTTTCAAAAAGTCCACATACCCTATTGACATTACCTTTATTTAGTAAAAGTTTTTTTTTGGGGTTCCCTATTATATTCCCATTGTTGGTTTTTTTGGAAATCTCATTCAAAAATGTCATCGCCTCATCAACATTTTTATTTTTAAACCACCATGTACACAAAGACTCGACCATGGTTGTCGTTGGATAATCTAACCCTTTGTAGAGGATCTTAACTATCCTTACCTTTTCTAGGCCATGATGAGGATATTGTGTCAGTAAATCATTGAATCTTTCCAAATACATATATAAAGATTCTCCCTCTTGTTGAAAAAATGTGCAAATCTGCTTCCTAAGAGATGATGTTTTGTGCCTATGGAAAAACTTCGAGAAAAAGGCAGATGTAAGTTGTTTATATGTCTCGATAGACTCAAATGGCAAACTATATAACCAAGACTTGGCCTTGTCTCTCAGAGAAAAAGAAAAAAACCTAAGTTTCAAAGCTTCATCAGTAAGGTTATGAATTCTCAGGGTACTACATATTTCCATTCCCAAATTTAAAAGTAGGGATTTTCATTTTCTTTTCCTAAGAAGATTGGGAGAATCTGTATGGTCCCAGGTTTCAACTCATAATTTTCTTCGGTTGCAGCTAACTTGATATATGATGGACGAATAGTCCTAATGGGATTTAACAAATCTTTTAAGATTGTCATTTCTGGCACTATCAAAGGACTAGGAGTGACTTCTCCACACAGTGTCAAGGTTTCAAAATTAAAGTTTCCAAAAATAGGGCACTCTAGATAAGAGTCTTTGATATCCTTGTTTTCAGAAACAACATTACTAGGCTTTTCACTAATCAAAGACCTAGAGTGTCATTTTTCCAAGATCGCCCAGTGATGGTCTTGTGTGGTCTTGGCATACACTAGAAAGACAAAAAAAATAAAAAAAATCCTAATTGGAAAGGAACAAACACAAGCAAGGCTGACTCAACCAAATCAATCTTATTGAATCTAGAAAATAAAAAGCATGATGGATACACTTAGATTGTTTATAAACCATCTTCTATTATTCCAAAAGGCAACTAGTTACAGTTTTAGCAAACCTCTTGGACCGATACGAATTAAATTAAGTTGATCGAGAGAAGCAGGATAAGCTATAAGGAGCTTGGATAACCCTACCTCTTTGGCACGTTTCCTTGGGTTACAAGGTGTCACGAATGATCTTAAAATAATCTTCTTGATCCTTGAGTTGAGCTAACAAAGTAACCAATACAATCATTTCGATAGATTTTCCAATAAGCTTGTTACCCTATCGGTCTTCTTTTTAGTCAAATTTTAGGTTTAAGTTCGCGTTTGGTAACATGTTTCTAAAACGGGAAAGAAGGATATGGTGATGAAATCCGAACCCTTATCTTGTATGGCCAACTCTTGCCTTTTACTATAAATTAAAGTTCATATTCAGGTCCTCAACATATATGCAAATGAAGAATATAGTAAACCCACTAGAAGCTAAAGTTCCATTAAAGAGCGTTTCCACGGAGATTCCTTGGTTGATCGAGTTTTACCTCTCGTTCCAGACGGGTAATGAATCAGTTGAAGTCGACTCGGGTCACTGACTCCTGTGTCAGTGTACGAACCCAAGGGGCCGAGACAATATGGCAATTGTCGTCTTTCCCTGTGCAGTTTATATTTAACTACCCTTCCGTAGGGTTTAAAAAATAAAAATAATATCCCAAGGTTTCCGAAAAAAAGTTTAAAAATAAAAAAATAATAATAAAAAGAATTACAAAAATAAAAACCCTAATATAGTTTCTAAAATTAAAAGAAATAAAACCCTAAAAATTAAATTAAATAAAAATAAAATCTTTATCTTTTTTTTCATTCTTTTCGCTTTGTCTTTGACTTCAAGTCTTTAATTAATCACCAATATCTTTGGCTCCATTTTCTTTTTAATCCAAAACCTGTATCAAATATTCAAATACCCAAAAACGTAAAATAGAACAAAAGAATAAAAATCTAAAAATAAAACTAAACCTAAACCTAAAAACAAAAATAAATCTGAAACTCTAACCTAAAAACAAGTCCCCGGCAGCGGCTCCAAAAACTTGATCGTTTTAGAAAAGTGGTAAAAATTGTTCGTTCACTGAGACTTGTGAAGATTCGTTTTAGACCTAATCTTGATTTAAACTAGCAAATTTGTAAGAGGTTATAACAAAAGTGGGAAGAACTGGGATTCAAATTCCACCAAAATCACTTCTGAGTGATTTCTACAATGATTCTTAATCAATTATAGCTCTTTTATTGACTCTATTTCTTTGCCAAAAGTAGATTTCTAAAACATTAATTGTAAATCGTAAGCATGGCGCATCAAAAGCTCTTAAGTCCCAGCATACACCATCAAAAAAAAATCATAACTAATTAGAAAAAATAATCAATTTAAAATTAATGCAAAAGTCATAAAACATCAAAAATAGTTACCGTTCATTCATGAAATACGGCTTCCTCCATTGTCCCAGTGATTGGGTTTAACTCATCATGTTCAAAACACTCTCAAATGATAGAAACATGGCTCAAAAGTGCTTGAGAAGAAGAAAAGAATCAAAAATAAATAACACATAGAAATTGAGACGGATATAAGCGTTGCAGACTATGTGTCGCCACGGTACTGAATGTTCTTCTGTTGGTAAAGGAATTAAAAAGAACAACAGCTTTGTGGAGCGTTTATCTGCGACTGCACTTTAATGTATTTTTTTCTTCTTCTTCATTCGAACAAAAAAATTTCTTCTTTCTTCCTGAGCCACCCCCATTTGATTTTTCTTCGATCTGATTGATATTTATAGGTTTAGGGAAACCTATTATCTTTTACTTAAGCGATAAGGATATAAAGTTAAACTTCTTTCCGGCAGTAACTCGAGTTTCACCCATTTTTTCCGTCTTAAAACACTCTTGTTGACGTGTTTGAACACGTTTAAATTTGTTTCTTCAAGTTAAGCATATCCAAACTACCTTTTAACCTCAAAATAATTCAGAAGTTGTTTCTCACGCAGAGAGTTCTTCCCATCATTTTCGTTATTTTTTGAATAAATGAAGAGGGTTACCCATATCCAAATGATGGGTACCTTTAACAATTCTCCTGGGTACCTTTAGTAATTTTTCTGGGTGCCTTTATCACTTTTCGAGCCAATTTTTCCACAAATGTTTATTTCCAGAAAACACCTACAAACACAAAAAATAACACAATAAGTACCAAATGAGCATTAACAATATAGATAATAGAGGAAAAATCAGACAAAAAAATATGTCTATAAAAACTCTACCATAAGTGATGGTGTAAGGCAACCTAGTTTGAGAGAACTTGAGAGAGGGTTCTATCAATTGATCGATAAAGGCCTAGCATCAGATGAAGAAGTTAGGGAAGCTAAAAGTGCCTTAAGAAAGGAACATGATAGACTCTATTCTATGGGATACAATAATGATTTCGGTCCTTTTGAAAGTTCTTGTAACAATGATGAAGTTATACCAATTCTGGATTATAATAACAATCACTCGCCTATTCAAAAGGTGGAACCTTGGCATAATGATACTATTGTTGTAAAAGATCTTTTTACAGCCATATTTGATTCCAATGACAAGAGTGTTGAAGAGATGGTGACTGAGAATAAAACCAAATTGATCAATATTGTCGAAGAAGCACTTGAACTTGTCGAGGATGATATTGATAAAGTTGACGCTGCAATTCTTGTTGATGCGGAAACTAACGAAGAACTGTTAGAAAGTTTGACAGAAGACCACAGTATACAAGAGATATGTAAATCATTAGAAATTTTTAAGAAAGACGGGGATCCCGTAATACAAAAGAATGTGGAAGGTTTTACTAAACCTTTGATTATTGATCATGTTCCTTTATCTCGTTTTGGCTTGAATGTATGTGCTTCAGAAGTATTGTTGAATTAATTTGCTTCTAAATATCTGCCATTGGAAATATTTGATTCTCATGATATGCAGGTTAGCAAAAAGGAATCTATTGAAGTTCCCGAATTCTATGTTCTTTATCCACTTCCGAGTGTAGAAAGGACTAAGTGTGGGGGAAAATTTTATCGAGTGATACTTCAATATTATTTTCTTGTACTAATATTTGTGTTAAGTTATTATTTGTAATGCGGTGGATCCCCAAATTTTCAGATTGTTAGTTTATGGCGACCAGACAGTCAGGATGACGACGTTAAACCAAACGATAAATGGGAGGTAACCCATTGGTTTAGTATTTCTTATCTTTCATATTTTTAGTTTTTATTTTTCTTATCTTTTCATATCATCAATAGGAATTTCCCACCTTGATTTTACATTGGACGAGTCAATTTACATTGAGGATAATGTAAAGTTTAAGTGTGGGGGAGTGGCTAAGTATTTAGATATTTAGTATTCACTTTTGTAGGTAGAATTTTTAACTTTTTGTATAAATTTGCATGAAAACCTCAAACTTTTAGAGTTTTTAGAGTTATTTAGTATACTTCTATCTAAGTCTACATACGGAGTTCTCACTGAAATAATTGAACTTAGAAGTAATAGAGAACGACATTCGGGTTTCTTAGTTGTTGAGAGGCTAGAGATGACAAAAAGGGACTTAAACCGTCGGTAGAGAATACAATATTAGGGAGTTGATCAATCATTAGTGAAGACTACTTATTGTTACATCAAGCAAGGCACCAGACCTTCAATTCTTTGTAGCTATCTAAAAATTGTGCTCTAGAGTGTGTTTCATCATACGCAAATTCCGGGTAGAATGATGAGATATCCAACTTCGCACCCCTTCAGCACTACTTTTTGATCTCTTGAGTGCTAATTTTGTCAATCATGATGGTGTCATTAAATTGCTAACTCTATCTTGTAGTCTTTTTTGCAGTTGGTACCATTCTCTCGACAAAGAAGAAATATAAAAACATCATCATCAACAAGCGGAGCGATATCAAAATCATGAAGAAAGTTGAATATAGTCAAGGTTTACAAACAATAAAAAGAGGAGCAAAATTCTATATCAAAAGTGAAGAAAAAAAGTGAAAAGGAAATAAATAAAAAGATGTAAGTTTTTGAAGTTTATATGATACCAAGGCAATACAAGTTGTAAAGAATCAGGTGCTTAATTTCTTTCCCTATAGCCATGTTAATTGCAGTTTAATTATTCTTGTAGTTGATATCTTTTTGTAGCATATTCTTTAAAAAGAAAAAATACAAAAATACAAAATGATAAGCATTTTAATATCGTAGTTAGTATGTTATTTCATTAGTTAAGTCCATGGGAAAAAAGAAATATATAAAGAAGTTTCAAGCAACAAGGAATCGAAGAAAACAGATACAAGTTGTCAAAGTTCTACGAAGTTCAGAAGTTTATCATTGACAGTTGAAGTCGAAGATGAAGACGTTTATATTTGCTGTGAGAGTGGTGCTGATTGTGAATCAGGTGAGAAGGTAAGTAAACGTTCCCATCCTCACGTAGTGGTTGATTTCCTTTCTTAGAGATCATCAAAAAGATTTAAAAAATGGTTCTTTTTTGTCCCACGTCTCTATGGGATAACATCTTCATATAATCCGGAAGGTTTCTTTTCCTTCCCACTATTCAATGTGTACAGGATTTTATCTCCATTCCTGCCTGCACGCATGAGAGTCATAAAGTACGTCTTTGGAGTGCAACTTCATAAAACCCTATTGGTGAGGCAGAAGTCGAGGCGGAATGCTTATTCGATCGCTCTTGAGGATGGATTCTTTCATATGGTGGTTTTCTCCTAACTCAAGAATTAAGCATAAGAATAATATTTTTTGATACTTCTAACTTCTTATTGTTAGTGTGCATCAATTTTATGTCTTCGTAGCTCTTTGGATGCATGTTCTCTGGAATAATTGAAAGTTGAAACTTAGGTTTTGTGGTTATACCTCTTGTAAACCCTCACGAGACTATAAACTCGTCCACTAGGCACACCTAAGGGGTTTAAAAGCTTGTTACACATGCTAAGTGTAACCGAATTCTCAACGAAAGGGAGTTGTTGTATTTTAGTTTAGTTTAGTTAGGTAGTTTGCTCGAGGACTAGGAAAAAAAAGTGTGTGGGAATTTGATAGGTGCATTATTTGCATTAGTTTGATGTTCTAACTCATTGCTTTCTTGTTAGTTTTCATATCATTATTCTTTGATTTTGTTTTCTTTTGAGTTTCTTAGGAGTTTGAGGTATATTCAACCAAAGAAGAAGAAAAGAGTTCATTATAAACACGAAATGAACAAGGAAGTCAAGTTCTACCAATGGAGAAGGGAAAAAGACCAAATTCAACTCATTAAAATCTAGGAATTCTTAATACCATTTTGAAGATAACGAGAATACGAGGTGAATGTTCAAAAAGAATGAGGTTATTCCGTATTCGTACAAAGAAGTTATGGACAAAACAATCGAGATGAATAAAAGTGATTTACAGCGCAACAAACGGCATTGCTCATAGGAACTCTAGCAATACCGACTGTAACACGATTTCGGGCAGAAAACTTATATATTTGACTCCTAGGATCGGCATTGCTCATGGGGAATTAAAAATACCGACTGTAGCAAGTTTTGGGTCAGAGAATTTGAGTTATTTTGGTCCTAGAGTCGGCATAGGTCAATGGAAAACAGCAATACCGACTGTGGCAAACCTATGAGGTCCGTTTTGACGCGTTTTGTACTTCTAAATGGATACAACTTAGTCCCGATGGATTTTAAGCCCTAGATCTCATGATTACTATATAAGGAGACTCCCGGGACATTAATAAGACATCTTGAACACTATTTTTGTAGGCTTGAAGAGGGGAATAAGGAGCTAGGGCTTGGAGTTACATATAGCTACATTATTTGCACTAGTTTGATGCTCTAATTCATTGTTTTCTTGTTAGTTTTTATATCATCATGCTTTGATTTTGTTTGCTTTTGAGTTTCTTAGGAGTTTTGAAGTGTATTCAACCAAAGAAGAAGAAAGGAGTTCATTACGACATGAAATGAGCAATGAATTAAAGTCTACAAGTGGAGAAGGGCCAAACACCAAATTCAACTCGTTCAAATCCAGAATTTTCATGTTGAAGAGAATTGAAAGACGAAGATAACGCTAAAAGAATGAGGTCATTCCGAGTTCGCATGAGGAAGTTATGAGAAAATCAGCCGACAGTAAGTAAAGCGCTCAGCAAAATAATCGGGAGATATTGGGAGCCCGAGACTACCGATTATGGACGGTTTTGGGTCAGAAAACTTTGTATACTTTGTAAAAATAATCGGTAGAACGTGGATGGGTGAATCTACCGATTATGACTCGAAGTAGGCCACTTTTAAGACACATTTTGGACTCATAAATCAAGGAAACATGGTCCCAGAAGGATTATAAACCCTATAAGGAGAGGATACTTGAGGGCCAAGCATTGAACACTATTAAAAAAATATCTAAGGCTCAAAAAAGACACATCATAAATCTTTTGAAGTAATCTCTTATCTTCTACCTCTCATATCACATCTTCTACATCAAAAACCTAGGGTTTTCCCCTTATGGGGAAACCATTATTCTTCTTTGTATATTTTCCATGAGTTTTGATAAACCTATGATTAGCTTATTCTTTTATTGGTTGGGGATGTAGTTGGAATTCCTAAATATGTGAATCAATCTGGCTGATTATTGTTGATGTTCAAGATCTTCTTTTTATCGTTCATGTTCTACTTTTAATATTATCATGTATGATTGGAGGTGTGTTTTTTGAGGATGCATACTAAGTGAACACATATTCATATTTAAAGCTAAACTAGGGTTTGGAGATACGGAATAGTGGATAGACCCAGTTACATGTAGCATAGTGTGATTACCGATTGTATTCAAAACCTTTGTGTAATTGCATGTAGAAGCTTGACCTATACTAAATAGAAAACTCGTAGTATTTTCTATTGCATTGATTAGACTAATTCAAAGAACCTAACGCTCTTGGAGGATTAAACTTGATAGCACGTTGTATTAGGTTGTTCGCTTAGTAGTATTCACATATTCATCGTTATGGTATGTGATGACATAAGGAATTTACCGGAGTACGCTCTCGATGGGGTGCTCTAAGGCTATTGGTATGAAGATAAAGTGGATGTTGATTCTAATCGATTGTGGAACATGATTGGCGACAGAAGATGAAATCCTTAAATAATATTTTCTCACCTTAATCTCAATCTTTATTTACTTTGTTTTAATTAGTATAATTTAGCTTAGTAATTCTACAATCCTCATTGGTTACATAAGAAATCAAAGACAAACAACAATTTTACAACTCTTCGTGGGCACAATCCTTACTACCGCTATATTACTTAATAGTATTAGTGGGAAATATCATTTGAAAGACTGAGCTGAAATCATTAAAAATTTTGAGGATATTTATGCTTTCCAAAAGAGTAGCATTTGCAAAAATAAGACAGTCGTCTGTAAAAAATAAGTACCGTCTTTAGCTTTTTTATGCCTTGGATGAAACCCTGAGTTTGCGCTTCCATGAGATAACTCGATAAAGCTTCCATACAGAGGATGAAAAGATAAGGGGATAAAGGATCCCCTAGTTTAATTCCCCTGGAAGGGTAAAATTTTGATGATGGAGACCTATGGATCATAACCTAGAGGTAGTGGTACTGATATATTGATGGATTAGGTTATTACAAGTGTCACAGAAGCCTATTTTTATTAGAATTGCAATGAGAAAGTCCAATTCAATCATGTCAAAAACTTTTGATATATTTTCCCTGACAAACAGTTTTATTTTTAATGTTAGCGAAGTGAGTTATCCACTTTCAGTATTTTCCTATAAATAGGATTGTAAACAATGTAAAGAGGGTTGAACATTCTAAGTGAGGCTTATTGCATACTAAGATAGAAAGACTGGGAGCTTGTAATCATCAACTCCCATAGTAAAATCACTCCCGTGGACGTAGGTTTGAACACCGAATCACGTAAATCTCTTGTGTCCTTAAGTTCACTTGCTGTTGTGTGAATCCTGACCTAAGAACTTGACTGATAACATTGATAATCGTTTAGAGAGTTGTTATTTGGGTGTGTTGTAGGATTTTCTGCAACTACAGCGGGACAATACTATATAATTGGGATTTGATTGAGTTTGGCTAAATAATAATCGGATTCGGTTTCGGTTCATGATTCATGGATCTGGTTCGGTTTTGTGCAGGCCTTCCCATGTGCGATAATTCTCAAGTGATGAGTTGCGTACGGTGCCATAATTTGGTGTAGTTTACCATTTGCGAGAGTCTCAAACTGGAGTCATTTCATAGCATTTGTTACATCTGCCGACATTTCATGTTGGAAATTGCCTCATTCTGACTTCCCAGCCGTGGCTATAAATGTATCGAGGGAGTCGGGTTAAAAAAAATCCCCCGAAGCATAGGATCACGATTTTATCGTAACTATATACTCCCGCTCCCGCGGAAGGAAAAAAGAAAAAGAGAAAGAAATTCGGAAGTTTATTATGCGAAGGTAAGAATCAAAAATAGCAAAAGTTATTATAAGAAAATAAAAGCTCGAGAAATTTGAGAAAGAGTGCGGGAAAACCTAACGATAGTGATCAACCAGAGATGAAGAATTCTGTTACGGGTGTAAATTCAACTTCTGGATTTGCTCCATACCCGAAATTTGATCCAAAATATATAGAAAATCAACAAAATGTGGGAACATTTGTTGGTATGGGATCTCAATCTGAATCTGGATTGAATTCAAGTTCTGGATCTTCTTCAATGAATAAATCAGTTAGTTTCGATTCAGAGAAAGACTTACTTCCAATAACAGATCATAATAATAATCATTCTGCAACAACAACAACTATGCCACCTGAAACTAATCCGTATATTTCTTCTTCACCTGTTCCTTCTGCTTCTGTTAAAGGTTAGTATTTTTGATTCAATTAACAAACTCTGGGTATCAATTAGATCAATGCATTGACTAAGGGTTTATTCTGAATTGATTTTTGGTTTACCCGATTCGATGGGGAGTTCGATTGGAATTTCTCAAATCGTTTTGTTTTGATTCAGAGACAATGGAAACAGTTAGGGATGTTGTTAGCAGATGGAGTAAAAGGGTGGGGGAAGCTGCAAAGAAAGCTGAAGATCTTGCTGGGGATGTCTGGCAACATTGTAAGTTTTTGTGAGAGAGATGTTTTTCTTGCTTATAATATAGTACTCACTCCTTTTCAGCAAAAGTTTAGGCTAAAATGAAAAAATAATAGTAACACTTTTGCTGAACGAAGGTAGTATATGTTATGATATATTCCAGTTTGGTAATTATATAGTATATGTTACTGAATAGAATAATATATTCCAGTTTGGTAATTACCAAGAAGAAAATTATTGGTGTTTTTCTATATATATACTTAGTAAGTAAGATGGTAAATTGGATTTAGGTCATTAATTCAGTTGTTGTATGGAAATTTGTCAATCATAATGTGGGGGATTGGGATTCTTTTAGGTAGTTTTAGAATAAAAAGGTGGATGTTGGGATGAACCTGTGCATGTTTGTCTCTGAGATTGGATTGATGAACATTCAAATGGAGATCATCACTTAGAATGAAGTTCTGCAAATATGAACTTTGCACTATTAGTAAGGAATTGGAGCTTTATATGCTCTGATCCTTACGCTTGAATTATAAAAAGAGTTTAATTGAGCTCAACAGGTAACTCCTGAAGTTTAGTTGTGTTTACTATTTTAATTGAGTAATCTTATAAAAGGGGATTAAGAATCATTGTCATTGGGCTAAGGAAGGGATTCATTTGTGGAGAAAATTGAAAATCGATTTTTCTAAGTTGTCGGTAAGCTGGTGGTGTCATTTAGCTTGTGAAAATAGAGGTTTTGACAAGTCTCTGTTTGGATTCCATGTCAGGAAGGATTCTTAACCTCAAGCTTCCTAGTCATTGGCAATTTTCGTTTGTTGTATATTGTGCTTTTCTCTGCTTCCTATATTGTTATTTCCTTCTTTATTTAGTTACAAGTTGGTAACCACTAAAATAAGTTTCTTTCCAAAGGGTTATATTGATTGCATTTCTCTAAACCAGTGAAAACGGCTCCTAGTGTTACTGATGCTGCGATGGGGATGATTGCGCAGTCTACAAAAGTTTTAGCAGAAGGTGGTTATGAGAAGGTCTTTCAACAATCTTTTGAAACTGTTCCTGAAGAGCAACTTCAAAGTTCGTATGCTTGCTATTTGTCAACATCTGCAGGTCCAGTCATGGGAACTTTATATTTGTCCACCGCAAAAATTGCATTCTGTAGTGATAATCCTCTTTCATACAAAGTTGGAAGTCAAACAGAATGGAGCTATTATAAGGTATACCTAACTAAATATAGCACTTCCATTCACAAGAAGTAGTATCTTGTACGAAAGACCCAGACTTATTAAAGTAATGGCAATTAGGGTCCCAGTCTCTGAATGGTATTTGATGCAGAACACAATGATAGTAGTTTCGGAATATCTGTCGTCTATCATTGCTCACCAGACTTTCGGTTAATGGATTTGGTCTTTAACCATAACAATTAAGACTCTTTGTGGTTGACCTCAAAAAGCTAATTCAGTGCATGCATGAGAAAATATTATTTGATATCGCACCCCACCCAGCAAATCTGAGTTTTAACTTTGAGGAAATATAAGTTCCAATCTGGAGCTCTTCGTGGCACTTGTGAGTTCTTGTCAGTTTCTGTCCGCTGTCTATTCACATGGGAGTACCGCTTGGACCGATGAACAATTATTAAAATAATCTGTTTTTGTCAGTGTGCTACCTGAACATAGGATAGGACAGTTAGGGAGGGAGAAGGGATCTAAGGTCCACTTAACAACATAAGATCTAGTTGATGTTGTATAACTACCATCTACTGAAAGTGTTGTTCCTTAATATGACATGTAATTACTGGTGAATTTAGAATACTAAGTTTATCATCTGTGTGCACTCGTACCAAGCTGGGACCAATCGTACTGTTTACGCATGCATTTGTATGTTTTTTAGCTCAGTGAAGTTCCCATATTGTGAGTATACGAACCGAAAGTCAGACCCATTACATTGCTTTTTACATGGGTTTAGGTAGCTAGCATGATACAGGAACAAGAATTAATTTAGAGACCGATATGTCCAATTCCTTTCTCTGTTTTTTGATAAGCTTCTATAAGAAATCACTGACGCAATTCTGCCTGATCTCTTCTTTCCATTCTCCATTTTTTCTAATACAGGTAAGTATCCCCTTGCATCAACTTAAAGCGGTGACTCCATCGGCAAGCAAAACCAACCCTGCTGAAAAATATATCCAGATTGCGTCTTTTGACGGCCATGAATTTTGGTTCATGGGCTTTGTGAACTATACCAGTGCTGTAAAATACCTACAAGATGCTTTGCAAACCCACAACTTGCACTCTGTGTAACAGGTGTGAACTTCTCAGGAACTATTACTTTCCACAGTTAGAAGTTGTGTTATTTTTGTGCTTAACAAAATTTATTCGAATGATATAATTCTTTTATAAAGTAGAATGTCCGAGCCCATTGAAAGAAAAAAGGAAACAAAAGATGTTTTTTGCCACAGTTCTAGTTGGTTGTGGATTCTTTTTTCTTTTGTTTAGGTGAGAGAACCGAAGAGAAGTGGTTGATTGACCAATTTGTATTGTAAACTCATACACAATTCGTTTTATTGTACGGATGAATAAGTGTTGAAGCTTTATATATAGGAAAGTCGGAAAGAGGATGAAATGACGAAATGGAATCTTTTGAATTAGTCGGAAAATTGTACTCAAAACTGATATCCAGTATCTATCTTATAACGTTTCTTCTTTTGTACATTTGTTTCTTTTTTTCTTAGTTATTTGTGCTTGGAACTTTCGGATGAGTTTTAAGTCCGTACAGTTTTTCTTTTTTTCACAAAAAAGAAGATAGATGCAGTTAGATCTTTAAAATAAGAAAGATAGAATTTAGATGGGATGTAAACATATTCATTCTGAAAGAAAGAGTTTTAGATGGAATGTAAACATGCCTAGTGTTGATTAAGCTAACTCATAATCTGTTATGGGCTCTTGAGATCCTTCCCAGTTATCCTTTGTGAGGCGGTATCAGGGGTGTTTTGCATCCGGATATGTTAATGGTGTTGAAACAGGGGTGGCTTTATTCTCCTTACTGGGAAAGCTACAAGTTTGCCATAAATGTGGAAGTTGATTTTTTCACCGAAGCTATTCCCTGTATAAAAGCAGAATTTTTTCGAGCGTTTTCATTTACGGGCGTCCTCTCTAGTCTCTCTCTCGGTTTTTTTACGGTTGGGAGTTGGTCTTTCTCTACAACGGCTTTTTTTAACCGGGTTTTTTTGCTGGAGTTTCATGAATCACCAGTCTCAATAATGAATTCGAAGGAAGTAAATCACATCAATCACTATGACACTACCACCACAATCACTAAAGAACCCATGGTAGGAAATCACAACAAAGGTTGGTAAACTAGAGTCAATGGGGAAAAACGCTCTGAGGATCGGACGATAGTTTCTAAGTCAACTCAGTTTAAAAAAATTCAAAATTTTCATCTTCCATGCTTACTACCTCTTCTTAATTTGTTTCTTAGATCTTTGTTGTTTATGTTTTAGCGTATTTCTCTCTTTTCCTTCTTCTTTAGTGATCAATCTATCTTAAACTCGTTTTTCATCCTTTTTTTATTTCTTTGCGTTTTAGTTTCATGTCTAACTAATTTATCTTTTCTCCCTAATGTGTTTATAGACAGAGTTGTTCCAAATGGTGTTTACCATGGTTGTAGTTGTGGTTGCTGCGTTTGCTATTGTTGTTATGAAGCATGTGGAAACGAATGTGTTCTCAAAGATTGCCATGGAAGTTTATTCCGAGTTTTTCGGATACCGATTCAGCCTAGTTAAGTTTCAAACCAGAATAGCCCGTCATCAATGCAAATTGAAATTTCAAATTCAAAATCAGGAAAGTTTTTTATAGAAAAATGTTTTTGCTCTCTATTTTCCTATTCTGTCTAACAGAAAGTTTAGCTATCTCAAAATCTTTTAAAAATATTCATGTCGTAAATACCTCATAATCTCGGAATTTAAGCACTAGGCTTAGGTGTAACCAATATTCCCTTGAGGAATTGAGATTTCATCCCCTCGAACATATTAAAACAATTCAGTTTCAAAACCCTAATTCTAAAAAAGTTAATACTACGGGAGGCTGCAAATAATAGTCAGGTTATGGACCTTGCAACAAAATTCAAAAATGCAACTCTTGAACTAATAGATATTAATGAAGTTATTATCAACCAAACTGAAGAAGAAATTGAGAAGAATGGGAAGCTATGTTGATTGGTAAAATAATTATTGAAGGCAAGATGGGGGAGAAAACAGTTGAGAAGCACTTGGGTTTCACTTGGTCTTTCACTGCAGCTACAAATGTTGTTGTTTTTGAGATTTACACAAACATAATGATATTCAAGTTCAGAGATTGGATTATTCTTGAAAAGGTTTAGGAGAATAGGCCATGAAGCATCAACTGGTACCTGGTAATCCTGCATGACTATAATACAAAAATGGTTTATCAGGATCTAAACTGGACACATCAATGTTTTTGGATTCATCTTAAGAAACTACCAGAGCACATGAATGTTGCAGCAGTAACAAAGATAGGAAAAGTTTTGGGGGATGTTCTAGCCATCCATTTGGAAGATTCAATCCCAATAGTTGGAGATCCTTTGAAAGTCTGTGTTGATATTAATATCAACAATCCTCTCAGAAGAGGAGCGATGGTTATTACTAACTTTGGATGCACTAGATGGATTCATTACTTCTATGAGAAGCAACCACATAAAATCTGCCCAAATTGCTACATCATAATTCTTTCAAAACATGCATGTCAAGATGCCACAAAATTTTTAGAGAAAACCCACATCAAGCCTCAATTTTTTGGGGTTATTAGTGAAGGTGGCAAAAAGAAGATTATTGGGGGAAGAACTGTTTCCCTTGTACCAAAGCTAAGTGAAAAAAAGAGAGGTACCAAAGCCGTTTCCTTCATTCCACCAAAGGATGGTATCTTAATCTCCATGGTCAACATTGTAGAGAATGGAGATGATGCAAATACTGGAGCTAGATTGGGTAAAAGAAAGAGGAACATTAATAGCACTACGACTACCATTCCCAGTATCAATAACCTTCCACATATTCCTGGCAATCTTTCTGAAACACAACAAGGAACAACATGGATGTTAACACAAATGGGAGAAATTAGGTAAACTTTAGACTGAAATACTTTTCTTTTTAAAAAATTTACTATTATTTTTCTAAAACGAAGATTCTCTCTTGGAATACTCAAGGTATTGCTAATAATTTTACAAAACAACAACTACAAAATTTAGTCAAATCTCAAAGTCCTGATTTTGTCTTTCTTTGTGAAACTAAAGTTGACAATCCTATAATAGTCTTCATTGCTCAATCTGTGCATTATCATAACTATACTTTTATTGACAAAATTGGTTATGCTGGTGGTCTTATTCTAATGTGGAAAGATGGAATTTGTTGTGATATAATTAGTGTTACTGATAATATCATTCAATCTCTCATCAAATTAGATCCTATTAAGCCTAAAGTTTTAATCTCTTTTATGTATGGCGCTACTTACAATGATCCTAAGAAGAAGAAATAAAACTTTTTGCATAGTCTCAGTGAAGAGGTTTTCCAGCCATGGATAGTAATAGGAGGTCTTAATTTTCACTTATCTAGGAATAACAACAGTTCTGGCACTTGGGTTCAAAATAAAGTTAGAGATTCTGGTCTTATGGATTTAGGTTACGATGGTAGAGATTTCACTTGGACCAGTAATAGTTATGGTACTGGCACTAGGAAAAGCTAGACTTGACATGGCTTTAGGAAATAATGATTGGTTATTGTAGTTTTCTCAATCTAAAATTGTTCATATAAATCATGTTGTTTCTGATCATTTTCCTATACTGTTAATATTTGATCCTCTTCCTAGAAAGCTTTGGAGACCATTTAAATTTTTTGGTATTTGGATGCAACATGACTCCTTTTTTCAGCAAATGGAAACTGCTTGGAATGTTAATATACATGGTAGCCCAGCTTATAAATTTGATCATAAATTGCAGAATACTAGAATGTCTTTGTCCCAATAGAATAAATTGGTATTTGGTGATATCCAAAAAAATATAACTAATCTTCAAAATCAGTTGGACATTGTTCAAAAAGAGGCTAGCTCTAATAATTAATTTATGAGAGTTAAATCCATTACCAAAGACCTTGAGAACTGGTATAATATTCAAACTAGTTTTTACAAAGAAATCTAGGGACAAATATGTGCATGACATGGATAATAATACTAGGTATTTCCACTTTTTGGTTAATAAAAGAACGCATAGAAACAACATTAACACCGTCAGTGACGCTAATGGAACTTGATATAGAGATAGAGATGATATTTCTAATTTTCTTACATCTCATTTTAGTGTTATTGGTTAAACTAGTGACCTTGTTTTATCTGATATGGATTTTGATATTATTCCCACTATTATTATTGATGCTGATAATACTAGTTTGCTTGTTATACCAACTGATGATAAAATTGTCAATGTTGTTAAATTCATGCCATCTTGGAGTTCACCAGGTCTAGATGGTTTTCAGGATGGTTTCTATCAGTCACAATGGCATATTGTAGGTAAAGATGTTATTGATGTTGTCTAAAATTTCTTTGAAACTGGTCATATGCCCAGATGTTTGAATAAGACATACATTTGTCTTATTCCTAAAGTAAAAGACCCAAAAAAACCTGGTGACTTTAGACCAATAGGTCTTGTAATGTTTCTTATAAGATAACGTCCAAAATTCTAGCTAATAGAATTAGGCATTTTCTTAAGAAACTTATCTCCCCCTACCAAGCTGCTTTTGTTCCTGGTAGAGCTATTCATGATAACAGCATTGTTACCCATGAAATAGTTCATACCATGAAACAGAAAGAGGTTTGATGATACTCTCTGCAACTTAGTTCACCAGTGCATTTCCACTACTACTATTAGTGTCTTACTCAATGGTTCACCTTGTCAAGAATATATGCCATCTAGAGGTATTAGACAAGGTGACCCATTGTCTCATTACTTGTTTATCTTGGTGATAAGTGCATAATTTATATGATTTTAGTATCAAATCAATACTAATATTTTCTATAATTCTTGCATATTACTTGTTATTACGTTTGTTTTCTATCTTATGTCTTATATAAGGTGAATCATCCGAAATCAATGAAAATGGTGTTAAAGAGTGCTAAGAAGAGGAAAGAAATTCATTCTGGCATGAAAATAAGAGGTTAAAGGATGGAAACATATCTTTGAAACGAGATTTCTAGGAAGATTTACGTTTGAAAAGTATCCCAAAAGCCAACCATAAAAAAAGTTAATTTTGAGCGAGAACTTCCAAGAAAATTTACAGCTGGATTTATACTACGAAAGCCAATAGTAAAATTAGTTGAAGAGATATGAAGATTTTATCATTTCCATCTTGTATAGAATTGAAATATGAAGCCAACCCAAAAATAATGAGATCAATAGGACATCGTATGACGGGGTTATGACCAAAACGGTGAAATACAAAAATGTGTCCAGGAGTAATTACGGTTGGAATTATTGGACTCGAATCCAACTGTAACTCTGGCGATTTTGGAGAGATATTTGTGTCAAAATTTCGGTTGGTTTTCTTGGGTTGAAACCAACCATAACAAGGGAAGTTTGACACGTATTTATGAATCTATTTTGAAGTTATTCATATGATTATTGTTTGTTTTTTACTAATATGAATGTTGATGCTTAATTGATAGATTGTTTAGGTTTCCAACTAAATTGATTTATCAATTAATCTAAAACTAGTAACAGTTGGGTATCCTTAATTGTGTCATAACATCTTACCTAAATAGAGAACGTGAGACCTTACAGAGGGATTCTGTAGAGCAATCACGTATAAGAACAACACTAGAAAGTGGACCGAGCGTACTGAGTTTAACTTCTAGGATCAAACCTAAATTCACAAACCTGAAAGAATTTGATTGAGTTACATCTTGTAAGCGAACCTCAAGGTGGCTCAGTTGGATATAATCCGGTAGCTAAGCGTACTTGTTATTCAGTGATATAAGGAGTTTTGGGGATAACTAAGTGTACCTGCTATTCTACGGATGGTGATAATTTGGGATGAATTAATAATATATGAGTATACTAATTCAATGATTGTTTAGTAACGAAGAAGGATTCCTTGATCACATTTCTCTCCATTTCTTGTATCTTAATAACTTATAATTGTTTTATTAGCTATTTTCAACCTAAAAAAAACCCCCCTTTTGTGACGTTTGACAACTAGAACACCTCGCTCCTCGTGGGAACGAACCTGACTTCCATTATATTATTCTTTAATTGAGTGGAAATAAGATCACTAATTTGATTGTACCCACAGAACGCATCAAATTTAAGCGTCGCTGCCGGAGAGCAGTCGGTTTTAGTTATTTATTTTTGTTTATTTTTGCGTGTAGTTTTATTTTTAGTTTTTAACTTTGTTTTCTAGATGTTTTTAGTTTTAGGAACATTCCTTTTTGGTGAATTCTTAAAGAGTGAAAACCAAGTCCCATTGGTATACGTCTTCGATCAGGCATTTTACTAAAAAACTTCGTTCGAGTAGTGAAAACTCCGCTTCCTCCTATTTCTTCACCAAGTGAATTTTTAGATTCGGACAAAGTGGAAGATCACATAGAAGAGATGGGTGGTCCTCAACCTCCATATTAGAAGCTACGAGAGTTGACATCTCCATGCTTAGATTTCCAACCATTGTATATTACTCTAACTAATACAGTAGAGCTGAAGTCGAATCTTATTCACCATTTCAGCACAAGATGACAAGTCTTAGGCAAGCTACCGAAGACAATAATAAGGCTATACTGCAAGCCTTCCAAAAAAAATTTAATAGATCTAGCAGAAGAGTGGTTGTATTACCTTCTTCCAGGGAGTGTTACAACATGGACTGAGATGAAAAACCTATTTCTAGAGAAGTATTTTACTGCTTCTAAGGCGGTCGATGTTCTTAAAGAGATTAATATCATTTTACAGATTACTAGGGAGTCTCTTTATGAAGACTGGAGAGGTACAAAAAAAGGTTATTGGTGAGATTCCCTCACCACAACATATCCTCAACACTCATCATTCAATACTTCTCTGAAGGATTACTTCCAGACCAGAGGAATTTGATTGATACAGCCGCTGATGGTTCACTTACTAAAAAGACAATCTCGCAGGAAACTAGTTTGATTGAGAGTATGGATTCGAATGCATAACAGTTTTATACTAGGCATGACTCAAATTTCAAAATAGTTAGCGAGATATGTGACTTTTCACATATGGAACAACGGTTGAGTACCATTAAAAAGGCAATCCATTGTATAGCGTTTGCAGTTGCTCCTTTAAATAAAGAGGAGGCCGAAGTTAATGTTTTATTCCCTAATCCAAGGGAAAGGTATGATCCTTATTCTAACACTTACAATCCAGGTTGGAAGGATCATCCAAATTTCAGTTATGGAAACAATCAAGCTGCAGCTCCTAATCCATATGGGCAACAGAGTGGTTTCAACAACCACAATTCCAGCCTCATCCTCAACCTCAGCAACAGACTTTGATCTCAAGTTTAGAAGAGATGATGCAGGTAATGATGCAGAAACAAGACACAATAATGCAGTAGAACTTACAACATCAATAAAAGAACGATTCTGCGGTCAAGGACCTTCAGAGACAAATGGTTCAGTTAGCTACTACGATAAGAAAATTAGAAGCACAAACATCAACAAAGGTACCATCACAACCTCTTGTGAACCTAAGAGAGCATGTCAAATGTTGTAACTCTAAGGAGTGGAAGGCAAGTACAAGATTCAAATCAGCAAGAAGTGGTAGGGGAGATATAGAAAAGGAATAGAAGTAGAAACCGTTACAAAGGAAAAGCCACCTCCAACCAGCCAACCTAAGGATATGGTTCCTACTTTTACTACTCCACCATCTTTTCCTAGTCGTTTTGCCAAGTCAAAGAAGCAAGCTCAAGATAAGAAGATCATGAATATTTTTAGCAAGGTCCAAACCAACATTCTATTTATTGAGGCCATCAGAAAGGTACCCAGGTATGCTAAGTTTCTGAAGGAATTGTGTACACAGAAGGATAAGTTGATTGCTAATGAAATTAATCAAGTGGGTGAAAGTGCTTCATCTATGTTGTTGAAGAAGATGCCCACAAAGTGCAGTGATCCTGGGGGTTTCACGGTACCAATTACTATTGGTAACCGAAGCGTGCTTTGCTTGATTTGGGAGCATCCATCAATGTGATATCAGCCGATATTTATGATTCTGTGAATCTTGGACCATTAAAAGAGACATGGATTACCATTCAATTAGCTAATAAGTCTAACATATATTTTAAGGGACTCGTGGAAGACGTGTTGGTTCAAGTGAATGAATTAATCTTTCCGGTTGACTTCTATATTGTGGATATTCGGAAAAGAGATAATTGTTCATCTACTTCATTACATTTTGGAAGACAATTTATGAAGACTGTAAAGACGAAGATTGATGTCGATAGTGGGATACTTATTATGGAGTTTGATAAAGAAATTATACGCTTCAATATATTTGAAGCTATGCGTTATCCAAGTGATGTCCATTCTGCATTCTCTATTGATGTTTTTGATTCGTTAGTTCACCAAATGCTCGAATTGAGTAGTGAAGATGAACTTGGGGTTGTGTTACAAAATAGCATTGAGTTGGACGTTCATGGGATGCCAAACTTGGACGTTAAAATTGAAAAAGAATTGTTGGAGATGTGTGGTGCTTTAACGGAATTACAAGAAGCTCAAATGGATAATATTTCATATATTTTTTTACCCGTAAATAATAAAGTTCCTTTACCTTCTATTGTCCAGGCACTTAAATTAGAACTGAAGCCTCTACCGACCACTTAAAGTATGCTTACTTAGGTGATAAGGAAGATATTTCAGTTATTATTGCAAATAATCTTACAACAGTACAGGAAAAACGCTTGATTAGGGTTCTGAAAGAGCACAAAACGGCCATTGGGTGGACAATTGCCAATATCAAAGGTGTTAGTCCATCAATGTCCATGCATAGAATCCTAATGGAAGATGATGCCAAACCAGTACTTGATGTTCAACGTAGGCTTAACCTCCCTATGATGGAGGTCATAAAGAAAGAGATCCTCAAATTGCTAAGTATGGGGGTGATCTACTCAATTTCTGATAGCAAATGGGTTAGCCCGGTACAGGTGGTACCTAAGAAGTCTGGTGTTACAGTTGTCAGAAATTAAGATGACGAACTTGTTCCTACACGAGTTCAAACAGGATGGAGAGTATGCATAGATTGCAGGAAGCTTAATTATGCAACCCGAAAGGATCACTTTCCTTTATCTTTCATTGATCAGACGTTAGAGAGGTTATAGGGATATTCACATTATTTCTTTTTGGACAGTTATTCGGGCTACAATCAGATTTTTATTGCACCGGAGGATCAAAAGAAGACTACTTTTACGTGTCCTTTTGGTACGTTCGCATATAGACGGATGTCGGATGGTCTTTGCAATACGCCTTCCACTTTTCAGAGATGTATGGTTAGTATATTTTATGATTATGTAAGGTGTATCATTGAGGTATTTATCGTGATTCATTTGATATATGTTTAGAAAATCTTGAACTTGTGCTAAAAAGATGCATAAACACTAATCTTGATCTTAATTGGGAGAAACACCAATTTATGGTAAATCATGGTATAATGCTAGGTCACATTGTGTCCTCTCGAGGGATCGAAGCTTACAAATCAAAGATAGACTTAATGGGAAACTTACAATACCCCACTTCGGTGAGGGAGATTTGCTCGTTTCTTGGTCATGTAGGTTTTTACAGGAGATTTATCAAGGATTTCACCAAAATATCAATACCGATGTGCAAATTGTTGAAAAAAGAGGCTACCTTCAACTTTGATAAGGAGTGCAAGGATTCCTTTGACATATTGAAAGAATTGTTGACAACTGCACCTATTATCAAGTCACCCGATGGGAGTTTACCATTTGAGTTGATGTAAGATGCGAATGACTATGCAATTGGAGCCATTTTGGGTCAAAGGGTGGACAAATTGTCCCACATGATTTACTTTGCATCTAGGACCCTAAACGATGCGCAAATAAACTATTCTATCATCGAGAAAGAATTGTTGGTTACAGTGTTTGCATTAGAAAAATTTAGATCATATTTGGTGGGTAGAAAAGTGGTTGTATATTCTGATCAAGCATTACTTAGGTACCTACTCAAGAAGAAAGAAGCTAATCCAAGGCTTATACGGTGGATTATGTTGTTGCAAATATTTGATATCGAAATTAGAGACAAGAAAGGTATTGAGAAAACAGCTGCAGATCATCTTAGTAGACTTGTTGTTTCTTAAGAAGAAATTCCCTTACATGATCGTTTTTCGGATGATTTTTTTTTAATTGATGCCTCAACACATTGGTACGCTGATATAGTGAACTACTTGGTTACGAGACAGGCACCTAGTACAATGTCTAGTTTTCAAAAGTGATGCGTCGGAAAACCGACTTTGTTTTACCGCAAACGCACAGTGTCAAAATATGTAAACAAAAGAAAATACGGTTCGTTCCCACGAGGAGTGTGTATCACTTATACTAATTAATTCAATTAACTTTCGAGTCAAAAGATGTTTTTCCGATTTTTGTAAAGAATTAAACTAATGAATGAAATAAAACTATTTAACGAAAATTGAAATCAATAATAGAAAAGTGTTAAGGTTTTGGGAATCCATTGTAGATTAGGGTTTACTTGCGTTCATCACAAAGGGTATCGATTTTACTCATGCAAAATAGCAAATCTAGCTACTTATACACGGAAGATATTTCGTTTAAGAATCGTAGAAAATAATTTTCAAAAAGAATTTTCAAAAAGAATTTTTAAAATTAATTGTTTGTTCTCAACCTAAATCAAAATTTCGAAGTACTAGGTATACATAGCATAAATAGTCAAAGAATATCCATAAAACGATTATGGCGAAAGAGTCAACGAGTTCTTCTACTAATCAAATAATGGACTGTGCATGACATAGAACATGAAAAATCATTGAGAAAGTAAAACACTAAAAGAGATACAAAACATTGACATTAAGTTTTAGTAGTTGAAAACCCTAGTTTTGAAATACAAGTAAATCTATCTCTACAAGTTCATCCTTTCGCATTTACAAAGAGATTTAGCTAGACATGGTTTTCTTAAAATCCATTAAAATTGATTAAAATAATTTAATAAACTAATTGAATTTAAAAAAATAAAACAACTAAACCCTTCGTAGACTCCCGTGCGTTCACGGCTTTTCCCAAACTTCTCAGCGTCAAAGGTGTTCTCGCCTCCAAAAAGCTTTCTGCCTCAAAACTTCTTTCTATGCATCCAAAAGAACTCTCCCTCTTTTTTTCTGTACGTCCCAATTCTTCCTAAAAAGTCATCCGCGGTCTCTATTTATAGAGACTAGGTCACCTCCTCCTATAATAGTTTTAGTTCGAATATAAATCTAGGTAGGCCATATCATGCCACCGACCAACTAATCTTAGCTTTCGAAAAAAACAAGGAACTAACTGCACACTCCTTAATTAGATTTTATATTTCCCCAGTTTAAAAACTCATGTATTTGTATCTCAAACAAACTCTTTTCTTCCCTGACTTCTCTCCAAAACTATATTACCATTCTAAACTCGTACTCAACCCTGACCATCTCAAATCTTACCCACATCAGTAGCAACAACAGTTTTCTCGCTGGCAATTCTAAAATCCAACCCAAACTCGTTTTCTTTTTCTCGATCTCAACTGCAGTATCACTGATCATATCAATCTACAACACCAATCCATCGATCATAATCAATCACCACTTTTCTCTCGTGCTCAATCAGATCTAACTGTAGTTCGAATCCCATCATCAACTCAACAACCACCGTTATCCATGTTTTGCTACTCGAGCTCACAGTCTACTGCGATGGTAGTTCCATCTCCCTTATCACAACAAATCAATGATTCTTGACATGAACATAGCTTCTCACCATTAACAACGATTTATCACTCCGATTGCTGGCAGTAATCACCAAAATCATCTCCAACCCATCACAACCAACTCTAGTTCACTAGAGCTTCTGATTAACTATTTCCTTTCCTAGCTTCGAAATCTCTCCATCACAGTCCATTAACAAACTCCATCACCGAAGCCATTAATGGCAGTCAAGCTCTATCACAGACTCTTTGGTTCTCTCACTGCCTCATAAATCGATAGCCTCATTACACCTTCTATACCATGATCGTAATCACCACAGACTGCTATTTGAATACCAACAACACAATCACATCATAAATCACCTTCGGCCATTAATGACATTCTCACCATATTCTTCGTTTTATTTTTTCAAAATACAATCTTAGCTCTGACCCATGCCTTATAACAACCTCACTAACCCTATTACACAATTCTCGATCTTTAAATCCCTTCACCAAGAATCATCATCATAACATCATCATCGCTGAAGTCCTTGCCATCACAGATCGATTACCACCAGTCACTAATCTTCTTAACTTCCTTTAATCTGATGGCACGAACCCTGGTTTCTTTTTGTTGGAGAAAAATGAACTTAAAATATATTTTGGTATTGGTGGGAATGGACCCTAGGACCTAGAAGTCACTAAGGGACACTAGCTCATTTTTCACTACTGTGAATGAAGAACCTTTAGTCCCACATTGGAGAGACTAGAGATGAGTCCTCTCTTTATTACCACAAAAAATGCAACTAAGGGAGGGCCCTTAGGGTTTAGAAGATTTTGTGTGTTGCGGGCGTGGCTGAGGCTGCGGACCAACCAAGACTTACGTTTTTGAATTAAATTTTGTTTTAAATGTGGGGGCGTCTGACCCGGCTAGAATTAAGCTGTTTTAAAGAGAGAATATTTTTTGACCGTTTTATTACCGTTTCAAATTAAATTTCGCACTTAAATTTTTGATTAAATACAAAATTTATTCTCATTCAATACTGTGCGGATTTCACTCTTCTTTTGGCTATAAAAGAAAAACGAGGTTTTTCATTTCAACTCACTCCAGAGCAGGCTACTATCCCTAGCTCTTTTCCCCTCTTCTCGTTTTATTTTGCGCAACTGTGTGTTTATTTCCCTTTTATTATCTTGTTGTTAAGTTCTTGAGGGTGATTAGTATTGTGCTTATACTAATCATAACGGGCAGTTCTATCCTGGACACATCTCCTCTGTTGGGGTATATCATCTCTCATTATTGAGGAGTAGCCGAGGACTATTGTGTTAAGGACAATTTGCTGAGAAGGTGGCTCTGTCCTTGTGTGTGCATCAACATCAGAGTGTATATCATTAACATTTTTCTTGGAATATACTTAGTTCCACTGGGTATTTATCAATTCTTCCTTGTAGAGCTTAATTTCACTTCTTTCAGAGATGTAACCTAATAAAACACATAAACTACAAAAGTAATAATAATACACAGTAATTCACACAAAATCTAGCAAGTAAATATAAGGAAATGATACTTAAAATATGTAAATTATGCACTTATCAAATTTCTCCAACTTTCCTTTTGCTAGTACTCGAGCAAACTATATATCCTACACTAACACAAAAACTCCCTTTCGTGGAGGACACGGTTACACTTAGCATGTGCAACAAGCCTTTAAACCCCTAGGTGTCCCTAGTTGACGAGTTATAGTATCGTGATGGTTTACTAGATATTTACCCATAAAACCTAAGTTCCAACTTTCAAATATTCCAGAGCACTTGCATCCAAATAGCTAAGAGGACACAAGGTTTCTGCACACTAATAATAAGAAGTTAGATGTATTAAAGAATATTATTCTCATGCTTAACTCTTGAGTTAAGAGAAAACCACCATATGAAAGAATACAGGATCAATAGCGACCGAATGTTTCTGCCTCACCAATAGGGTTTTATGAACTTGAGACTCAAAAGACGCACTTTATGGTTCTCATGTGTGCAGGAAGGAATGAATATACAAATCCTGCACACGTTGAATGGTGGGAAGGAAAAGGAACCTTCCGAATTATATGAAGATGTTATCCCATAGAAACGTGGGACGAAAAAAAAAACCTTTCTGATGATATCTACGAAAGGAAATCAACCACTATGTGAATGGGAATACTCACTCACCTTCTCACCCAATCTACAATCAACACCACTCTCACAACATCCAATAGAAACGTCTTTAGTCTTCGGTCTCAATTGTGGATGAAGAACTCTTGAACTTCGTAGAACTCTGACAATTTCTAACTATTTTCCTCTAATTCTTGTTTCTTAAAACTCTTTATAGATTTCTTCTTCCCCACATCCTTATCGAAAGAATACAAAAGGAAATATACACTAAAGTGATAATCATTATTCTTTTTTTTTTAAAGAATGAATATCTTGAAAAATAAAATGAAATTACTATGGTCGTGGGATAAGGACTTTACCACTTGATTCTTTTCACAACTTATATTGTCTCGACATCATGAACTTCAATAAAATCCATTTCTTTTGATTTCTTCGATCTTGTACTTAATCTTCAACTATGATATAAAATTTTGCTCCGTATATTGTTACTTCAGTTTGAATCTGAATTTTGCTCATTAGTGTTGCTTATAAACCTTGAACGTCTTCAACTTTCTTCAAATTTGTAACGTTTCGCTTGTTGATGAGGATATGTTTCTATGGACCTGTTCTTGTCGAGAGAATGAGAATGGTGCCAACTGCAAATCAAACTACAATGTAAGTTTTTTTTACAATTCTGATGTCACCCTCATAATTGATAGAATTAGCACTCAAGAGATGAAAAAATAGTGCCAAAATGGTGCGAAGTTGGGTAGCTCATCATTCGGAATTTGTGCAGATGAAACATTCTAAACGGACAATTGAAGGTTTGCTGCCTCACTCAGGGTATTGAATGATCAACAACTTTAATAGTGAACTCGCCACCGGCGGTTTAAGTCCTTTTTTGTCAGCTCTAGCCTCTCAACAACTAAGCACCCCGAATATAGTTCTCTAATACTTCTAAGTTCAGTTATTTCGGTAAGAACTTTGTATGTAAACGTAGCTAAAAATATACTAAGTGACTCTAAAATATCTAAAAGTTGGAGGTTTCATGCAAATAATTACAATAAAGTTGAAAATTTTCTTCCTAAAAAGTGAATACTTAAGACTCATATATGCTTAACACTCCCCCAAACTTAAACTTTACATTATCCTCAATGTAAACTAACTCATCAATGTAAAATCAAGCTGGGAATCCTATAATGAAACACATTAACTACAAAAGTAATAATAATACACAGTAATTCACATAAAATCTAGCAAGTAAGTATAAGGAAATGATACTTAAAATATGTAAATTATGCACTTATCAAAAAGCTAAAGCTTAAGAAGATATCCAAGCAGTATGTGTGGGCCGAGCCCTACTTGTGAAAGTACTATGCTGATCAGATTATCCACAGGTGCATACTGGACTCTGAAATTCAATACATTCTTACTTTTTGTCATTTTTATGCTTGTGGTGGGAATTTTGGTTTTAAATGTACCACTCTCAAAGTTCTTGAGAGTAGTTTTTATGCAAATCTTATGATAGATGTCAGCAAACGGGAAATCTAGGTGCTCGAAATCAAATGCCACTCACACCGATTCTTGTTGTAGAAATATTCTATGTGTGGGGAGTTGATTTTATGGGCCCTTTTGTTAATTCATATGTAAAATTTTATATCCTTCTTGTTGGGGATTATGTTTCGAAATAGGTTGAAGCTAAAGCCATCCCTACTAATGATTCTCAAGTTGTTTGTGAGTTTGTGAAGGAACAGATTTTCACTAGACATGGAACACCACGTGTGGTTATCAGTGATGGAGGTTCATATTCAAAAATCCTTCACTCTACTCAAGAAGTACAACATTACTCACAAGGTTGGTACGCCGTATCACCCACAAACTAGTGGGCAAGCTAAAATTTATAATCGTAAGATTAAGTCCATTCTTTAGAAAACCGTCAAATACTACACGGATAGATTGGAGCTTGAGACTCAACGATGCATTATGGGCGTACATAACGGCATACAAGACACCGATTGGCATGTCTCCATATCGTTTAATCTATGACAAAGCTTGTCATCTCCCGGTTTAACTTGAGCATAAGGCTTTATGGGAAGTAAAGATGTGCAACTTGGAGTATGATAAAGCGGGGAAACAAAGGCAATTACAAATAAATGAGCAAAGGAGATACGTAATGATGCTAATGAGATTTCTCGTATAAACAAAAAGAAGACTAAGCTCTTTCACGACAAGATGATTTTTCGAAAGAATTTTTTTGTCCGACAAAATGTCCTTTTTTTTAATACTCGTCTTCTTTTATTTCCTGGTAAGCTAAGGTCAAGATGGGTTGGACCATTTTTTGTTACTAACATTTTTTCTCATGGTACAGTTGAGATTACTAGTACGAAAACAAAAATAATTTCCAAAGTAATCGGCCATAGATTGAAGCCTTATTACGAAAAATTCCCTACAGAGAATGTGGACGTGATTAGACTTGAAGATTTTCTCCCTCTGGAATAGTAATTTGAATGAGTAGAGAGTCGGGCTGATGACTTTGAACTAGGCGCTGCATGGGAGGCAACCTATTGGTTTTGTATTTCTATCTTTATCTTTTGATTTTTATTAGTTTGCATATCATTTTAGAATTTCCCATGTTGATTTTATATTGGAAGATTCAATTACATTGAGGACAATGTAAAGTTTAAGTGTGGGGGAGTATTTAGCATATAGAGTTTTTAGTCTTTAATTATAGTTTTCACTTTTGTAGGTAAATTTTTAAACTTTTTGAAATATTTGCATGAAAACCTCCAACTTTTAGAGATTTTAGAGTCACTTAGTATACTTCTATCTAAGGTTACATACGCAGTTCTTACCGAAATAACTGAACTTAGAAGTATTAGAGAACGGCATTCGGGGTTCTTAGTTGTTGAGAGGCACGAGATGACAAAAGGGACTTAAACTGCATGTAGAGAGTACAATATTAAGAAGCTGATCATTCAGTACCCATATATGAGTGAGGCACCAAACCTTCAAATCTTTGTACCTGTCTAAATTGTCCGTTTTGAGTGTTTCATCGCGCAAATTCCGGGTTGAATGATGAGCTACCCAACTTCGCACCAATTTTAGCACTAATTTTTGATTTCTTGAGTGCTATTTTTATCAGCAATACAATAAGCAGAATTATATATACGTGCTGAAGACTATGTACAAGAGTTAAAGAAATCAAAAGATAAGAGTTGGTGAATTTCATGATATCGAGACAATACAATTTGTGAAGAATCAAGTGGTAAAGTCCTTATCCCATGGCTCATTGTTAACATTCAAAAAAAAATCGAAAAAGAAAAAAAAATGTTTATCATTGCTTTAGTATATTTGTTTTTGTATTCATTCAATAAGTTCGTGGGGAAGAAGAAAAATATTAAAAAGTTTCAAACAACAAGAAATTGAGAAAAAAGAGTTACAATTGTCAAGATTCTACGAAGTTCAAGAGTTCATCATCAACAATTGAAGACTGAATACGTTTATATTGGATGCTGTGAGAGTGGTGTTGATTGTAGATCGGGTCAGAAGGTAAGTAAGTGTTCCCATCCTTACATAGTGGTTGATTTCCTTTCCTAGAGATCACCAGGAAAAAAAGGTTCTTTTTCGTCCCATGTTTCTATGGGATAACATCTTCATATAACTCGAAAGGTTCCTTTACATTCCCACCATTCAACATGTGCAGGATTTCAATCTTCATTCCTGCCTGCACACATGAGAACCATAAAGTACTTCTTTTGAGTGTCAACCATATTAGTGAGGCAGAAGTCGAAACATTCGATCACTCTTGAGGATGAGTTCTTTCATATGGTGTTTTTCTCCTAACTCGAGAGTTCAACTTGAGAATAATGTTCTTTATACTTCTAACTTCTTATTGCTAGTCTGTAGAAACTTTATGTCTTCGTAGCTCTATGGATGCATCTGCTCTGGGATGTTTAAAAGTTGGAACTTAATTTTGTGGGTATACCTCTTGTAAACACTCAGGAGACTATAACTCGTCCACTAGGGACACCTATGGGTTTAAAGGCTTGTTGCACATGCTAAGTGAAACCATGTCTTCGACGAAAGGGAGTTGTTGTATTTTAGTTTAGTTTAATCGAGGACTAGCAAAATCTAAGTGTGTGGGAATTTGATAAGTGCATAATTCTTAATGATTTTAGTGTCAAATCCATACTAATATTTTCTATAATTCTTGCATATTACGTTTTTTTCAAACTTATGTCTTATATAAGGTGAATCATCCAAAATCAATGGAAATGGTGTTAAAGAGAGCTAAGAAGAGGAAATGAGTTCATTCCAGCATGAAAATGAGAGGTTAAAGGATGGAAACACAACTTTGAAACGAGAGTTCCAGGAATATTTACGGTTGGAAAAGTATCCCAGAAGCCAACCGTAAAAGAAGTTAATTTTGAGCATGAATTTCCAGGAAAATTTACAGTTGGATTTTGACTATCAAAGCCAACCGTAAAATTAGTTAAATATACATGAAGATTTTGTCATTTCCATCTTGTAGAGAATTTAAATACTAAGCCAACCCAAAAATAATGAGGTCAATCGGACATCGTATGAGGGAGTTATGACCAAAACGGTGAAATACAAAAATGTGTCCAGGAGTAATTACGGTTGGAATTATTGGACGCGAATCCAACCGTAACTCTGGGGATTTTGGAGAGATATTTGTGTCAGAATTTCGGTTGGTTTTCTTAGATTGGAAAACACGGTCTCGGAAGGATTCAAAACCTGGATTTCGTGGATACTGATAGGCGTAAAACTTATGATCACAATAACACGACGTCTACAAAGTAGAAGCGGCGAGCACGGTTCGATCCCACAGGGTTTGATAGTATTATGTGTAGCTATTACACAAATTATGTGCTAAAACAAAAAAAAATATTTTTGATGAAATTTATGAATTAAAGTAAATATTCTAACTAGAAATTAATTAACTAAAATGATAAAGACCTAGTGTTTTGGATTCCACTACTTTTGATGTTTGTATAATCAAAAATTTATTATCTTAAATCTACTCTCAAATTATTCAAAACATTTTCGAACCTAATCTCATGTTTCGGAAAATACAACATTTAAAACTATTTATACGACTTTTATCGCTGCATAATAGTATAACTTCCTTCCCTTATAAAAGATAAACAGTTTTAAGACCATTCAGAACAATCAAAATAAAGCATTTTAGAAGAAAAATTATTAATCATGAAGAGCACAAATAATAAAGTGGATATGTTAAAGAAATTAAATATTACAATTACACATCAAAATTAGCTTCCTCCTCTACCCAAGAAAAGATATTTAGCTAGTCATCGGAAAAAGAATAGAAGAAGAAATCATTTTATTCATAATTATATAAGAAATTACAAAGAAGAACTGACCAATGGCGTCGCTAAATGAATAAAACTTTTTAATAAATAAACGACAGGCTTCGCGTGCTTTAAACTCTGAACTATCGTTGATATTGTAGCAAAAACCATCGCTGAATCCGTTGAATATAAAGATATATCAACGATTTTCAGCGACTGTTCTGTGATACCTTTTTATTTTTCTTCTTTTCTTCCTCTCCTAAAGAACCCTAACTATTTGCAAACTTGATTTTTTTTTCTTTCTCTCGATCTGGCATAAGCCATCCTTCCCCAGATGTTCCCACAACTTCTCTATTTATATCACAACCACCAATTACTCCAATATCTTCCAAATCTTCGCAATAAATTTGTTTCAATGAGAAAAGAACTCGGGAATATTTCTTCTTCAAATCTGATTTAAACTCGATCTGATTTTATTCCTTCTTGTTGATTCTGTTTCTTGATTAAGACACGAGACTTAATGTTGTTTCCTTGTCCAAAGATATATTTCCTCATTCAAAAAATCGAGATAAAACTTCTCGGGAATATTTGGTCCAGTTTTTATTTTCAATGTGAATAAATACCTCTGGAGATATTTTGGGTTGAGTCTCCTTTACAAGAATAAATTCTATTAATTAGGCAAGAAGGATATTGCCTTAATCCCTTGAATATCTTCGATTACTCAAACCAAATTCACAGATCGAGAAGATTGAGTTCCCACCAAAATATTTGCTTGAATTTAAGAAGGTGGGTGCCTTTAACACTTGCATGACTTTATCAATTTATTGGGGTGCCCTTATCCAAAATGATGGTGTCTTTAACACTTTTGAGCCATTTTTTTCATATTTATTAATTCTTTAAAAATACCTTATAACATACAAAATAATAATATTAGTACATACATTGAGAAAACGCAATATAAATATGAGCTCAAATAAGACATAAAATTGTGTTTATCAAATATTATATAGAGAGACATCCAAGATATCAAGAAAATACTTTTTGAAAATAATTTTGCAAGTCTTGAAAGAGAGAACAACACAAGAGGAAAGATCTAGGGTTTCAGAGCGGTTCAATTATCGTAACGATTTCTTATCTACTTTTTTATATGTATAACATGGATGGTTCTACATCCATGAGTAGCTAAAAACCTAATTGATTATGGATGAATTCTAAGTTATAGATATGATTTGAGTTATTATATATATGAATCTATTTTGAAGTTCTTCACATGATTATTGTTTGTTTTCACTAATATGAATGTTTATGCTTAATTGATAGATTGTTTAGGTGGCCAACTAAATTGATTTGTTAATTAATCTAAAGCTAGTAAAATTTGGGTATCCGTAATTGTATCATAATATCGTACATAAGTAGAGAACGTGATACCTTGAAGAGGGATTATGTGGAGCAATCATGTGTAAAAACAACACTAGAAAGTGGACCAAGCGTACTGAGTTTAACTTCTAGGATATAACCTAAATTCACAAACCTTAGAGCATTTGATTGAGTTACATCTTGTAAGCGAACCTCAAGGTGGATCAGTTGGATAGAATTCGGTAGCTAAGCATACTTGTTATTCGGTGATATAAGGAGTTTTGGGGATAGCTAAGCGTACCTGCTATTCTATGATTAGTGATAATTTGTGATGAATGAATAATAGATGAGTATACGAATTCAGATTGTTTAGTAATGAAGAAGGATTCCTCGATCATATTTCTCTCTATTGATTGCATATTAATAACTTTTAATTGTTTTGTTAGTTATTATAAACCTAAAAAAAAAAACCTTTGTGATGTTTGACAATTAGAACACCTCGCTCCTTATGGGAACGAACTTGACTTCCATCATATTATTATTTTATTGAGTGAAAATAATATCACTAATTTGATTGCATCCATGACACTCATCACTTGGGTATGGAATTTCTTTCTAAATGTTTGATGTTTGTTGAAACTAATAAGGACATTGCAGGTGTTAAAGGGGCAAGAAGAGCTCCTCCCATCACTCATCTTGTTTTTACAGATGATATTCTCATTTTTTTATAAAGCTGATATGCATAACATTGATAGCATTTTGAATATTCTTCAGAAGTTTGTAATGTTTCTGGTCAAACTCTAAATTTTGACATATCTTATGTGTATTTCATCAGTAATCGTAGTCCAGGTGCTTGTGATAATTTAGCTAAGAAGCTCAATATGACGTGATTCAGACACATACCTAGGTGATCATCTTCTTCTTGGTCACTCTAAGATTAAGTCTTTTGATCCTATTGTCCAGCCTCTTGAAGCTAGACTCAAGATTTGAGTAAGTATGTCTCCTAACCAAGATGGTAAAACAACCATCAGTGTTAAATTCCATTCCCACTTATCAAATGGGGTGTTTTTAAGATTCCTAACACCCGTATTGACATGCTTGATTCTCTCCAAAGAAAATTATGGTGGGGCTATAAAGGCCATAAGGGGATTAAGATTTTGGCTTGGAAAAATCTGAACAAATCCAAGGAAATGGGTGGTCTTAGTTTTAGAAACTTGGAAGTTTTTAATAAAGATCTTATAATGAAACTAGCCTGGAGAATTAACTCTAATGATGATGAATTGTGGGTCAAAACAATGAAGGATAAATATTTTAGGAATAAAAGTTTCCTTCACTTAGTTAAGAAATACGACAATAGCTCTTGGATTTAAAAGGGGATTCATAAATGTATTGAAACTATAAAAAAAAACAGTTTCTGGGTTGTTAAATACGGTACCAAATTTAAGATTTGGCTAGATAAATGGGTTATTGGTCTGGCTCATCCTCCAGTTCTTATTGATACTATGAATAACAATTCAAATATTAATTTTGTGAAAGATCTGTTTTTTCCAGGTACTGGAAATTGGAATGTGCATCCTGTTGATAGTTTCTCTTTTGAAACTGCTACTAAAATTTTGGATATGCAGGTTCCTATGAATGGTGTTGATACTTTGATTTGGTTACATGAGATAAAAGGAAACTTTTCAGTTAAGAGTGCTTATAATATTTCTAAGCAACCATTCTGATGGTAATGAAACTAATCCAGTTGTCTCTAGTAATGTTTGGAAAAGGCTCTGGAAATGTAAGACTCCTCATAAAATAAAACTTTTTGTGTGGAAGTTTCTTAAAGATATTGTTCCAACTAGAGATAAAATCTTCAGATATAAATAAGATATTGGCAGTCACAACAATATATGAAATGCCACATTTGAAATAGCTGACACCTTTTCTTAGATTGTCCCTATGCTAGATCTGTATGGCTTGGTGTCATCTGAATGTGAGTAACATTTTATCTGTTTATAGTAATCTGTTGAATTGGATTGTGAGTTGGTTTTCCACAGGTATGAGTGGAGATAATATGTCTCTTGCTGATGAAGAGCATAAGCTTAACCTTCTTATGATTACTTTATGGACAATCTGGAAAGACAGATGCGCAATTATCTTTAGGAATGTCAAACCTAATAGAATGATCTCTATAATTAATATCTTTGTTTTATCTGATAACTGTAAGCCTCCTAGTTTAAATATTAATGTCTCTAATTCTTATATATGGTTGTAGGTGCAATACTGGGAACCACCAGCAAGAGACTATGTTAAATTAATATTGATGCTTCTTCGTATCTTTTAAATAAGGAATTGGACTAATTGTAAGGAATTTTGCAGGGCACTGTCTCTGAGCTAAAGGAAGGTATTTTGATGGAGGAAAGATTGTAGATCAGGAAGTGGAGCAGCTAGAGTGTCTGTCCATGAAGGATGCAGTGGACTGGGCAATTTCTAGAGGTTATGCTAAAGTTATCTTAGAGTCTGATAGTGGGGTCATAGTTAAGTCAATAAATGATGATACTTCTTATGTTCACTGGATGAATCAAGGAACTATCCTTGACATCAAAATGTCATAGAAGAGTCATGAATTTTTGTTTGTCAGTCAATAAACAGACTAAAGAATGGTGTAGCCGATTTTATAACTAAGAAGGCTAGAGTCAGTTATATGAACTTTGAGTATATTTATAACTTCCCGCAGGACATTTTTGAATGGACTAGTGAGGATATTATCAACTATAATCAACTAATATAATCAATAAAATCATCCTTTTGAATAAAAAAAAATCACAACAAAGAAATTGAAGAATTTAAAGAAATCACTAGTTTCGCAAGTCTCACAAGTATTACAAATATCATTCTCATAGGTATTTGGAATTCTACCTCACAAAACAACTCGGACTGATTAACATGTCCTATTCTGGAAAAATTTCAACACCAAAACCATAATCAAACATCCTCCTTGTAGATGGTGGGTTTTTGACAAGGGTCAGAATTATAAAATCGCCCTTCTGCCTAGTTACAGGAACAAAGAAGTATCCGTGCATATTTGCACGCATATTTCTGACTTCACATCAGAATACAAAATATCGCATTTCAACTTATATTCCACAGAAGAATTAAGAATACAGTTTGTACAAATAATTACATGCGTTCTATATTGACCATGTAGTCTATCTAATAAATCTCAAGCTCCTAGATGGATTGCCCACTAGTATAGAGCAACTTGAATCTTCTCTAGTGTTATTCCTAGAGCTTGTTCTATATCCAATGGCGATACTCAAATTCTTATTTAAACAACATCAATTTACTGATATACGTATATTCTGGAAATAATTAATGTTTATCTCCAAGAACACATTCTAGTTTAATATCCTGCTCGTAAAGAGAGCATCCCAATTCGACGTCCTAGCCCAAAAAATATGCCACTTTAGCATTATTTTTGAGGACGTGCCATAAATTATCCGTCATTCCTCTTGGACACACCACAATCAAAGAGCAATGCCTCTAAAGGAGCACGTTGGTCCTTAGCACTAGGATAGCCCTAGCTTCTCTGGGCTAGCACCAGGTTAACACTAGATCATAAGGTTGTGTCTCAAGGGACGCGCCTCACTTTTGTGCCAAGGCTAACACTAGCTCATCATCTCATGTCCCCAAGGGGATGCGCACACTTTGCTGGCTAAAGCACCAGCGCTAGCCTTATTTAGGTTGTGTCCCCAAGGGACGCGCCACTACATTGTTGTGCTAACTCAAAGGCCATCTCTAATCTTATTTAGGCCGCGTCCCCAAGGGACGCGCCATAATCTGCACCAACTCGAAGCGCCATCCTTATTTTGGCTGCGTCCCCAAGGGACGCTCCACACTCTTGTGTTAGGTTAAAAGCCACCATTAACAGCGTCCCCAAGGGACCTGCCACTCTTTGCGCCAACTCGAAACGCCAGCTTTTATTTTAGGTCACGTCCCCAAGGGACGCGCCACACTTTGCTTGAAAGCGATATATTTACGGTGCGTCCCCAAAGGACGCGCCGTACTTTGCGCTAGCTCAAAATCGCTAGCCACATCTAGGCTGCGTCGCAAAGGGATGTGCTACACTTCTTTTTAAAGCGCTGGCATAATGCTAGCGCTAGCTTATATGGATATCTATCAAGCCTCGTTCTTAAGCACGCTACTACCGGTCCTTAAAAACCTTCATACAATCTTGGCCTCAAACATCTTCTAGATTTATGCCAAGTCACTTCTAAGCTAATATTTGGATATTAAAATTTTGTCATGTTACTCCTGAGATAGTACATAACCACTAAAACTTACCAAACTCAATATTGATCAATTTGATTGTCAATCTAGTGAGTTACACAACTTGCCTCACTGACTTAACAAGTCCTTGACTTGACTTAGAACAAAGTGATAGTCCATGACTCTACTATTTCAACGAGATATCAAATACAAAACATGGGGGGATTCTCTTTGAGGTATTGGTCTGGCGGTCTACGGCAATCGTGCGTTGTGGCAACACATCCACGAACAAGAAGGTAACAAGTAGTGGGACGGTTTCAGAGCAGTTGAGAATACGAGGAGTAGTGATCATACAAGTCATTCCTATTTTTCGGAGATGACTCTACTTCAATCTCCACTCCAGAAGGCTTGGTCAATTAAAATCTATTTAACTCGGAACTGTAGCCAAGTGGCTAAGGCATGAGTCCACTCCTCTTTTTCCTGCTGGCTATTTCCCCACCTCCAAGAAAAGAAAATAGCATAATCTAAGAAAAAGTGAAAGATAAGATTGTTACAGAAGACCAGATATAGGGTCCATATTAATAGAGCTCTACCGGACAATCAAAGAAAGAAGCCAGCTTAAACCCTGGTCGAAGCGAAGCGCATGCAATGAGGGAAGAGAAAGACCACCAATGCAAGTGGATCGACTTAAGCATCGATTTCGAAGGCGACAACATGAAGCATGAAAATAGAGCCAGCCACTTTTCTCGTGAATAATGTTACAAGCAACAACGATAAAATACGCGCAAGCCCCTATCTCTCACCCATCGTCCTGATCTTGGCTACAATTGTGACTCCTCCACTTCTTTTGTAACTTCCACCACTTACGAGAAATCAGTGTGTCTCCCCAGAAATATAAATAGATGGTTCCATCTATTTGAAACAAGAACGAAGAGAATTAAGAGACAAGAATACATAATTTGCGATTCATCTCATAGATACCATTCTTCTCTACACACTACAATTACTCATCACACTGAGACTTCTCAACCTTTTTTGCTTCCCTCCCCTAAGAACTACCTAATCTTCTCCACCTTTGCGATCGAAGCAGGACGTGAACGGCTATTTCTTGGTTTAGGATCATCCTGTTCGAGCTTGTTTTCTCGGACCTACCTGAAAGTATTACTTTACAGTACATTTATTTTCACCATAAAACACTTATGTTACTCTTTTATCTCCTAATTGGATGAAGCAGCCTGGGTTAAGGTACTTAGACTTAAGGGTGATTTTCTTCTTGGGTTATTCTGTTTCCCCTTTTCAGGTGAAGTTGGACGCTAATAATATTAACAAAAGAAATCTTCCTGATGTTTCTTCTGCCATTTTTCAACCTACGACTATTTTCTACCTTATCCTTAAAAAATCCCCTTAAAATTCGTTCTTAAATAGCTTCTTAACTAGAAATCCTAACCACCCTTTCCCTTTTGGCTTCTGGAATGCTGGTCAAACTTAAATCGAACTCATGCATATTTCTTATCTGAAACCAGTCACCCAATATACATTGTCCAATCCAGTTTTGAGTTGTCCAGAAACAACATTTGTAAGCTATCATACCAAAATCAGATTAAATATCACCAGGATAAACATTTCAGATTCAAAAGATGTTCAACAAATCTTAACTTTCCTAAGTTAAATTCTGGTCCTAGTACCAGATCAAGTGTTGTGCAACCAAAAATTAAACGTAGTGTTGATTCTTTTATCTTCCCTGAGATTTGTACATTTTAAAAAAATTCAAACCAAAATGAAGAAAGTTTACCTATGTGCATTCTCTGGATTTCCTGGACCAATTTCCCTTATTTTCTTTCCATTTCGACTCATATTCATGCTAGCAATTGGTACAATGCTCTCCTCTAGCTTGCACTTTGCACTTCGAGGCATGGTGTTATGAGGCTTGCTATAAGGTTCTCTGGGGTTGCATAAAAAATCTCATCGGCCATATCCTCAAGCTCGATCCCATATCATGTGTTATCTTCTCCTCCTGCATGCTGAGGTATATTCCCAACCCCTGGATTTGTTAGTTCATTAGATGCTCTTTGGGCTGCAGGTGGATAGCCAGGTGCAAGAGATGCAATAGTACAAAGGTACCTCAGTTTGTCCTTTATGTGATCATGGTATTGATAACCAATGGTTGCATCACCAACCACAAACCTGCTAGGAAGTTCAGCATTACCACCATCAATTACCACTGCAAATTTTGCCACCCTGAACCAGCTATTCATGGTGCCTACAAAAACAAGTGGTTGATCTGGATTAATCACTTATGGACCACAACCCTCGGGAGCCATGCTAGTAGATCCAATCCATCTCCTATCAAACCCATACTCAAAATGGGAGGCAGGTATCTTTTTCACCCTGGGATGATCTTCATCTTAACAACACCCTTAGAATTAATCCTATAAACCCTGGAAATTCGCTGGGTCCATCAATCTGATCTCATCCCTATCCGACGTAAGATCAAGATAAGGATGAATGGGTTCTGGTGTAGGTGAATACTCCGGTGGTTCAAGTATTTCAACATCACTCAGATAACCATCCTCAAAATTCTCAAGAAAGAAATTAAAACTGTTATCACCATGTTGAGAATCCACATTATTATTATTGGAGATTTATACGTGTACATTCTCTGCATTTCCCTTTCTTTTTCCTCCAACTCTGTGAAATATTCTTCTTCGAGCAACAGTTCAGGCATCTCAAAAAAAAAACACCATGATGACTAACAAAAAATATTTCAGACATGATGTTACTATTGTGTTGAATGTTAAAAACAGATTGACTGTTAGTTTATCTACTAAGTGGTTTGCCAAGAGGCTAGAGAAGAAGAAGAAGATGAATAGAGTTAGGGAAATTTTTAAGGAAATTATTAAAATAAAGTTAAGATGGATAAGTTTATCTTCAAATACCTCTAAGTCTATTAAATCCCCTCTTTCTTCATATATTGAAGTGCAACGCCTCAATATATTAAAGATTAATTACGCTCACCATTTCTTGTGTCGCTCTACTACCACTAGGCATCATGCCCCTAGTGATATGAGATGTCGTTTCACTGGAATTGTTAAAGAGGATTTTTTGATGACCTTTTTTAGCATCATTAACTCTTCTGATGGGATGGACTATTATTGGGTTTATTTACACCTAAATGGTCATGTCTTTATCTACCCCAAATTTCAAAAGCAGATCATGGTCCATCAACGGCATAAGACCTTCTTTACTTTTCTTGGGAAATTAAAAAGGAAAGTTTCTTTTAGTTGTAGCAATTTGGTATAGTCTATACACGATATATGACAATCAAATCTCATCAATCCCTAGTGATATAAAACACACCCTCAGGTAAAAGTCAGGTAATAATAAAAAATCAGCATTTTATCAATATTACTAATCCCTATGACTATTATCCATGGGATCATGTCACGACAAACTGGTGGCTCTTATACAACTTAGCCTACACTTGGTTAGGTCATATAAGGGCTAAAAGGTCGCCTGTTGATCCAATGGACCATAGTGATAATCTTTGTAAAAGGTACAAACCCAGGATATTATTAGCCATCACTAAAACAAAGAAAGCATACCCGTTTTAGTCAAAGGCACGTGATTTTCGCTACCAAACTTCTCATAAGGATTGTTGATACTTGTTCGAGATGGAATAACGGTATTGGAGGAGGGAAACCCCATGAAAAAACTTACTTTTCTTCTCTGCAATCTTCGTACTCTTCTAATCTTGTGATCCTTTTTTAAATTAAAAGTATTGTCATTTTAGCTTTAATAGCACTCAAACACAACTTTTCTATTCCAAACCTCTTTTCTACACCTTCATCATTTTCATGGATTCAACCTCAAACTCCAACAACAATCCCATTGAAAATCTTTTTAACCAAATGAACTCTTCTCATTTAGTCTTTGAAGACCTCTTCCCAAAAGTTTTCTTAAACAAAGATAATATTCATACTAAGAAATATCTAGGAAGGAAATGGTGTTTCACCGGAAAATTATGCAGCAATACTTGTTTTGAAACAACAAGAGTTAGAAAATTTATCAGTGCTCACTGAAGATGCTTGGAAGAATTGAGTTGGAAATCTGAATAGAAGAAGAAACTTCTATATCATCAGGCTCACTAATGAAGAAGACTACTTAACTCTTAGAAAAGGAGGAACTAGAGCAGTATTTGACAAGATGATGGTGCTGGTGGAAGTCCCTGTGGGGGGTCCTGATCTCATTGATGATGATATGTTTTCTAGTGTCATGATCAGAATCCATATTAAGCTTATCCCTAGACACATATAAATGACATTAGAAATATTCTCAGACCAGTCGGAACCTTTCAAGATGCAAAAATACCTGATGGTCGAGATAGGGAGGAAAAGAACATGGAAGTTAAACTCACATGGTACTGAGGCAGTTGAATCCACTACTATCTCATACTGGCTTGAATTTGCTTATGCTTCTAATGGAATAAAATTCTGCAAAGTCTGTAGAATTTTGGATCATCCAGGCCTTTCTGTGAAGCTTCTACAATCACTAACCCTCAAAAAACCACAGCAATCCCCCAAAACACTTAAAACCTGATTTCTAAACCAAAAGAATTCCTTAGTGGGAAAACTCTCATTTATGGACCTTACTCTGACAAAGATGTTGCTATGGAATTTGAAGCTAAGATAAAACATGCCAAAAAGTTGGAGTTTTCTTAAGCCATTGCAAATATAGGAGGGAGTTATGATTGTAGTGAGAATGGTATTACCTTTGAAGCTAGTCCTCCAACACCAAATCCTGATGTTATAGACAAGAAAATATCTTATGATAAGAAGGATCCAGATCACAACAAAAAGAAATCCATCAACCTGAAAGATGCTGCTAGATAAGGAAAATAAAAGATAAAAGCCCTTCCTAATATTTTTATCCCTAACCTTTTTCCTGCAATTAGCCCTCCAGGCCCTTTCAATTTTAACTTTCTTCCCACCCTATCGCAAATTAAAGATATAATGGATGCTGAAATCAGATTAAAGCGAAAAGATGTCTGGGAGAAGATAAAAAAAAATCATCAATTCAGTACCCACTCTGGAGATCAAATCAAGAAAGGCAAGGCTAATTCTGAACCAAAAAGGAAACAGTCTCAAAATGTTGAGGATCATACTTTCTCAAAAAAAACAAAGATGAAACTATTTTTCTTCAGGAGTAATGAGAGGATGAGGTCCCCATGATGCAGGAAGCTGAGAATGATGGCCTGGTTAATAGTATCCTGGAGTCCTCCTCTAACAGCACTTTGGTAACTATTTCTATAAACTTTTTTTCTTATAGTACCTATGTGAATATGCATTTTCATCCTAATAAGATAGGTAGAAATAGAAAACATATTACTACTTCTCTAAATCTTTATACTCATAAATCTAAATATGTCTGAGAATGATATCCACTCTAAGAGACACACTTATAAATACCCTCCAGTTTTATACTTTTGACAATTTTTTACTTTTGTGGATTGGAACTGCCAAGGGCTAGGGGCTAAGGACACTAAAAAATAATTAAACAACATGCTTAAAAAACACAACCCTGACATTATTTTCGTATATGAAACTAAACAAAAAAAAGGAAGGGGCAAGAAAAATTATGAAAGATCTCAATGTGGATAATTTTTGGTTTGTAGAACCCGGTGGGGATATCGGTACAGATGGAGGATTAGTGTTAATATGGAAAAGAAAATTCAATGTGGAGATCGTTGATTTCTCTTTAAGCCATATTAACGTTATTATCAACTCTGAAAATAGCCCCCCTTGGTTCTTCACTGGCTACTATGGTAGTCCTTATGATCTGCATAAAAAACTTGAGTCATGAGATATAATTGAAAACACATATATCACCAACACTTATCCTTGGTTGTTTATTGGTGACTTCAACTTCATTTTGCATGAATCTGAAAAGTTCAGTGCATATCCTATTGATATTGTTGAATCCAATGTCTTTAATGACAAGATTAACAACTTGGAACTTATAGACATTGGTTTCGTCGGTTGTTCTTTCACCTGGTCTAATAGAAGGACTGGTTCTTCTCTTACTAAGCAAAGGCTAGATAGGGGGTTTGCCTCTGAAGATTGGTTATTATTTTTTCCTAATTCCACTATCTCTCACTTGGTGGCTATTGGTTCTGATCACAATCCCATTTTTCTTAACTCTAACCCAAATTGGAAGAATGGTAGTATTCCTTTCAAAAAATTTGGCCCCTTGCTTGATCACCAAGATTGTAAGAACATCATTTCTGAGTGTTGGAGGAGGAATCTTTCAGGCTCCTTTGCTTACATTATAGATAGAAAACTTAGAGACATCAAGATAAAAGTTAAGGTGTGGAACAAGGAGGTTTATGGCAATATCAAGACCAACCTGGAAGATTGCACTGGCTATTTAGAGTGGCTAAGTAAGAACTATTTCAGAAATGGCAGGGATACCCAAATAAACATGGTTAGAAAGAAAGTTAATGATTGGGGAGATAGTGAAGAGAAATTATGGAAAACCAAAAGCAGAGATCAGTTTATCAAACTGGGAGATAGAAACATAAAGTACTTCCATAGAGTCTCTAAGTGCAGAACTAGAAGGAATAAGAACGGTACAATAAAGGATGGAAATGGTAATTGGATAACTGATTTAAGGGAAACTGCCAATTGTTTTACCACTCATTTCTCTAAGATGGCCATAACTGAAAATTCCATCCTCAACCAAGTAACTATGAACCTCATACCTACCACTATTTCCACCCAAGACAACTATACTCTCAACAAGATCCCTGATCCCATTGAAATAAAATCTATTTTGTTCAGCATGACTGGGGAAAAGCTCTAGGCCCTGATGGCTTCCCACCAAATTTATTTCAAGCTAACTGGGAAATTGTGGGAGAGAATATTGTCAAAATGGTCCAACATTTTTTCCAATCTGATCATATCTTAAAAGAAATGAATTCCATTTTCATCTCTCTTATCCCAAAAGTTGACAACCCATCCACACTAAGCCATTTCAGACCCATCAGCCTTTGTAATACCACCTACAAAATCATCTCCAAACTCTTAGCCCAGAGAATTAAACCTTTCCTGAACAAAATTATCTCCCATATCAATCTTCTTTTGATCTTGGAAGACAAATGGCTGACAACATTGTTATAGCCCATGAAATTGTTCACGGTATTAGGTTTAAATGAGGAAAAAAATGAGAAAATTGTACTTTAGGTATTAAACTGATATGGCAAAAGCTTTTGATATAGTTGACTGGAATTTTCTTCTAGATGTCATGTATCAGATAGGGTTTGATGAAAAATGGTGCAACAAAATACATTAATGCATTTCTACTTCTAGATCTGATGTGCTGATTAATGGTGTCCATGGTGATATCTTCAGTGCTACTTCTGGACTTCTTATAAATTTCTCTAAATCTGGAGTTTTTTTCAACAGGAATACTGATATAAACTTGGAAACTCACATAAGTAATATTATGGAAGTTCAATTGATATCCCTGGACGATAAATACCTAGGCTCTCCTCTATTTTATCATAAGAGAAAAATTACTTCTTTCAAGCCCTATGTGGATAAGTTGAAGCTCAGACTAGCCAGCTGGAAATATAGTTCTTTAAAACCTACAGGCAGAGCCACCCTTATAAAATATGTCACCTCTACTTCTAGTATCTATCACATGAACTGTTTCAAACTCCCTAAACAAACTTGTCAGGACTTGAACAAGTTTCAAAGAGATTTTTTCTGGGGAAAAGACATTGATCATCCAAGAGGATACAACCGAAAGGCCTGGACTTCCATCTGCAAGCCAAAGGATCTGGAGGGTCTTGGATTTGTGAACATGAAAATATTTAATAGTGCTATGATCACTAAGATTGGCTGGAAGCTGGAACCTGAAAAAGATTATATATGGTGCCATTTAATGAATGCTAAGTATCTAGAAGGAAAAAATATTCTAAATTTGGATACCAAACCAAGAGTAGGAGACTCCTGGGTTTAGAAAGGAATTCTGGAAGGTATAAGCAATATTCAAAGCAATAGAAGCTAGAGAATTGGTAATGGTAAGAAAATCAATATTTTGGATGACACTTGGATGAATAATCCAAATTTTCAACTCCAAAAGCCGGATATTTGCCCTGATAACCTCCTCAGAGTGGAACATCTCTTGCTGGAGAATGGGAATTTGTATACTGCCAAAATTAATTCATGGTTTTCCCAGCATGAAGCCAGGGATATTCAAGCCACTGCAATCCACTTTGGTGAAGAGGATAAGGTCCATTGGAATCTAACTACCATAGGAAATTTTTCTGTCAGTTCTCTTTATAAGGAGCAAGTTGATTAAAAAATACTGAAATCATCCCCCTTCTCTAATTTGGAAAGGCATTTGGGATCTTGACTTAGCACCAGTTATCTAGATGCTTCTTTGGAAATGTGGTCATAATATTCTCCCCACTAATGCTAAAACTGCAAGTATCCTGCAATACATTGATTTCATTAGTGAGTTCTGCAAAAGTTGGGACGAAGACATGACATATCTGTTTATTAATTGTCCGACTGCGATTGTAATCTGGCAAGATCTTTATGGGCCAAATCATGGAAAATTTGGACATGGTATCTTCTTCCAAAGTTAGTAGAATTATTGGTTCAAACCTAATGGAATGGATAAGAAAGAGGTTTGCACTAATGCAACTGCCTGCTGATCTGGAAAGCTATATGACTTCATTTTCTAGAAACAAGCTCATAATGGTAAAGTTTCTGCTGAAAACATAAAATAACATCTGTGCTCTCAGAATAGGGTGCATAACATGCCAACCTATATTCTCAACAATGTTCTTTACACTTCGGATCCTACTGAAGTTCCCCAAACCTTACCTGAATCCCACATTGTAGGAAAATTTAGGGTATATATTAAAATCCGCACCTTGAATGATCCTGGTTCAGAAGTATTTTATACTGGTCTAATTGTTAATTATTTTGCAGGCACCTACTATGGGGCTAGAGGACATCCAGGGTACAATGGAGAATGGAGAGATACAGGAGGAGCATATCTAACTTTGAGTTGGCAAAAGAGTTGCATTGCTCAAATGTGGAAATTCAAGCTGAAAACATGGCCACTTTAGTCCGTTTCAACATGTTATACTAACAGGCAGTCCAAGGAAGATTCAATTTTAACTATTATACTAGTATTAGAGTTGATCAAGATGATAGGATTCCAGTTACTTTAGTGTTAAACAATCTTACTACTATTCCTAAATCTGACAATTGGGAAGCTTTTTGAACTTGCGTTATTTTGTAAGAATTCTGTTTCGGTTCTGAGCAGTCAGGTTTTTCCAACAATCAATGCTAGGACCTCGTATGTTGACATTATTTTATAAGCTTCACCTAAGTTTTATTTAAAAAAAAACAGGAAATTACGGTTGATTCTGACCCCACACGTATTATTATTTGAAAATTTTATCAAATTTCGAGCAATAAAATTTGGAGAGAATATTTGTGTCCCCCATATTATATGAAAGAAATATTTTTTTATCTTAAATAATTGAAGCTTAGTTTGGTATCGTTGTGAATTTTATAAAAGCGCTTTTCTGATGTGCGTTGCTGTGATGTGTTGTGTAAAAAAATATTTGAACGTTTAGTAGAATATAAACTAAAGGTTAAAGTTGATTTATTTTCTTGAAGTAGTTAAAGCTGATTAAAAAATGAATCAAATTATGTTTAGTAAAAAATCAGGTTAAACTATTGTTATTGTAGAAAATAACAAAAACAAACATATCTCTAATAATAGTTTTATCCAGTTTATTAGGTTTGATGATATCAGGCTTACAAGTGATTCCCAATTGGTGGTTAGGCAGATAGAAGGAAGATATCAAACATTTGATTCCTCGTTGTTAAGATATCGAAAATTGGCAAGGCATTATGCGTCTCAGATTCTGAATATCAAGTGGCGACACATTTTCTAAAAGGACAACAGATTGGACGACGCGTTAACTTTCGTGTCCTCAATGATGAGTGATCCAGAGACTACTTCGGTGCAGGTGGAATGGCTGCGATACCCGTCAGAAGAACAAGTGGTTGTGAGTATAGAAGCATTGGCGATCAATGTACACAATGATAAGGGAGTAGATGATTAGAGAATCCCAATCCATGGAGATCTGAGCGAAGAAAAATTGCCTCAAGACAGGTTGCAGGCTAACAAGATCAGAAGCAAGGCCACAAACTACTAGCTGCGTGAAGGAATTTTTTATCATCAATCTTTTCATGGACCACTACTGTGGTGTATCTAAAGAAGGAGGTATGGAAATCCTGAAAGCTATACACTATAGAGATGCAGGAAATCATAGTGGTACAAGATCGTAGGCACAAAAGGAAAAGACTCAAGGATACTTCTAGCCATATATGAATGATGATACGAAGGAAGTAACTCAAAGATGCGAACCGTGCCAGAGATTTGGCAAAAAGATCCATGCTCCAGCGACAAATTTGCATTCGGTGCTTAGTCCATGGCCTTTCGCAAAATGGGGAACTGATATTGTCGGGTCTTTAGTTCTAAGGACAAAGCAAAGAAAATATTTAATCATAGGTACAGATTACTTCACCAAATGGGTAGAGGCGAAGCCATTAAAAAACATCGGGGGAAAAGATGTATTTTCTTTTTCGTTTGAACATATTATTTGCAGGTTCGGTATACCAACAGAAATTATTTCAGATAATGAGAAACAATTTGAAGGTGAAAGCATAACTATGTTGTTCAATGCATTCAAGATTCAGCAAGGCAGGTCAACCCCAATCTATCCAGAAAGTAATGGACAAGATGAGGTAACGAACAAAACTATTACATACAATTTGAAGAAAAAATTGGATGAGAAACATAAGGAATGATGAGAAGAATTGCATAATGTGCTTTGGGCATACAAAACAACTCAGCGAAGTGCAACAGGGATATCTTTATTCCATTTGACGTATGGGGTAGAAGCAGTCCTTCCCACAGAAGTCATGATACCGACAACGAAAAGTGAGGCATGGATAAAGAACCTAACTTCGGATCTCATATTATCGAAGTTAGATGATTTGGAGGAGAATCGAGAAAGAGCCTTGCAGCATATGGAAAATTATCACAGGAGATTGGAAAGAGAATATAATAAGAAGGTCAGGATGCGAGACTACGAGACGGCGAGATGGTATTGCAATAAATACCACCATATCAAAGAGGACCAGGAGGAAAGCTAGAACCAACGTGAGAAGGACCATACATTGTGAAGCGAATTATGGGCAGTGGAGCATATGAGTTGGAGGATCATGAAGGACATAAGCTGGATCATCCATGGAATCCTAAATATATCAAAAAGTATTATCCATAAAGCTGATAACGAAGATTCTCGAAGAAGGTACGAAGATACACTTAAAATAAGTGCAATAAAATTCATAAAACCTGCATTACAGGCTAGAATCCCATATGGTTTGATCTGAAAGCTTCCCACGAGGCAAGGGCATTCAAAACATAAGACCTACAATTCGCTCAAAAGGCAAGAGGCAAATTTATAAGACCTATGACACATTATATGGAAAGGTTCTAGGATTTTTTGCTTGAAAACGTAAGAGGCACACTGAGTAATACCTATAAGGGTCAGTTAAGACCTTATTAGGAGGCCGATAATACCTTATTCTCTTAAAGGCAAGAGGCATTTAAGACCTAGAATTCGATGAATAACGTCGGGTTATGGTTCGTCACTTATCGTCGCATTGTAGCCTGGCGAAAGACATTCGACATGAGGTATGGACTATGCAAGAGGCGCCGAGGTATACGGTTGGGGCATGGGTTCCTGGAACATTTGAAGCATGACCGGCCATTTCCATATGGCCAAGTTCTTGATAGTTTATGCCTAGTCCCCAAGACACCCCTCCTAGGGTGTAGACCTCGTACCTTAATCCAAATCGGCGAAGGAATAAGAGGTCCATGAAAACAAACTGGTTGTTACATAACGGGATGAGAGGAGCTAGGTAGTAGCTACCAGAAGTAAGCTTCCTTGAATAGGCATCCAGGGGGAACATAAAGGGATGGCTCCTTTAGAAAGTTGAAGTAGCCTGATAAGGTGAGGTTTGAGAGTCTATTGCTCACGGGAGTAGTTAGGCTTGCTTACCTCGCCGACGAAGTAAATGGCCATCAATAATGCACCGCTTTATATAAAGAATATACGAGAACTAAGACTCGTAAGATTATACGAATTTTGATTTAAAGCGTTGAAGTAAACAACACAAGGAAGCATATCATTTTGATTAAGTTCTAAACAAGTACAGTTTTAGCAAAAAAATATATATTTATTAAAAAGAAATTTTCATCTTACAGGTAGAAAGTTAATGATTATCAGCTAAATCTACACCAAAAGAAGCAATTGTATAAAAGACAAAGAGGATCTACGCTTGGAGATCTTCATCTTTCTTTTATGGAGATTTGCCTTCGGAAGATCCTTCACCGGAAATTTTCTCCAAAGTGTGTTCTTAATGAGGATGATCTTCGCTGATATCTCCTTTGGGATTAGCCTCTTCTTCACCGGCAACTTGCTCGTTCCCAATTTTTTCACAATCTGATTCGGTCTCCTCCTCACTGTCTTCTTCTTCTTCTTCATAAGAAAGGATTTTGGGGAATTTCAAGACAACTCACAGAGCCTTAAGCCTGTCGCACAGATTATCGGCGAACTTCTGACAAACGTTGTTCGACGAAGATTGATAATGTTTCTTCAGCTGTTTGAAGGAAGCTTTGTGATCTGCTTCAAATTGGTTAAATTCTGAGTCAAGCATTTTGTACTTCACCAAAAGATTCTCAAACCTATGGATTTGGTATCCTTGTCGGCGTGAGCTTTCTTCAAATATTGTCAAACTTGATGTAGCTCATGGCGGATTTGTTTCAGCTCTTCTCTCCTTTGTCTCTCCGAATCTGCAAAGAAAAAAAAAACTGATTAGCCAAGTATCCAGAAAAGTCAGAGGCGTTGCGAAGCTAAAATTGACCTCCTAAAAATAACCTTCTTTCTATGAGATAACAATTTTTAAGGTTTCTTCAACATTTTCCTTTTTACTTGTTAGCTCAACGACTTTGCATTAGGTGTTAGCCAACTGATCCATGGCCTTTTCTGAAATATTACCAAATTGTGCTTGGTATTGGGAAATTATATTATCCTTCTCCTTCATCCGAATATCATATCGCATCGTCCGCTAACACCATATCAGTAGTCTTTATGATTTCTACGTTCTCCAGATGAACCTTGCGTAAATCTGATTTAACCTTTTCAAGATCCTTCTGCAGTTGTTCATGATCCATTTGCAGTTTGTTGAAATCAGTACGTACAAAGTGAAGATCTTTTTTGGATGTACGAAGTTTATTCTGTGATGTATGGAGATCATTTTCAACAGTCGAAGCTTGGCCGCAGAAGTATCCTTCCTTGCAAGAAACTTTTTCTTCTCGGCTCGTAGAGACTCGAGTTCACCTTCAAGCTCTGTATTTTGATGAATTAGTTCCATATTATTATGATCAAGATGAAAGTTTAACTCATCTACGTTCGGAAGCTCGTGAACTAGTTTATCTATACGATGGCCCATTCCATCATCATTTTCTAATTCAAAGTCCAAAAATTCAATTTGGTGCCTATATTTTCTATTTTGTTCATGCAGAATCTCAACTTCTAATTGGCTTTGCTCGGCATCTCTTTGACAAATTTGGCAGCGTTCTTCGGAGCAGAACACCTACGTATCAACTAGCGAAGAACAAAAGAATGAAAAGAATAAAATTCAAGGTGATGTAGTGAAGCTTACCACGAAGTTCTTCAGATCGTTTCCTTTGAGAATTTATAGCAGCCTTCTCGGAATCCAATTCCACTTGCATCGTTTCTTTATCTTTTCTCAGCTGTGAAACCTCATTCTCCATCCTTATACAGTCCATTTCCGATCGGTGAGCCTCCTCCAATGAAGCAAGCTTGAGGTTATATTCCTGCACGAAAAATTAACATTAAACAAAGGAGTTGTGAACATGATAGATAAATTAAGGAAAGGATAAAGCATACCAAGGTCAGCAACCCAACTTGCTAAGATCGACTTAGGGAAGAGGACACTTGAATCTTTGATTGAATATCCAGCAAAAAAAAAGAATCAGAGAGTAAAGCCATCAGTGTTGCAGACTTCCGAAGGAATGTTTACTGGCACCCCTTCCTTGATAGCTTTGAACATTTGCATCCAAGTTCTCATCTCGCGGGAATACTTATTCTGGAAAGTCTCTAGCGTAGAGGACTCAATCTTATTTTCATCTTCCTTTTCAGGACCTTGTGAAGACCCTTCCCCAGTCTCAGATACCCTCGCATCATCGGTTTTGGGTGGGACCACTTTCGATACCGAAGGAATATCGGAAGCAGCCTTCGTAGGAGCCACTTGAAAATTTTCATGAGGCACCATTGAATCTTCATTCTGCTCCTCCTCAAGAATTTCTTCTTTGACGGCTTTGTTTTCAGCCTCCCGAGCAATAGCGTCCTCCTTAGCCTGAGTTTTAGTCACCTCAGTGGTCTTCAGTGAAGGTGATGCTTCCAGTTGATCATCTTCTATCATTTTCACCTCAAGTGAGGCACGAATCTTCATAGGACGTCTAGCTTTTTTCTTCGATGGCGATGTTATTCCATCGCCAGTTTCCATCTTCGCAACAAAGTTGACCATCGTCAGATAAAGAATAGAGGCAATAGGGGGAAATGCAATAATAAAAGCATATGTTCTTTACCCTTCCTAGGCTCCGAAGAGGAACGCTTGCCAGATTTACACTTCGTCTCGTTCGCATCAATAATATCCTGGAAGTGAGAAGGTTAGTGTCGCAGAAGTTAACGAATAAAATATCATAGCAAAAGAAAGAAAAGAATACCTCAGGAGTCCTGTCGGACCATACAAAGGTCCACGCCTCATATAGAGGGACGTTTTGGTGCTCTCCCGATGGACCCTGACGAAGGACACCATCAGAATGCCTACCCTAAACCCAAGGGCCTTTAAGTATTAAAGGATATTTCATCCAGTTCTCGTCGTTGGACAGACGAAGATATTGTTTTGTCTTGTTTATCTTCGGATTTAAGTCAGGAAGAAGTAGTTTCGTATCATCAGTGACGTTTTCCCGATTGAAGCGGATATCCTATCTTTTGACTCGACGATCAAAGCGATTATGGACATAGTTTGATAGGAAAAAACTTACGGTATAATCATACAAAGTGAATGGACGAGCTTTCCCAGGAATGGTCGAGTAGCCTTGCAAACATCAATGAATTCATTGGCCAAACAAATAGCATTGCCACTCAGTTGACATACACATCGCTGAGGAAAGAGACGAGTCAAAACCTCGTAGAATAATGGGTTCGCACTATCATAAAGAGGAAACTGGAGACCAGCTCTCAATTGGACCAAGGTAATTATAACCATATTTGCGCTCCAGGATTCTTCTTCGATCATCTTCAAACTAAGGTTAACTCCCGAGCCAAACCCTTCGGAAATTGTCAATCTTAGACCACGAGGCTGAAGTTCTGTGTTGACAGCAACAGTTTTTACTCACAAAGATCTGAAAACCAAAACAAAGTAAGAGTTAGGTTAACTCAGAAGATGAAAAGTGAAAAGAATAGTGAAGAAAAAACTTACCCAACAGTAGGAATTCGTGGAGAAGTAGTATCCTTGTTGGTGGCCATCTTTAATAGGAGTTTGAGGAAAATAAGGTTGTAGTTAAGAAGAACTAGATCTGACAGAGATTGAGAAGAAGAAAAAGAAAAGAAGATGGAGTTAATGTTGGAGTTATAGGTTTGACAGAGGGAGATAAGAATAAAAGTTAATGAAGAAGAAGACGGCTTAGAGAGGTATTTATACCAAGATGACCGGCTGAAAAGGTAGAAAGGAAAAATTAATGGGTCGTGTCGGTCATAAAGTGGAGGAGTGAAGTCGTGGCGGCGGTTAGCCGAAAATCCTGGAGACGTGGAGAAGGTTTTAAAATTTTCGGATTCTCTTCCCATCCTAACCTCATTTGGATGACAAGAGAAGAGGCAAAATATGGGGACAGAAAATCAACTTGCCACGTTTTCGCATCTCAACATATGAACACGAGAGAGATATTTCAGGTAAATAACTAAAGATATACTTGGGCAACATAGGGATTTTCACCATTGAACATAATTAAGACGCGTGGAAAGCACTAATAAAGAATCAACGGCTAAGTTTGAATTGGACAACTGGGCATTTAATGCGCGAATAAAGCGGTCACATCAATTGTCTATTAGCTGTCAGGACAAGTGGCGCAATATTATTGGGTGAAGAGAGGGTCATCAAGGATAATTATAGCGAGGGTTATAAGGAAAATTCAGTAGCGAAGGAAAATGTTAACGGAGAAGAGTTCAGCACCAAACAGGATACAATAAGATTACCTCAGCGAAGAAGACTATATCCGAAGAAGAAAGTATTCGAAGTTAAAGGGAATTGTATTCGAAGAGTTGAAATCTAAACCCTAATTTTATATTGTGGCTATAAATAGGCATGTGTGTATTTGTAATAAAGGTTGATCAATTCTGGAAGAGAACAAGAGAGAAAACCATTGAGAAAGTTCTTGAGTAATCATCTGTGCTTGTAACCATCATCATATCATAGTGAAAACCCTCCCGTGGATCTAGGTTTTAACACCGAACCACGTAAATCTCTTGTGTTCCTCATTCTTATTGTTAGCGTGCGGGTTTTATTCATAAAATCTAGGTAGAAGACGTAAAATATATCTTTAGGATTGATCTTGGGTGTATTGTGGGATTTCCTGCAACTACACATGCATGTTTTGTTGTTTGTGCTTGTAATCTTGTTGGGGTTAATTGATGTTTGATACTCATATTTTGTCCAACTTTAATATTTGTTCTAACTTTTGTTAACTTTACAATTAACATACTTATGTAATTATTATTCTACCCTTTACCCACCACCTTCGACTTTCTCTTTTATCTCATTTCACTGCTACTATCAAGATCATATCATCCATGGCCTACTAATTCAATAGAAGATGACTTTCCGCAACGCGAATCCACCACTATTACTGGGGATTCAAAATAACTTCCTAATTTTGATCCCTAGATTCACATCAAACCACTGAATCGAAAAAAACATAACTAAACAATTAAGTTATTTTTTTTAGTAACTTCATGTTAGAAGGATAACCAATGTTCAAAGTAAATCTTACACCATAATTGTCTTTGGTGTCGAACATAACCACTGATTCAATGGGAAACCAAAATAAATAAATTAGAATCATATATGTTTTATATTTCGAAATGCTAGAATAATCCTATCCTCAAAGTTGAGAAACATGGATTTTACCACTGCAACATGTCGGCTATAATTGCAATCATTCAACAAAGGAACAATAGTTTGATACACTCGGTCCTTACTGATTCATTAGTGGTGCATATGATTAAAGTAAAAATAGGCAACAATTATTTATTGTCGTGAATCAGACATTTTCACTATCTCGACCACCACCAGCGCAACCTTCTATTACAATCCCCGGAACCTGATTCTCCCTCACCATCACCACTTCCATACAACATAACCACTGATTTAAATGGATTACTCAAGATAATTCGCGTACTGTAATTTATAAAATACAATCACAATTTTCTATTCATATGATATTATTTTAGGGTTTTGTTCAAAAAGGGAGAAGATGAAGAATTGGGGGTTTTGTTTGTAACCATGGATTTAAAGATTTTATTGGAGTTGTTGGATCTTATCGACATGAGCCCACACTAAGGGGTAAATTCGTAAGTCAGTAAAAATACTATATAAATTTAATTAGACTTAACATAGTCAATGGAAGTCAACGTGATTTCTAGGTACCAAATCCTAAGTTGGACAAAAGTTAGATCAAGCACTAAAATTGGACAAAATGTTGAGTATTAAACACTAATTAACCCATCTTGTTGAAACTTGTCAGCTTTGTAGTCTTACTGTTTATGCATGTATAGATGGTGAGTTTTTAACAAATTAAAATTATTCTAATCACCCTTCTGCCTAGTTGCAGGAACATAGAAATATTCACACATACTTGTGCGCATACTTCTGACTTCACCTCAAAACACAAAATATTATATTCCTCCTTATATTTCGCAGGTGAATTGAGGATGCAGTCTCTACAAAAGGCTACAGGCATTCCATGCTAATAATATAGTCTATAATCTTTACATAATAAGTCTCAAGCTCCTAGATGGATTGCCTACTAGTGTAGAGCAAACTTGAATCTTCTTCGAACAACTACAAACATTCTAAACTGGCCTCATAGCCTCCTCAATACTCACAATATTTATGCCATATCGAACTAGTCTCAAGTCGCATAAAATTCCACGACTGGATTCCTTGAACTTGTCTCGAATACGCATTGATGTTCTGCTAATATCTAACAAATTCGGGAATAGCTAATGCTTAAACCCCAAAACAACACTTTAGTTTAACGCTTCGTTTGCAAAAAATCGTCTCAAATTGCTCATCTGAGCTTAGATCTGCTATCGTAGCACTTTGCTTAGATATAAGCCACAAATATTGCGCCACTCCTCTCGGATGCGCCATAATCAAGAAGCAATGCCATAAAATACGCATTGAACCTCTCATCTAGTCTAACCCTATCCTTCTCTCTTATCAGTGCAAAGTTAACACTAGCAATTTGACTTAGCACCGTTTTGGCACCAATTAGCCACATTAGCGCTAAAAGCGCTAACTTTCCTGGCGCTAAACCCTAGTGTTTGGGAAGTGCTAACTAACCTAAAATGGTCTTAGCTAGCACGTTTTAGCCTAATAAGGCCCTAGCCAACATATTTTCAGCTTGGAACTTGAACCCTAGCACCCAAGTGCTAACCCAAATTCTAGCGACAATTTTGGCGCTGACGCACTTGCTCTTGGCCGTGACACCCTTGCTCTTGGCTGACGTCTATCTCTTGGTTGACGCCCTTGCTCTTGGATGAAGCCTATCCCTTGGCTGATGCCCTTATTCTTGGATGACGACCTCACTCATGGTTGACACCTATGCCTTAGTTGATGCCCTTGTTCTTGGCCTTGACGCCCTTGCTCTTGGCTGATGCCCTTGCTTTTGGAACTGATGCCCTTGCTTGGCGATGACACCCTTACTCTTGGCGTTGACGCCCTTGTTTTGGGCCATGAAGCCCTTTCCCTAGTTTCAATATGTTCCTAGAAAAACTCAATGCGCCTCTAAATCTAGTGCGTCCTTAGCTATACTTAGCGACTTAGCCATAAGTATATTTGTGTTAAAACCTCAATGTTAACTATATAATTGAAGTGTTAACTTCAAACCTCCTTGGTAATGGCTTCCTAGCCCTAGTACAATTAATATTTACCAAAAGTTGTGCATATTGATCTTACTGCTGAGACATTAGCATACTAGCCTTTTACGTTAAGAGAGTTAATACCTTCTTATTTGCGTTAAGTAGCTAGTGTTGGATTTGCTAGCTACTTTCCTCAATAATATGTATTTCTTATCAATATAGGTCCTACATTGATTCTTATACGAATTCCAATAGGTCTCCTTGCTCAATGAGCCCTCGGTAACATTTGGCCTCAAATGCCTCTCAGACTTACAAAAAGTCGTTTTTGAGCTAATATTTAGCCATTAATATGCCACATTACTTTCAAGAAAGTACATGGACACTAAACTTCCCAGACTTGATACTAATCATTCTGATTATCAATCCAGTGAGTCACACAACTTAGCAAGTCATTTGACTTGACTTGACTTAATCAAAACTATAGTGGCTTATAACTCTACTATTTCCATGAGACATCAAATGCAACATCGGGGGATTCTCATTGGGATACTGGTATGGCGGTCTATGACATCATGGGTGGTGACACCATCCCTACGAACAAGAAGGTAACAATGAGTGGGAGGTTACAGAGCAGTTGAGAGGATGAAGAGTAGTGGTCAGACAGGTCTTCCCTATTTTCCGGGCGCCACCCCACTACGATCTCCACAATCATCGCTTTTCCATCTCTCCCTAACTTCCACGACTTACCAAAAATCAATGGGTGTCTTCTTCAAACTATAAATAGATGATTATCATCTATTCGAAACAACACAGAATGAGACAAAGACACAATCAGTCTAAAGAAACCAAAACCTACAGAATTAGCGATTCCTCTACGGAGAATACATTCTTCTTCACACCCTACTGATATTTCTCAACCCTCTTTGCTTCCCTCCCCTAAGACCTAACCAAATCCTTTTCATCTTTGTAGTGGAAGTAGGACGTGAACGGTCATTTCTTGGTTTAGGCTCATCCTGTTCGAGCTTGATCTCTCGAACCTACTTGAAAGTACCACTTTGCAGTACATTTGTTTTCACCATAAAACAGCATGAATAGTTATAATTGATACAACCCTACTTTGTGAGACTTGCTTTTTTTTGCTGTTACTGTTAATCATAGTGTTGTTGTAAAATAGGTGCTTATAGTTGAATCTAGTTTCAATCAATGATTGCTTCATATATAGCTGTGTACAATTATAATATCAATATTATCGGTTAATGATTTTTATATTTCAGTTAGGTATTTGAGATAAAGCACATTGATTTGTGTAATTATTTATGTTTTTTTTACTTTCCAGGTGCAATTATGGATGGAATCAATGGATCAACCCCTTCTTCTCTTCTGGAATGTATGCAATCAAATATTCTTAAGTTCACTTGTCAATTTCTCATCTTAATTACACTTATAAAGTTATAATTGGTGTTAGTGCAAAATGCAAATGTGTTATACTATTATCTTAATAATGATTTCAATTTGTGAACATTTCAAACACTTAATTAGATATCAATTAGTAATACACAATTGTTTGTGATACATTTGATGTAGGTTTTTGATGACAATGTACTGCCAATTCCTAATTCTACAACTCCAACTACAGAAGTTCTACAAGGGAGTGCAAACCCAACAGTAACTGATGTTGAACCTTCTTATGAAGTTTCTCCAGCACAAGAGAAGGAACATGTTGGTATGGCTAAAAGGGATAACACTAGAACTCCATCTCGAGTATGGGCTCAATTCACAAAATTGAAAGGTATTGCTTTTGCAGGAGACTATGAGATGACAATAGTTCGTAACTATTGTCACAAACAGTATTCCGCTAATTCCAAAAAGAATGGGACTACAACTTTATATAATCATATTAAGAGTTGTAGGAGTTATGCCGAAATGCAGAAAGGTCAACGCACTCTTATTTTGCAATCTAAGAGACTAGGAAATGAAGCTGGAAAACTAGTTTCCACTTCTTATAGTGTTGAGGCATGTAGGAAAGCATTAGTTTAATTTTCTATTAAATATAAGATATCATTTAAAATAGTTCGAGGGGAAGGATTTGAGACACTTTATCATGTCCATGAGCCACGATTTAAGGTTCCATCTCGCATGACTGTGTATTATGATATATTAGCTATGTCTAAGTCTAAAAAGGATAACTTGAAGAATTATTTTAAAGCTAATAAATAGAGAGTATGTTTGACCACTGATACATGGACATCCATTCAGAACCTGAATTATATGTGCATCACTGTTCATTTCATTGATGATAATTGGAACTTGCATAAGAAAATCATTAGTTTTTGTCAAATTAGGAGTCATAAAGGGGTAAACATTTGGTAAGATATTATAGAACTTTATGTTAGATTAGGAACTTGATAGGGTGTTCACTATAACCCTTTTATAGTACCTAAAAATTGCTCCTAACAAAACAATATACTGTAGAAGTACTTTCTTTAGGTTCGAGGATCAAAATTGTACAAAATGATTCCAAACTAGAAAGATGGTTGTTCATGTTTTGTTTCGGTTACAAAGAGAGAAGATGTGTTGATCTTAGGGGAGGGAAACAGAGAAAGTTAAAGGAATCAGTGTGATGAATTGTGTGTAAAGGTGTTGAACTATAGAGAATAACAGAGCTTGTGAGAATGATAAGCTTGTTCTTTTTTATGAATAGGCTAAGTAGCCTATTTATAGAGGTTGGGAATACACACTTTTCCTTCGTAAGTAGTGGAGGTACTGAGAGAGTGGAGATATGGAGATTGTAGGGATAATGGAATTACAGCGCATTATGTTTGAGAAGTTTCTAGAAACTATTACTCCACCATCTCTTTAATTGTTGTAACCGTCACCACTACTTGTAACTTTCCTATCATGGGGTGTTTCCACACCGCATGATGCTATAAACCACCATACCAATACTCCATGCAAAATCCCCCCATGTAACATATTTTGATTTCTCGTAGGAGTTAGTGGAGTTGTGGACTCAAAGTGTGTGAGGAATTGAGAATTTATGATGAGGTAATGCTACCAATAAGTTTATGCCAACACAGCGCGGAAATTGTATATTTATAGCATGTTTTGCAATATGCAAGTTGTGTTAGCAACAATGGTGCATACGAGTGTTATAGACGTGATTAAGATACTGCTAGCACATGCTAACGTCGTGGTTATGGCCTAGGTGATGGCGCTAGCAATGAAGGATGATGCTGACACAAGCAGGCAAGGATAACTCTGGCACAAGCAGGATGTCCTAGGCGCAGCAGGTGAATGGAGAATAAAGCTAGTGCTAGCGCCTGCAATGTTGTTAGCAGCGCTGGTGCTAGCTCAGGCGCTAGCATTCGCTGGTATTGATGTACGTACTAGTGCACTGGGAGCATGGCTAGGGCTTGTTGGTGTTGTGTTTGCACGTTGAGATCATGGCTAGGGCTTTCTAGGGATGGCACTTGCTGGTGTCGTGACCATATCCATGGCCTGCTTAGGAATTCTCTGTCGCATGAGATTTAATGTTGGCACTATATCGGCCTTTATGCAGTGCTTTCAGAACATATTCAAGGAATTCATCCGTTGGAGTTTGGGACTTGAAATAATATTCGATGCTACTCTGCATTTAGATGGTATGCATCTAATTAGCGTTTTCTATTCAGAAATGGCATAGCATCCATTCTGAATGTTCGCAATTTTGTATAATCAGTGTACTCTGATTAATACAAATGGTTTATATAATCTGATTAATACAGATGATTCGTAATTTTGTATAATCAGTTTACTCTGATTAATATAGTGTAATAACGAGGGTTTACCCGGGTAAATCCCTAAAATTTTGAGGCGCATAAATATATAGAACAGTTATAAGGCTAATATAGCCATGAGCTAAATACACATTCTCAATTCTCTTGCGGAATGTAAGACAGAAAAACATATTCATAATTATGATCCCGGGACAGAACGTTTGTACATATACATTTATTTTATGTCTCTGCAGCTGAGCAAAGGAAATATTATAATTTTCTCCCTTGTCAGAAATCCATCATCAACATTAAGTCCCCTGTTTAGCGCGGAATAGTAATGTTTCGTGGTAAGCACTAGATGGTGACAGTGGCACTACAAAACTTTGAAATTCAAATTTAGATAACAAGGAGATAAATACTTTGCCTTTCCTCCATGGTGTAGTTGTAGACTTTTTTTGTTGGAGTAAGATTATAAGAAAATTTGTGATCCAATAGGCAATACTGTAAACTCCGTGTAGCAACTACAAGCAAGATTGTCTAGCGCAGGCATGCTTGTCTGTGCAAGCAAAAAGGGGTCCACGTCCACAAGTCTTGGCGTGGATACGTGAGCTTCATCCGGCCACCTGAGGGGGGTCCACCATTGCAACTTGTTGACAGCAGTCGGTCTTGGAATCTTAGTCACTAGTCATGTTCAGATCCACTCTCCTCGGAATAATCTTCGGTTTAAAACAAAGAATTTTACTTTATTGAATTCTTAGGGTTTTCCCCTTTTTCCTATTTAAATAAGCGGATAACTTCTATCCATTTTCATTTTCTTTCTTCTTTAGAGATCAGCATAACTTCGTCTTGTCACCGCAGTATGTCTAATAACAATAGTGATTCGAACTAGAACAAGGCATGTGCAAAGCATATCACTTGGATTGCAAGTCCGATGAGTTTTTTTTCATTCCCAAGCTTCCCGTATGTGTATAATGATTATGATGAAAGCTTGAAGACAATCTAATTATTGTTATTTCTAGGTTTCTTGGGTCAAGAAGATACCACAGTGGCGTGTAAAAACTAGGAGTCTCAGAGCTATGGTAGACATCATTTTCCCTTTCTCTTTTTTTTTCTATAAAAAAAAACCTTTGCATGCTTATTTGGTTATAACAGGAAATAGAGATTGGACATGTTAGAATTATGGAAAATGAGGAATTCATACCAGCGAGTGGTGGAACAAACATTGATGCGGACCCTAAGGCTCCTTCTAATCCCATGGCTTCTCTTGCAGGTGTTGACTTAAGTTTTCCTATTCATGATTACCCCAACGCCGGGCTCTCTTTTGTGTTGGAGATGGAATCCTTATCTCAAAAGTTTGAAGTAATGGGAGGATTTGTCGTGCCAAATTGCCACGTAGATCTCTATACGAATATATGGGAGAAGTACGGGCATATTTCTATAACAGAGCTGGTGAAGAGTTATACTGCCATACTCGTAGCAGACGTCACAGGACTCTTATCTTTTATTGCCGAGATGGATAACGCAGCTTTGTATAATATAACGGACTCAAATATCCAAAAATGGGACGAGATGTTGACTACTTGTGAGGGTCTCCGTTTCAATATAAGCCGGATGCATCATTATTTCAAGAATGTCAGACAGAATCATATAGCAGTTGTGGCACAGGGGAAGGCCTTGAAGGAAGAATCGTTCAAGATTAAGGAAATGACCCGAGATCTGCAGGCTCGTTCAGAGAGATATGTGAGAGATTGGATAAATTGTACAACCGAAATTTTCCTTTACTTAGAGATATTTTTTAGGTCATAGGATGGGTAGTGAAACATTCATGTTATTTTCTTTCTTTTTTTTTTTTTTGTTTCGGGTAGTTTGAATAAAGAATGTTCCGAATGATTTGAGTGGTTGTAGTGGGTTTTGAATTTGAAAGATCATATATATTATTTTAAAGTTATATTGAACTTGTGAAAAGAAGAGGTAAATGTGTTTTAGGCATAATATGCCTTGAGCCATTTAACGTTGATGACCGTCCCAACTATAATCATAATTAATCATTAAATGAATCTGGTTCATTGGAAAAAGAAATACAAATAAAAGAGAGATTCGAGTCAATAAAGACTGAGTAGATTGACTCAGGAACAACAAATTGAATTAGGAGCTCTATTGCAGAGTTCAGGCCTAGCCATTAACCAAGAAGTAATGGGAAAGACGGAACATATGACTGCATAAGATTCATTAAAAATGAATCCTAATGATTCATTAGGTGGGATGTTGGAAAGAACCAGGAAACCTATTCATTTATTCTGAGAGGTCAAGGACTGACTCTACGAATTAAACAGATATTGAAAGAGTCAATATTCACCCAGAAGGCCTTATTGGATTGCTAATTTTTTTGGATTCAATAAAGGTCAAAATAAAGATTCGTAAAAAAAATCTATATTCTAGAGGTATATTTCCGGTTGTATATAAAATCCAAGATATATAAATTTTTACATGACAGGTTAGATCTCAAAAAAACCTATGATTCAGTCTATTATAAATTCAATACATATTCGTAATATTATGGAATCATTTCATTCATGAGGAGATGGATGAGAAGAAACTCTCATGTCTGGTTCTGCAGTAGAGATGGAATTGAGAATAACAAACAACCATCAACTATAACCCAAGAAAACCAAATTCCATAAACAACATATAAGAAGAATGAAGGGAATATCTTACCGAGGCAAGGCTCCTCCATTCATGTTAACAATCTTGTAATACCCGCTTGGCATAGCCTTGGAGACTACATATGGCCTCTCATATTTTGGAGAAAACTTCGGAGCAGACATATCTTGTTGAATAAGCTTAGATATTTTAAGTACCAAATCTCCCACCTTAAACACCCGGGTTGTACTGCTTTGTCGTATGCCCTGGAGATTCTGCGTCGATAAGTTTCCGCATACTTTTATGTTTTGGCTCGTTTGGATTCGAGCACATCTAAATCTGCTACTCGGGAGTTGGGTATTTCAGACTCATACCAATAGACCCCACTTATTGTTGCGATCCTAGATGATGAGACTTTAATCTTTGTGGGTAGGATTGCACCGGTTCCATATACGAGATAATATGGCAAGGTACCTGTAGAACTCCTTGGAGAAGTTATGTATGCCCACAAGGCCATAGGCAATTCCTCGTGCCATGTTCTTGGATGATCGGGAACAGTACGACTTAAAATTATGATAAGGGTCTTGTTGGTGCTCTCAGCTTGCTCATTCCCTTGGGGGTAGTATGGTGTGGAGAATACATGTTTGGCGCTATATCCTTCGAGTAAATCTCAGACGTGTTTATTTGCAAACGAAATACCATTATCTGTTACAATATGTCTTAGTATCCCGAATATGCATATAATATATTCTTTGATGAAAGTTGTTATGGTTGTTCCGGTCGTGCTTCTGAGAGGTACAACTTCGACCCACTTGGTGAAGTATTCCATGGCAATAAGTATATATTCGTGTTGCTTTGATTTTACCAATATGATCCAGTCCCCAGTTATAGAATGTCAAGGGATGATTATTGAGTGAAGAGGAAGGTAAGGTGTGTGAATGAGGTTGTCGTGGATTTGGCATTGGTGTCATTTTTTAATGAATAAGGATGCATCATCCTCCATGGTCGGCCACTAGTATTTTTCATAGACTTGAAAAAATAATTTATTTTGCCCTGATGCTCCCCTTCGTGTATTTCTTTCAAGATAGTCTGAATATCCTCTCCTGCGAAACATCGCAACAAATCTCCACCAAAGCTCTTCCGATAGAGTAGCTCTTCGTGATAGATAAATTTCTTGGATTTTTGGATTAAGCGTGTCGCTTCCCACTTTTCTTGAGGTATGAAATCATCTCAGAGATACTTGATATATGGGTCTCGCCAGTCTCTAGCATGATGTATAGTCAGTATCTCTGATTGTTGTGGCGGGATCTGACAATTGGAGCAAGTCCCCTGCAGTAATCGAGATTGGGCCTCCATGGGGGGCCAATAATACCCAAGACGTTAGAAGTCTATATAAAGTTACCACTAGTGCCTGACCGCGCATCTCACGATGTACTTGATTAAGTTGCCTTTGTGCTTCATCATCTCCCAGACATCTTGACAGAGATCCATCTTGGTTTCTATGATATAATGCTCCATGTTATAGGAAGAAATATTTTAAATCTTTAAGACTAACCTTTACTTGGCTTTATGAGTTACTGAGCTCTTGGACGATAAGTACTTTCCGTTTGCTGGCTTGTTCTTCATCAGGCTCGTTTATCCAGGTCGAGGGCATGGTACGTCTCCGCACGATAAGGGTTTTCTCCGAGTTCTCGAACTGAAGTTTTGAGGCTAAAGTTTCTAAGCGATCAGCGTGTCTGTTGTTGGTGTGCCCCGTATGTATTAACATCGCTTCGGCAAAGTGATTTAGGAGCTTTTGTGCCTCATCCTTATACGGGGCTAGTGTCACTGCCTTGAGAAAAAAAATCTCATTCATTTTGTTTACTAGCAACTTCGAGTCTCCTCTTATTTCGAGACGTGCAACTCCATCTTGTTTGGTTAGCGAAAATCCCAATAAGAAGGCTTCATACTCGGCAGAGTTGTTGGTACACTCGTGGTCCAGTTTGAAGGAATGCGAGAAAACTTCATCAGTTGGTGAAAATAAAACAAAACCTAATCCCCTGTGTTATTACTAGGAGTAGTGGAACTGTCGAAGTATAATAACAAGGATTCTTCTTCGGCAAGTGAAATATCTGGGAATTATCTGGGTACATCTTCATGTGTTGTGGTATCATCTTCTCCTGGAAAAGCTGTAAGCAGGTTTGCGACTGCTTGTCCCTTTATTGCTTTTGGGGATACACATGATATGTCAAACTCCGACATATCTATCAACCATTTTTCCGTTAACCCTATGAGAGCAAGCTTCGCCAGTCGAAATTTTACAGGGTCATCCTCAGCCATCAATATTACCTTATTTGCCAGCAGATAATGTTGAAACTTATGAATAACATGTACCAAGGATAGACAGGCTATTTCGACCTTAGGATATCTCAGTTTTGCATCTCTCAACATACAACTGAGGTAGTAAATGGGACATTCAGTCCCCATGTCGTCCTCCTGGGATAATAGAGATCTTATAACAACTTCGCTAAAGGATGTGTAGAAGAGTAATGGTTTGCATGGAGTTGGAGATTTCATAACAACTGGTGATAATAGTAATTGTTGGATATGGTATAATGCTTTTTGTTGTGTGGATGACCAGATAAAACTCGCCCCTTTCATATATTCGGGAATAATGCATCGAATATATGATACCTTTATCATAAAAAATTTAAGATCCCTTGAAGTGCGCGGCGGTGGCATGGTGGTGATAGCCTAAGTTTTGGTCGGGTCCACCTTGATCCCCTCTGTTGTTACTTGAAATCTCATAAACTTCCCGGATAAAACGTCGAAGGCGCATTTCAAGGGATTCATCTTCAAATGGTATTCACGACATCTCTGGAACACTTGACATAGAATATCTGTGTGGGATGCTATGGTGTTGGACTTTACTACCACGTCGTTGACATAATCTTCTACTTGTTTATGCATCATGTCTTGGAATATTTTCGTCATGGCTTTTTGGCAAGTAGCGTCGGCGTTCTTCAATCCAAAGGGCATCACCCGGTAATAGAAATTCCCGATAGGAGTTCGGAACGCAGTTTTCTCAGCATCGTACTCGTACATCTTTATTTGATTGTAACCGCTACATCCATCCATGAATGAAAACATACCATGTCCGCTGGTGGCATCTATAATCATGTCAATGTTTGGGAGGGGAAAATCATCCTTGGTACAAGACTTGTTCAGGTTCCTGAAATCCACACAACATCTTCTTTGTCCATTCTTTTTCTTGACAGGGATGACGTTAGCCCACCATGTGGGGTGTTGGATAGGATTGATGAAGCCTGTTGCTAGCAACTTCTGAATTTCAACTTTGATTTACTCCTCGACTTCGTGCCTGAACTGTCTAGCCTGAACTGTCTAGCCTGAACTGTCTAGCCTGTTGTTTAACTAGTTTGGCGTCAGGGGAAACATGTAAGTGATGGGTGACCAATTTGTAATTCAACCATGGCATCTCTTCATAGGTCCAAGCGAAGACATCTTGGTATTCTTTGATTAGATTGATATACCCTGTTTTTTCTTCTGACGACAAGGACGAGCTGATTGAAACGGGTCGTTGATCTTCTTTGGTTCCTAGATTGATGGTTTCAAGCGTGTCTGCTATAGCATTTGCACCGTACTATAATTGGCGTAACGCGTCTTGGACCTTTTTATGATATGGCTCCTCGATGTAGCTGAATATCTTTAGGTGGGGAGACTCTTTGTGGGCCTCCCCTTTTAATTGTTAACAACGATGGCGAAGCTAGACCGTTCTTCCCTCGTTGTCGTAACTAGTTATGAAGCAACATTCTCTCTTAGTAGGTGAAGGATTTGTGATGCTGGAGGTCCCGTAGTGTTGTCCAGATGGTATGACGTTGGAAGTCGTTCCTGATGACCTGACTCTTATGGCATAAGTTGATGGTTCATCTGTTATTGATGCCCAGTCGGGTAGCTGCATGTTGTAGACCTTGTTGCTTGGTTTGGTGGAAACATCTTCTGGTTTGAAGAACTTAGCATCATATATTGGAGTGTAAGGTGACTATGATGTTGTTATGCGTACAATTTTCCCATTCAACACTGATTTCACGTATTGATGGTAGGTGGAAGGAATAACCTTGTTGTCATGTATCCATGGGAGCCCTAGTATCATATGGTATTCGGGCTCTTTCGCAATAACATGGAATTTCACCTTAGACACGATGGGACCAACTTATAAGTTTAAATAAATATGGCCATAGGAGTTAGTGTGGTTACCTTAAAAATCCATCATCACTATAGGATGTTGTATGATCTAATTCTGCGGGATTTAGGCATCCTTGAGCTTCCCAAGCGTAATGATATTGGCATCCGCTTTTGTATCGATAAGGTCCCTCTTGAATTCGAACTCCTTGACATGAGCAGTGACATACATGGCTCGATTGTGTCCTTCTTCGGCCATCATATCATCCTCGGTGAAGGTGATGATGTTTATAGCTGGGTTGTCTAACATGGTTGTCTTCTTCTCCATCGGTGATGGTATTAGGCGCGTGTTCACAGCTATGTGGTTGAGAGAATCAAAGGTGTCGACACGTTGATCCTTAGAAAAGTGGATAAGCTCACACAAATTCTCAATTAGAAATGTAGCTTCATGGTCTACCGATTTTGCAGTAGTGGTGAAACTCCCGATATTATGATGCAAGGAAGTGCTAGTCGGGAATTCTATCCATGGTTCGGTGAAATCTGGGCCTTGTTCAAAAGCACTACGACATCCTACTTTTTTTATTAACTTAACCATGGAAGAGAATAAAACGCTTACCTCGTCTTCAAGTCTTGCTAGAATTCTTGCTTAAGATTCTTGTCTTCGTATTAACTCAGCCAAGGTGATCAGGGTTTTGACTTCTTCAGTAGTATCGTTGGTAGGGCTCGTGTTGGTGCTTCCATTGACTGTCAAAGAGGGGCGATGCGCATCACCATTGATATTGAAAGGGGAAATGTCGGGATTGGTAGTTGTTGAATCCGATCTAAGGCCAACCATCTTGACTAGTGAGAGAACTGACTTTTGTGACCGATAGATTGATCTCCCACTGTGGTCGCCAGTTGTTAGTGCCTAAAAATTGCTTCTAGGAAAAACAATATACTGTAAAAGTACTTTTTTTAGGTTCGAGGATCAAAATCGTACAAAACGAGTCCCAACCAGAAAGATGGTTGTTCACGTTTTGCTTCGGTTAAAAAAAGATAAGATGGGTAGGAAGGAAGCAGAGAAAGTTAAAGGGATCAGTATCATGAATTTTGTGTAAAGGTTTTGAACTATATAGAATAACAGATCTTGTAAGAATGATAAGCTTGTTTTGTTTTCTGAATAGGATAAGTAGCCTATTTATATAAGTTGGGAATACACATTTTTCCTTCATAAGTAGTGGAGGTAGTGAGGGAGTGGAGAGATAGAGATCGTGGGGATAATGGCATAATCAACCATTATGTTTGGGAAGTTTCTGAAACCATTACTCCACCATCTCTTCAAATTTTGTAACTATCACCACTACTTGTAACTTTCCTATCATGGCGTGTTACCACGCTGCATGATGCTATAAACCACAAGACCAATACCCCATGCAAAATCCCCCTATGTAACATGTTTTGATTTCTCGTAGGAGTTAATGGAGTCATGGACTCAAAGTGTGTGAGTAATTGAGAATTTATCGTAAGGTAATGCTACCAATAAGTTTATGCCAACACAGCACGGAAATGGCATATTTGTAGCATGTATTGCAACATGCAAGTTGTGTTAGCAATAATGGTGCATGCGATAGATGCGATTGAGATACTTATAGCACATGTTATCGTCGTGGCTATGGCCTAAGGGATGAAGCTAGCAATGAAGGATGATGCTGACGTGAGCAGGTTAAAGATAGCGTTGACACGAGCAGGCAAGGATAATGCTGGCACATGCAGGATGGCGTTGGCATATCAGGTGAAGGGAGAATGGCGCTAGCGCTATTGTTAGTGTTCGCTGGCATTAATGTATGCGTTAGTGCACTGGGAGCATGGCTAGGGCTTGTTGGTGTTGTGTTTGCACGTTGAGAGCATGGCTAGGGATGGCACTTGCTGGTATCGTGGCCATAGCCATGGCCTGCTTAGGGTTCTCATTCGGATGAAATTTAATGTTGGCGTTATGCTCGGACTTTATGCAGTGCATTCAGAACATATTCAAGGAATTCAGCCGTGGGAGTTTGCAACTTGAAATAATGTTCGATGCGACTCTGCATTTAGATGGTATATATCTAATTAGCATTTTCTATTCAGAAATGGCATAACATCCATTCTGAATGTTCTTAATTTTGTATAATCAGTGTACTCTGATGAATACAAATAGTTTGTATGGACGTACATGTAATAATGAGGGTTTAGCCGGGTAAAGCCCTGAAATTTTGAGGCACATACATATATAGAAGGTATAAGGCTAATATAGCCATGAGCTGAATATGCATTCTCAATTGTCTTGCGGAATGTAAGACATAAGTATATATTCATAATTCTGATCCCGGGACAGAACGTTTGTACATATGCATTTATTTTATGTCTCTGCAGCTGAGCAAAGGCAATATTATAATTTTCTCCCTTGTCAGAAATCCACCATCAACACCCTTGATAATGTGAGTGCTAATGATGTTGATATTAAGTATATGAAGGATCTAGTGATGAATTGGAATAATGCTATAATGAATGCTGACAACATGCATGTCATATGCGTTGCGCATCTACTTAACCTTGTCGTAAAAGATGGTTTGAATAAGTATCACGATTCACGGAAACTTTCAAATATGCGTCTAGTTCTCCTGCAAGATTAGCCAAATTTAATAGTTGTGTTGCTAAAGAGAAGAAATTGTTCCAATGGATTGATCTTAGAATGTAAATACCAGATGGAATTCAACCTTTTTGATGTTAGAGGATGTCGAACAATATGAAAAAGCTTTTAAGAGGATGAAAAGGGAAGACAAGAAGTTTAGGGAGAAATTTTGTTTTACTGTTGATACTTCTTCTACTTCTGATGTTGTTGCTACTTCGATTGAAGATAAATTTATATTTCTAGACCTTGAGATAGGTAAAATGTTGTTAAACTTATTGAGTATTATTCAAGTTCATAATTTTTACCTTTTTTTTTATATTGTTTAACCAATTGTTTTCTTTTTGTTGTAGGAGCTTCTAGTTCTTCTGATTGTGATTCTAATACAGAAACTACTATTCATAAGAATACTAAGGCAAAAAAGGAGGGTAAAAAGAGCAAGTATCATGTGCATGCTCCCTATTCTGAAGATTGGATCAACGCCCGATATTTTGTGAAGTTCTTAGAGGTATTTCTAATGTTACTGTTAAGTTTTCAGCATCTAAATCCGTTACATCGGGTTCCTTTTTATGGCAACTCTGTATTATTCATCAATAATTGGATGCTTGGAGTAATAGTGATAACCCATTCATATTTGACATGGCTACTGTTATGACTGAAAATTATATGAAGTATTGGGGTTTTTATGAAGCCATGAACCCGTTTTTCTTTATGGTTGTCCTTCTTGATCCTAGAGAAAAAGAAATTGGATTGAACTTTAGACTTGGAATTTTGTGTATGGGTGAATTGGATAAGGTCACAAAATTAAGGAACTGTGTGAAAAAAGGATCTTGGGAAACTTTGTGACGAGTACAAGCTACTTTATTAAGTTGGAAATGAGCCAACAAATAGTGTATAAGACACTGAAATGGTTGATGCAACTGTGGAGTCATTGGACAGTATGGAGGTTGTTTTGAAAGGGAGATTAGAAAAACGTAGGCAAAAGAGTGTCAATATTGAGGGCATGTCTGAAATTGAAAGGTTTTTGGCAGATGTATATGAGAATGCGAACCCTTAATTTGATTTATTGGGTTGGTGGAAGAACAATTCTTCCAAGTGTATGATTCTATCATACATTGCAAGGGATATACTTTTTATTCCTGTATCTTCAGTCGCTTCTGAATTAGATTTTAGTACTGAGAAGCGTGTTCTTGATCCATTTCGGAGTTCCTCATCTCCTAGGAAGGTTGAGGCCCTGATTTTGACACAAAATTGGTTACGCGCGCCAAACGAATTTGATCTTTCTATATTTACAGTGGATGAAGTTGAGGAGATTGAGACAGGTACTTTGTTATCTTTTCTGTTGTTATTTTTCTTGTTGTGTCTAATTATTAACTTCTTGTTTTTACTGTATTATTTTTCCTGGTTATTAGTAATTGTTAACCCGATTGTGTTTATCTCCTTACTAACTGTTTTTCACTATTTGATGTAGATATCCTAGGTTCTCTGACTGTTTATGGTGAAGAATGAAGATTCATAAAAGGGAGGGATTGCAGCTAAGAGGAAAGTACAGTTGAAGAGTTCATATCGCTGCTCAATAAAAACTGAATCTACATTAGCTAATATATAACACGAACCTTTTATTTTTTTGTTTTGCATTAAATTGCAGGCTTGCAACAAGTCAATAACTAGTTGAACATGATTTTGAACTTGTTTAGCAATTAGCTTTTAGATTTCTTTCTGTTGTAATGAGAGAATCATTGGTCTCTTCATATTTTGGTTTTAATTTTAATTAATATTCTGTTACTTTTAATATCATTTAGCTAAATAATATTGATAATTAATTTAACTTTTTATCTAAATATATTACATATTAAAGACTTAATTAGGTCAAAGGTAAATACAGTTAGACAAAAGCTTGGTTACTTACAGGAACATGAATTTTCAGTATAAAACTGGGCCGGGTCGGTCTGGGTTTTCGGTTGACCCGATCCAACTTGGCCCAGTTTAGAAATGAATAGTAAACCATAAACTGAACCTGTCGACCGAACTCTGGATCAGATGGTTTAAAATCGACCCATTCTTAAACTTTACTCTTAATTGGGGCAACCCCAAAATAAACCCACTTATACGGTTCTATGGTCTATAGGGCTGAAAACTGATTGTTGTGCATCCCTACAAATTATAAAGAATTTAGATTTTATTTAATATTACTTTCAAACAAAGTATTTTCTAATACAAAATTTAATACGACTGAATAAGAATAATAGAATTCAAGATATTTTCCTAAAAAACATTCTAAAAATAAAGATGGAAATATTTTTAGAGCTTTATGAGTAAATATATTTAATCCAAAATAATAAGTTTCTCTCGGCTCTATATAAAATGTTTGAGCATAACCCAAACCTTATTTTCTTTTTTACCTGTTTAATATCCGTAAACTTTACTTCGATGATTTTTTTGGGTTAATTGACGTTTGATACTCATATTTTTTCCAACTATAGTGTTTGGTCTAATCTGTTTCCAACTTAGGGTTTGATATCTGAACTTCATGTTGACCCGCGTTGACTTTGTTGAGTCAAATTTTCAGTTAATTAAATATGTAAATATTAAAATATCTTTTACTTTAGTAACAATGACTAACCAAGTACTTAACACATTATACCGAGTCACACCGGTCCAAAAATCGAGCCACACATGTCCAAACTAATGAGCTTATATTGTTTTTCACGAACTCTATCTCTTTCTCTTTGTAGTTATTTGTCTCTGCTACCACCTCTTAATTCTCTTGTTTCTCCACTGTAAAATTTGTTCTTTCTTTTTTGTTGAAACCTATCACATAAACGTATCAAGGTTTGCTTTAATTGTATCAAATAATGAAGAACACCAGTGTTACAGAGATTTAGGATCTAGGGTTTGATCTTAGAGAACTTGATGAAAGAAAAAGCCACACATAGGTTATGTAATTGTTGTTGCAGAGATGACTAGGATTTAGTTATAGTACAATTTGTGTTCAATTAGGGTTTTGATTCTTCTTTGGTTTTCGATTTGGGTTCATAATGTAATCATTCAATTCAATAGGGGTTCAATTAGATGTTTCAGTTGGGATTTTATTAGCGTTTTAATTAATGATTTTTGATGAAAGGAGAAGAAACGATTAGTTCTTGTTGCAGATTCACTAATCTAATTTGGGTTTCAGAAGGGTACAATGAATCTTGTTGTTATTTATTTATATTTTTCCAATTTCAACAGCAGAGAATATTGTCTATTATTAAATCTTGATGATCAACTATTGATGATAACATATTTATTTATCTTTTATTGTGTAATTTTGTTAGCGTTTCGCTCAATTTCCCCAAATTGGGTTTCTGTTGAATCTTGTTGTTGTGGTTTGTGAATTAGGTTTGTTAGTTTCACTCAATTTTCCCAAATTGTATTGACTTAACAGTTGGGCTGGAGTTTCAGTTTGGGGAAGAACATCAATTAGGGTTCTTTTATTAAATTAATAACGGACATGTTAACGGTGTTAATTAAATAGATTTAGTTTATTTATTTTAAATAATTACTAAACATAAGTCAACACTTAACAGGTCAACGAAGGTCAACGATATTTCCAAGTACTACCCTAAGTACAAAAGTTAGACCAAATACTAAAAGTTAGACAAAATATGTGTATCAAACGTCTGGTGCAATTGTGTCATGTGTTCCATCCGAATCAATCTTAGTCTCTGTATCTTTACCTTTAACCGTTTTTTTAGCACAAGTTAATTTGCGATATGGATTCGATCTGGATTAAGTTCAGTATGGCCTCATTTTCGACCTTTGACTTTAGTTTGACTAGATATATGAATACGATCTAGATCCAGTTCAATCAAGTTCCATGTTTTAACTTGTTTCTTTAGCTCAAGCTTAATTTACAATCTAAATTCGATCTGGATTAGATTTAGTGAGGTCTCTTTCTTGACCTTTAAATTGTTTTTTAACTTAAATTATGTTTTGACCTAGATTTTACTTACCAAGTCTCTGATATTAGAAACATCATTTAATTTTTAGTTAATCTGCTCATTCTTACCTCTCTTATTGATGTACAATTAATGGGTATTATGAGTTTTTACCCTCCACTAGGGATTTCACCTTTATCTCTAATAGTGGTGCATGACCGTTCTTATTTGGAGGTTGTTAGAGTACCGTTGAATTAAACTCACAAGTTTTGGTATGTCAAGCTTGTTTGTCAATGTTATATGAACTAAACTATATCTTGATTTATAGTTTACTAAAGTCAGTCTCAAACTAGGATTAGAGCATGGTAGTTGAGTATCATATTTCACCGAATAACCATTAAAGATTGAAGAGTGAAGAACAACGGAGACATCTGCGAGGAATTCATCAACAAAGGTACGTAAAGACTGACTATCATATTTACTCATTATTTCTACCATTCTATCTACTGAGACAATGTCGTATGGCTTTAACATAATTGATGAATTGCAAAAAGAAAAGTTTCGAGTTCAAGATTGTACTTGACAAATTTCGAAACATAATTTCAAGCATTGGATAATCATAGGTTTATCGTTTTTGAGGTTGAGAACAATTTATTGTTCAAAAAACTATGTTTTCGAAAATATAAACCTGAAAACATCAAAAAGTACCAAGTTGGAAAAATTGTTCACAAATTGATTTTTCAGTTCGCAAACTTGACCACAAACTGATTTTTTCAGTTCTCAAACTTGTTCACATAATGATTATTTTTTTCAGTTCACGAACTAGTTCAGAAAAATGATTTTTAGTTCGCGAACTAGTGGAAAAACTTGATATTCCTGGACATTTTCCAATTTGTTATTTGTTCACAAACTGGTTTATCAGTTCGCGAACAATACACTTTTGGGTTTGTTCCTAGACACTTTAAAATTGTTCATTATTCACAAACTGATTGTTTTAGTTCGCAAATTGTACATTTTTGGGTATGTTTATGTACACTTCAAATATTACATGTACGCAAACTGATTTTTCAGTTCACAAACTGGCATATTTTCTGGTGTTGTTTAACTTCAATATTGATTGATGGTTTACAAGCTCTATGGGTTTATTTTCTTGATTGATGGTTCACAAGCTCTATGGGCTTATTTTCTTGGGATAACTTTGTGCACGGGTTTTTAACCGACAAATACGCGGGTGCACATTCTTCTTTGTAACTCAAAGCAAACTTCTCATATGCTTACATCCATTCTTTGGAATCAATCTATTTTAAGAAGTTTAGTTTGCTTGGGATCAAAGTAATTCGTAAATATGGAAACTAGTTCACGAACTTGTTTTGTCCCCAAGAAAATAATTACTTGAACTTTAAACAATATACCCTGATTCATCGTTATAAATAGAGGACTCTCTGCAACCTGGAATCTTAATCCCTGAATGATGTGTTCTAGTTGCGGCTAGAGGCGCCCTCTAAGGACCTAGATTTATTTATGAAACTGTATTAGGCTACGAATTTTAAAGTCTTCACAAGAGATTCATGAAGCCCAACCTGATTATCTTTTACCTGATAGATCTTGGTATCCGCAATCTTATCTTGATCATTGTAGTTCATTTATATTTTAAGGTCTGTTTCTTCTGATAAACGACCATTCAAGAATTACTGATTAGGGAATAAGATTGATAGAAATTACAAAGTGCTCTTCGTCTCAGACTTTGTAAATCTCACAAGATTGATATTTAAACTTGTTTTAGATCGGTCTCCTGAGGTAGAATCAATCAAGCATCTCTATAACCTTTTGAAGAGAGTAAGCTATCCTAATTGTTGAAGTTTGACAGATATCTTATTTTCTCTTGAAGATTCTTCATAAGCAAACAAATTTTTATTACCTTGATTGAAACATATCTAAAGGAAATAAATAGGCTACATGTTAGAGGAAGGTTAGTTAAAGTCTTCACTTTGGATGAAACAAATCCTGGGCTTGTAAAAGACATCGGCTAGGGGATCAAGTACGTAGGGTCTTGCGATATCCAAAAGACATAAGGAGCACGAATGAAACTGAATTTCTTAAGTGGTTGATTCGGTCTCAAACTAAATTCAAGTTAATTGTTTTAAACCATTTCTGTTTTTTAATTTACAAGAAAGATTGTTTTTAGATATAAAATTGGATTATTTTTTATCTTTTATATTTTTAGAAACATAAATGATTGGAAACTAGTTAATAAGAAAGATAAATGGTTAAATATTATTTGTCTCCTATACCTCCATAAAAAAATTCTCACATCAAAATTTTATCCTTCTTTTAACGTTATGTATATAAACCCGATTCTTCTATACAATATTACAGAATTAGCCTTTGAAAGTATAATATTTGTAATACCCGACTATCCACGGGTACCCGATAGATAATATTCGAAGAAACTATTTATTATGGGTCCAGTTTTGGGACCCATATCCAATCCACTCTGTATCCGGTAACTTTTTTTTCTAAGCATAAAACTCGGTAACTATTGATAGCCCTTTCAAAGACCAATCACCAAACTGTTGCGGCTTTATTAATAGAGGCTCTACGTATGCGAAAGCTCTAACACCCAAATATCTCTGAAGTGGCAAGTGGTTGGCTGGTTTGTTTCTCCTTCTTGGGAGCGCATTGCCGGGAACACCATGGGTCATTTTTGTAAGGGTATAATGGGAAATAATGTTTAGTTCAGAGAAAGTATCGAAAAGGATAGCCACACATATATTTCTGTAACTGTAGAGTTCTGTAGCTTGCGGATCATTAGTGTTTTCATAGCTAATCATGCTTAATTAGGTAAACTATAACTATGTAATAATTGTTCATGATTGTTTGTTCACTTTGGCTAACATTTCAAAAATATCCATGTATCTGTGGCAATTATATGTAGAATCTGTACATAAATTAGATAAGTAAGTACACAAAAATAATCCTACTAGTACTATTTTAGTCAATGGTCAATATTGAAGACTGTATGATTCAACAAAAAAAGAATGAAGTATTGGGATATAAAGAAGACGAAAAGGGTATCAAATAAAAAGGAAAGAAATCTGTATTGTAAGAGGGACGTAAATTCAAAATAAAATTGGAAATATTTACACAAGACTAGTTGAATAAGTCTAGAAAGATAGAAAAGAAAAGAAAGAAGATAAAACGAAGGCAAAAATAGAAGATTAGGACACGATACTGAGCGTAAAGAAATGACAAAGATGCTAACTCAGCAATACCCAATAAGGTTTTTCCATTTACAACCTCCACTCCTTTATTGAAATCTTCTTCACTAGACAACAAACAAGTAAGATAAATTCAGATACATGTTTGATAGAGAGAGAGAAAGTAATAAATTGACATACAGAAAAAATCTAAAAAGAGTCCCCTCTCATAAAAAAAATGAAAATAAAAATAACTCAAAGTGACGCTAGGATGATGGGTTGATTGTTTTGGACAGTAGTATAAAATAGAGAGAGAGAGAGTGTGTGTGAGTGAGTGAGATAAGAAGTGGGTTTTCTTCGGGAAAATATAAGGAGTCTTGTTTAGAATAGATAGATTCATTCATAAAGGCAAAAAGAAAGAAAAGGTGAGTCTTTTTGGTTGTAGAAAATAAGAATAGTAGAAGTGTTAGATTTTTCTGATGGATTTATTTGAGAGAGAAGGAGGAGATAAAAAGGGGTGAATAATGGATGTTGTATATGTATAGATATATATATAGAGAGAAGGAGGTGAGGTGAGGTGAGGTGAGGTGAGGTGAGACATGTAGAATCCCAATGTACAGAGAGCAGACATAAGAGTGAAGACTACAAATAGAAAGGGAGGTGTGGTGGTGTAAAACAACAAATACTATAAAAATTTATTTCTCTCTCTAAAACTCACTTAACTCGAATTCATTATAGCTCCACTTCCATACTTGTATGCTCCCTTCCCTCCCCTCACTCCTCTCTCTCATCAAATCTTGAATATTAAGCTTATTTATCATTTGGGTCCCAACCCCAAATCTCCTCTCTCTCTCTCTCCCTCTAACTGAGAGATTCTAAAAAGATGATCTGAAGTAGAAATAAAAATGAAGAGAAAATTATGGGTCTCTTTTTTAAGCTGTTAAAGTTTGGAATATAGATCAGAAAAACAGATGAGAGTAGAAGCAGAAAATCAAATTAAAATGTTAGAAGTGGAAGAAAAATCAGATCTTGGTGGTGCTGATGGAATTGATTCTTCTAACAAAAGTCGAATCTGTGGTGGTATTGGTGGCGCTGGTGGAGGTGGAGGTGGTGGTGGTGTAAGTGTTGGAAATGATTGTTGTTGTTCTTCTTCTTCTACATCATCATCATCATCAGCAACTTTTCCTGACCAAGTTCTTGAAAATGTTTTAGAAAACGTACTTCTCTTTTTAACATCACGCCATGATCGTAACTCAGTCTCCCTCGTTTGTAAATCATGGTACAGAGCTGAAGCATTTAATAGGTTAGAGTTATTTATAGGAAATTGTTATGCTGTTTCACCGATCCGCGCGATTCAAAGGTTTCAAAGAGTTAGATCTTTGGTATTAAAAGGAAAACCTAGATTTGCTGATTTTCAATTAGTTCCTCAGAATTGGGGTGCTCATTTTACTCCATGGGTTACTGAAATGTCTTTAGCTTATCCATGGTTAGAGAAGATTTATTTGAAAAGAATGTCAATTTCTGATGATGATTTGAGTCTTCTTGCTAATTCTTTTACTGGATTCAAGGAACTTGTTCTTGTTTGCTGCGAAGGATTTGGTACTAGTGGACTTGCTATTGTCGCTAGTAAGTGCAGGTATATTGCTAATTTTAGGGTTTTCAATTTTTTTTATGAATAATTCCAATTTGGGTTTTTTCTCTATTTATGTTGATAATGATAATAATAGTAATAATTTATAGGTAGTTAAGTTTGGATTGATTGAAGAGCTACTATATTAGATCTATTGGAATTGTATGAGATATGTGGAATGTGAACTTTGAAACCCTATTCGAAGATTCATGCAAATCAAGGGTTTTATTTTTCTTCTGAAATTTGCTTTGAATGATATAAATTTATTGAATGTGGACTCTATTAGGCAGTATCAAACTTATGAATTGTGTGAAATGTATGGTATCTCAGGCAACTACGAGTGCTTGATCTGATTGAATGCGACGTGATAGATGAAGAAATAGATTGGATATCATGCTTTCCAGAGAGTGGAACTTGTCTTGAATCTCTTAGTTTTGATTGTGTCGAATGTGCAATAATCTTCGAAGCTTTGGAGAGATTAGTTGCACGGTCTCCTTCATTGAGAAAGCTCAGGGTGAATCGCAATGTCTCAACTGGACAGCTGCACCGGTTAATGATCCGAGCTCCACAGCTAACTCATTTAGGAACAGGATCTTTTAGCCCTTCCGATGCCATTCATCAAGAAGAACAAGAATTGGATCTTTTTTCGGCTTTCACTTCCTGCAGATCTCTGATCTGTTTATCAGGATTTAGAGACATTTTACCAGATTATCTACCTTCTATCTATCCTGTTTGTGCTAACCTAATCTCGTTGAACTTCAGTTATGCCAATATCGATGCTGAGCAATTGAAATCAGTTATTCGCCACTGTCATAAGCTCCAGGTTTTCTGGGTAGGCCATCCTTCCTTCTTTGCTATCTGTTGTTGAACTTATATTATTCTGACATATATACAGTTATCAATTTGTAAAATTAATTGGACTTGAACAACTCAGGATTTCTACACAATGATGGCGTTGGCATATATTGTAATATCACTCTGAACATTCTCTTCTTTTGCTGATTTCTTTTGCAGGTCCTTGATTCGGTATGTGATGAAGGACTCCAAGCTGTGGCTGCATCTTGCAAGGACCTCCGTGAGGTTCGAGTTTTCCCTATGGATGCTCGGGAGGATAGCGAGTGCCCTGTTTCAGAAGTGGGCCTTCTAGCAATTTCCGAGGGGTGTAGGAAACTTCGATCAATTTTATACTTTTGTCAGCAAATGACTAATGCGGCAGTTGTGGCCATGTCAAAGAACTGTCCTGAACTTGTGGTGTTCCGACTCTGTATAATGGGACGTCACCTGCCTGACCACATAACCGGGAGACCCATGGATGAAGGCTTTGGAGCCATAGTTATGAACTGTAAAAAGCTCACAAGACTTGCAGTTTCTGGTTTGCTGACAGATGAGGCCTTCCGTTTGATTGGTATGTACGGGAAACTGGTTAGGACCCTTTCCGTTGCTTTTGCAGGGGATAGTGACATGGCCCTAACTTATGTGTTGGAAGGCTGCCCTAAATTGCAGAAGCTTGAGATCAGGGATAGTCCGTTTGGTGATGCAGCACTGTTCTCTGGTCTGCACCATTATTATAACATGAGGTTTCTCTGGATGTCTGCATGTAGACTCTCTTTTTCTGGATGCAGGCAAGTTGCAAAAAGAATGCCCCATCTGGTTGTAGAAGTGATCAAGGACATAGACGAAGAGGAGATAGGTGATTCCTCCGTTTCTTCTTTTAAAGAAGATGACGGTGATCTTGTTGAGAAGCTGTACATGTATCGTTCTCTTGATGGGCAGAGAAATGATGCACCAAACTTTGTGTCAATCTTGTAGACTAAAATTTTGTTGTGGAGGAAGAAGATACTGACATGTTCGTCATTTCATTGGGCAACCATGAGGAGCAGCATTCTTACTAGCTTTTAATCTTTGTGGAAGCTATGAGTGATGAAGTGGGTACATTTTTGAAACCCACAAAGATTCTCTAACTTCTAATGGAGATGATCCAGATTGTTGTCTCTTCTCAGCTTAGGTTGTTTTTAACAACTGGCATTTCAAGTTTCAGCATATGTATTATCTTTTTATGTCATGCAGAGCCTTGAAGCAGAGACGATATAGCAGACACGGATGATTCACTAGTAAAGAGAGAGAGAAAGAGGGCGGTGGGTGCGGCTCATCTTTCTTTGTTGTATTAGTAGGCAATTGTTTGTATCCTTCCTTAATTCTTTATCACAAAGGAAAGGTGTGAGGCCGAGGTTAGACCTGGCTAAGAGTTTGTTTGAAGCTGGTGGTGCCAGTTTAACTCGCAAGTGAAGAATCTGAGACTGCTCTTCCTTATACTTCACTCTTTTACCTTCGGTGAAGAATTTGACGACTAGAACTATAATTGGTAGGGATGATAGGGAATCGACATCAGAAAGGCTGTTTCATGCCAACATATAATCTAAGGAGTACGTGCATCTCATCAGTTTATCTTCAAATGTTTGTTGATTTTGACCTGTTACCCCAGTGGTTTATTCTTTTTTCCGGAAGGGTAGAGCAGAGAAAACTGTTGTGGGAGATTGAAAAAAATATTGATCTTTTCTTTCATTTATTGGTTTCTTCTCCTCTGAGACTTGGTCTTAAAAACTCTTCATTTATTGTTATTTTAAGAACCTTCTGAGATGAATAAATGCAAATGAAACCCAAAACTATAGATGGGTTCTTCTCCAACCTTAATCTGAATGTGACTGATAATTGTAGAGAGGACCACAAATGATTTGAATGAATTACAGGGCCACCAAATTGAGTAGGTGAATCGGAGAGATGGACGCCGTCTTTACATGTCCATAATGGTTATACAAGAACGGACCCAGTTCTATACTGAATGATCCCGACGGTTTTAGATTAATGTCATTGGAAAAGCTATTAATGTAATTAGGAAAGCTACTAAAGAGGATCGGGAAGGTTGACCTTTTAGTCATGAAAATTTGACCTACAATCAATTGGGGGTGAACAGAGTAACGGACAACCACAATCATCTATGACTTCGGTCATCTCCTCTTGGGCTCTTCCTTCCGCCACCACCTCCTGATTTCGGTCATCATCTATGACCTCGGTCACCTCTCTCACTTCAACTAATCATTTTTCTTTTATTAATTTATTTAAACTTTTTTTTCATTATATTAATACATTTTTGTGACTTTTAGGTTGATTTTATTACAAAAACACTCAAATAAATAGGTTAAAATCTTGCCCGTTTAAAAGTAACAATTAAGAATCTTACATAAATATATGGAAATTTTATAAAGTAAACGGTGAACATATGATTATGGGAAGAATTAAAAGCAATGAAATTTGCCGTTTCCTTCTAAAACATATGTTAATATAAACCCACATTTAAGGAATATTCTTATAAATAGGGGATATTCAGGTTATATGGATCCACAAAAACTGATAAAGGATGTTTTTTTAGTGGTGAAATTACCAAATAATCCTTTATTTCTAATCTTATAACAAAACATAAATTATCTTATCCCTAAATTTCAGTTACAAAAACAAAACTGACCCGTATTTTTTCTCCCTCTCCTTTTTTTTTTTCTTTACTATTTAATAACTGTTTCGTTTTATCGCCGATTAATTCCATCTATAAAAATGAATCGAATGAAACAATGTTGCGGAGCTACACCTGATCATGGAATCGTCATTGCGGTTAAAAAAAATGCCAAACAAAATCTCAAAGAGAATTTGCATGCAATTGCAAATCAAGAAGAAGAAGATTCAGACGATCAAACTCTTAGTGAAATGGCTCCAATGAGAAAATAAATGGTTCACATTCGTTTATTTAGTGTTCTCATTGATTTGAACTCGATTAATAGGTTAGAAAAAAAAATAGATTTGATTCACAGCCGGCATTGGTAGTATGATGAATATCATGCCGGTTGTGACTATCGGTATTGTTTTCAGTATGAATACCATACCGACTGTACAGACTGTTGTTACTGGAATTTTTGCATGTTTAGGATCAGCATAGTCGATACGTATTCTAACAATGACGACTGGTGGACTAATTTCTCTGGTGAGAAAATGTACATTGTCAGCATAGTCGATACAGATTCTATCAATGCCGACTTTTAGTTTAATAGTAAAGCAAAAACATGAGAGTCGATATTGTTTTTAAATTTGAACCTATGCCGACTGTAGGTATAACCCTTGAGAACATAACAAAACAATCGGTATAGTTAGATAATATAAAACAATGTCGACTGTTAAAAAATTCTCTAGACATTTTTTTCAACTGTCGGCATTGTTGATTTGTAACATTCTATGCCGACTATTTCAATTTCAGTGTCGGCTGTTGTTTTTCAATGAAGATGGTAGGTTATAAAATGCATATTTTATATTGGTCTGATGGATTGTTTATTGCGTATGTCTTATGATTTAGGTCTAATGGTAAAAAAAAAATCGAAAAGGGAAATGAAGTTCTAGCTCCTAATAAAGGACCTAAGAAGAAGGTTGGGAAGGAAGTTGCCTCTTAGAAAGGAAAGAATTTTATAGCCTCTCCTGACTCCATTCCTCCTCGTAATGGTCGTCCTAAACGTTTTGGGGCATCAAATAGAGGGACTGAACGTCATCCAAGGGACCGTAGTTTCTTATCAATCCGCGAACGTAGTGAAGATGATTTGTGGCCAACTCATCATTCATAGAAGAATGAGGAGGATGAAGGTGAATAAGTTTCTACTACAAAAGGGGTTGGTGGAGGATTTGAATAAGAAGGAAGTAAGGAAAAAATTAACATATTTCGCATCCTGATTTAGTGTTACCTAAGCACACAGATGGCCATTTCTGGGGGTGAACCAAACCATCATGAATTGTTATTCAACTACAAAGACTCGTGGGCTTTACAAATCTATTCAACATATGTAAGATTATCCACTTTATGTTTTAATTTAAGTATTCTTAGTTTTATGATCATCTGTTTATGTTTGAGTTTTTTTTTCTTTTTTTGTAGGATTACAAGGATACAGTACTGTTTGTACCATGTGTAGAATTGCCACATGGGCCAGATTGATGTCTGGGCCGCCATCTATCTGCCATCCAAGTATGCCAGGCCAATCTGTCAGCCCAGTTGTACCAATCAACTTTTGCTCAATGGTCAAAGTCAGCATAAAATGGTCACGATACAGTTCGCCCGACCTGGTATGCCAACCCATTTTGTATGGCCTACTTCATTGGTGTAGTTCGTCTGGCCCAATTCACCCAGCTTGATCCGTGGACTCAATTCTCCCGATAAGGTCCAGCCATGTTGCTAGGTAGTCTATTATCCGTGCTGCCAGCTCATTCATCCCGACATCCAGTCAGGCCAGTCTACCAGGAAGTCTTGTCAGTCAGAGACTCAACAGTCGAAGTCAACAGGCAGTCAACGATCAATGTCAAAGTCAACCCCGACGGTCAAAGCCCGCCAATCAAATATGATGACCCATGTCAGTTTGGTCTTTTCTCACCGACCCAATGCCAGAAACCTAGAAGAAGATTCTGGAAAGTTCTTGATTGCTTGTTGACCAAGTCACTGCGGGAAAAGTTCTGGAACATTCCAGACGTCTTGTTGATCAAGTTAACACAGATGGAGTTTATCTCGAATTTAGGGTTTGTCTTATTAATTTAATTGTATAAGTACATGGGACTTAAACCTTAAAAGGGGAGACGAGAGAGGGGGAAGAAAACCCTAAACATCATATATCTCCAAACTAGGAGAAACATTATTGTATCCTGAAATCAATAAAATATTTCTCTACAGGGATTCGTCTATGGACATAGTCATAACTCGTCGAACCATGTTAAATTCTTGTCTCATTTATATGTATTTAATTCATGATCTTACCTTATTTTCACATCATCATCATCAAATCAATCGTGTTTTATGCCGGAAGTTATTTTAGGTACAAACATCGGCGCCGACTAAGGGGAAATGAGAAAGAGAAACGTGTTTTCCATAAGAGAAATTATAGAAAAACTTGAAAAAAATTAGTGAAAAAGAAGTCTAGATGCAGTCGTTGATAGACATATTTTTGTGCCTAATTTGTCTCAGTTCTATATATTGCTAGTGCTCATTTTTGTACTAATTGTGTTATTTTATGCGTGTGCATGTGTTTTCGGGAAATAAATATCTTTAGAAAAATTGGCTCAAAAAATTACTAAAGGCACCCCAAGATTGGATATGGGAACCCCAATGTCCAAAGCTACCAGTGTAATGGATAGGGGGCACCCCCTTCTTCTTCACGAGAAGTAGATTTTGGCGGGAAAATGAACTTTGAAAATTCAGAGTTTCTGGATTCGATTTGGGGGAGATTCAAACGCAGATTTTGAATGGGATGGACTCTTTAGGGCTAAAAGAAGTTTGTACGGGTGTTTGATTCATTAAACCTTGGCCAGATCATCGAGTTGGAGTAAAACAGGACAAGCATATATTCTCGGATATTTTTGCGTGCTAACAAAAAGTTTCTCTCATTGTAAAATATGTTTCGAACGTGTATCATCGTGTTGGAGTGTGGCAGCTGCGTAAAAGAGATAAAAATGGAAAAAAAAATCCCGTTAAAAGAAAAAAAAAATTCTGGAGATATTCTCCATTAAACTCGAATATATGGGTCTTATGGTGTATAAAAAGGGTGTTGGGAAGTCATAGAGAGAACACAGAGAGTTTTGGGAAGTTTAGAGAGTAAGAATCGAAGAAAATCAAAGTTGCAGAAAAGAACATAAGGCTGCCGGAAGCAGTCATTTATTCCAAGAAGTGTCATTTATTTCAAAAGTTCTATAACGTTGAATCTGCAACGTATTATTTGAATCAACAACACTTTCTTTGTAACAGTTAATCTGTAATGCTTATAAACGTTGCGAATTTACGGATTTAATAATTTTCTCTATTTTTCATCATTTGTAAACACTTTGAGCTATGAAATATCATTTTGAGAGTGTTTCCAACATGAGGAGTTAAACCACATTGCTGAGGCGACAGAGGAATCTATTTTTTCAATAATTATGTGGTAATATTAATTTAATTAATTTATGCAATTTTTTTATGATTATTTGCCTTGGTTAAAAATTGATTTAATAATTTTTATTAAACAATTATGATTTCTTTTGATGGTACATGCTTGGCTTAGGGTTTTTGATGTTTCCATGCTTTCGATATACAATTGTTATTTTGAAAATCTACTTGTTGCAATATTTTAGAATCCAGTTAAACATATGAATTACATAATTATAATTATTGAATTAAATCACTTAAAAAATTGGAAAATAGTGGAATCTTAGCCTCAGTTTTCTCTCAACCTTGTTATCAATTTTATTTGAGTTTTGTTACTTTTGGTCTTAGAAATTAGGTTTAAATCCAAATATTCACAAGTCATGAACAAACTTTTTTTTACCACTTTTACAAATCACATCAGTCACAGAAACCACCGCAGTTCGAAGTTCGCTGAAACTGTATCACTACAAAGTTCGTTGGAACTGCTGCCTTAAGGTTCGTCGAAATTGTTCGAATGCCTGCGTATCCAACCTCATGCATCAGCTGCTAGCATTCAGTTGCATGAAACAGATTGTCGAAATTGTTTTCGTCATGGCCGCCCGCAATGGCTGCTCATAACGACCGCCCATCATGGCATCCGACCAAGGCCGCTCGTAACAGCCGCTTGTAAAGGCTGCTCGTAACGATTGCTTGTAGCGGCCGTTCGTCATGGCCATCGGCCAATAGCCGCTCGCAATCGGCGGTCGTTAGCGCCGCCCGCAATGACTGCTTGTAGTGGTTGCTCGTAACGGTCGCTCATCAGGCCGCCTACCATTGCCGATCGTAGTAGCTGCTTGCAGTGGACGCTCCGCCTGGCTACCGGCCAAAGTTGTCGTCCATGGCAGCTCGGGTTGGTTGCCTGTCATGGCCGCTCGCAACGGTCGCTCGTAAAGGATGCTCATAACTTCCGCCCTTCAAGGCCACTGTCCAAGGCTGCTCGTAACAGACGCTCGTCAAGCCTTCCACCATGGCCACCCACCAAGGCCGCCCGTAGTGGCTGCTTACAGTGGACGCTCGGCCTGGCTGCCATCCATGGCCGCTCGGGTTGGCTGTCTGAGAGTTTTCAAATAACTTCATCAATTTTAGAGTTCGTTGAAAATCTTAATCGCCATATCAGCAAGTCGCAATCAAGATAGTCAATATCGGTTGTACTAGTCCATATTATCGGTTTTTATCGGATATCAGAATATACCTATACGATATTGAAAATATCGGTGATACAAAAATTAAACGATAAAAACGCTCGTATCGGTCGGTACAGACCGATATATCGCTTTCACTTATAAGGATATTTTTGTATCAGTCGTATCGGTCGGATAAGGATATTTTTGTAGTTTGAATATAGATTTTAAATACCTTAATCTCCCAAAGTGTTTTCTTTGCGACACACGCAAAGAAAAAAACTCACTGCTAGCACGACAAGTTCTTTGTTTCCTAAACTTGCTTGATCTTTCAAAACCCTTTCAACCTCCAATCTGTCGTGATCAATATATATATATATATGTGAAAATCAGAAATCAAAATGCAAAGAGATGTCAAATAATTAGGCAGAAGTGAAGTAAGTTTGAACAGACCTGAGCATGGCATTTTCTTTGACTAATATATCTATTTGAGATATGACGATAGATTTCCATGAATCCAGCTTAATATTTATTTATCACTAATGTTTAAAATGGCTCACACAATCAAAACCGAAAAAGATGATTATGACATGTATACTGTTATCAAGGTTTTCTTTCTTGCTTTCCCTTTCCAATCATATTCATTTAATTGTCAGTAACGAGACACTTAAAACAATAAGTAATCATCGGTTACAGTACGTGGTATGTACATATAGGTTGTACGAAATGAGGATCTGTATCAGCAGATTGGGAGGGATATTTATTTTGGTCTGGTTGATCACTTGAAAGTTCATAGTTTCCGGATTCTCAGCTCTACACCTTTTAGTGATTTTTTGGTACTCTTTTTTATCTTGTGCATAGAATTCCTTTATCATCACTATATCATTGACTTGAGATGCACTATATATTTGTATCTATTGTGTGATACATTTTGAACTTTTTCACTTGCCAGAATGTGGTTTCGCAACAATTTGGTACACCACTGCAGTTTTGGATGTGGTAAAAGTGTGCAAATCAAACATATGTTACTTATCGTCCTGACCGACCCTTGACATATGCAGAAAAATCACAATCTGTAAATACACGCATATAATTTAAATAGATGGATTAATTGCTAATTTTTATTTATCGGTATGTGCCTGTTTCTTAATTATTCCTCCTGGATCAGTAGGTTTCATAATTTTTATTTATCACTAATGTTTTTTGTCTTTTAATTTTGATTTCTCGTGTAGTCAATTTAAGAAAGTAACTCTACTAATTCTTGTCAGTGTTTGGTTTTTGTCGTTAATCATTTTGCAAACAAACCTCTAATAAACAACCTCTTATTTTGGAAGTTTGAGATTTATTTATTATTATTCTATTTTAATGATGTATCGGCGATAAAAACCGATATAATCTTTTGTATAGGTGTATCAGACTAGGACGATATGATACCGATACACGATATTAACTACCTTGGTCGCAATAGCATTTCACATTAGGTATATACACGATTTAAATAATTTTACATCATTTCGCAGTAGCAAGCACATTTTTATCATATTATACATGTTCAATGTGGTGAACGTTTTTGTATGCCAAGGCATGTGAAGATACACACATCTCAATTCCGCGCACATCTGGTATAGTAGGATTGGCCCTCTACGAAAATTCTAGATAGCATAAAACTTTCACTTCATTCCATACGCGAGCGAGATGCAACAAGGAAGTGCACCTTTGTGCGAGCATTAAGCAGCATCACAATAATTGTCTAATGGGGGCGAGTTGCATATCACTTCAACCGCTATGACCATCGCTTGGGGGCGAGATATGTGACAACTCAGTATTAAAAGTATTTCTTTTGGGGCGAGTTGCATAACACTTCACACGCTTGGACCTTAATTTAATGCAGAATTCTGATGTCGGGTAACCCAAACTTCTTAATCCTACAAAAAAGTTACAGGATTAAGAGAGGGCGAGTGTACACGTAAATATTTTGACACAAATGTCGGTAAGCTGCTACGTCAAAAGCGATACACCATAAACTGGTGCAGTCCACTTTCCCTCTAGTGCTGCAGTCCAGTTTTGCATCAAAAGTTGAAGTCCAGTTTTACAGCAACTTCGCGATGGGATATTTTTTATCATAGACCGCAAGAGCACGGTTGTCTATGAGACAATATGTAAGCATGGGTCGTCCACAGGGATTTCAAAATTATAATTTTTAACTTTTAATTAATTAATGTGCTAATAAAAAATTGATTGGTGATTCTATTCTAAAATTCTAAAACACAGAAAACAAAAGAGAACCTAGGATGTCAAGATTTCATCGCTACTATGTATACCAGGTGTTTGCAACCATTCACTATAATTTTCTCAAAATATTACTCAAGACGACTAAGGACAATAATATATATCTCGGAGAATATATCATTTCAATTAGTTATTTTTTTCTCAAAGAATTAATAATCATCTTCACTATAAAATGTTAGTCTCTAAAAATAATATTTGAATCAATTAATCAAGCATTATAGGACACATAAAAAAAATATTATCATGATTAAACAAGAAAATAGGATTAGAGAATTGTTATAGAAAATAGTTACAACATGCTAGCAAACATAATAAGACTCCCTCTTAAATCCTAGAACTGATATTTAGCTACTCATGGCAATTGAGGAAAAAGAAAATAAAGAAGAAACTCTTTTATTCATAATTTTATAAAAACATTACAATAAATAACTGACCAATTGTATAGATGAATGATTAAAATTATTTATTGAATTTACGACATCCTTTGTGTGATTTAAACTCAGAATTGTCGCTGAACTGTTTAAGAAACCGTAGCTGAAACAAAGGAAATAGCCACGGTTTCAGCGATAGTTCTAGCCACCTTTTTTTTCTTCTTCTTCCTTTCTCGCTCAAAAACCCTAGAAATTGCAGAATTTTTCTCGGTTTTTTTTCTTCGTTTCTGGCAGAAGCCTCCCTTTTGATGCTTTCTCAACCTCTATTTATACTGCAACAACCATTTGACTCCAAGTCCCATCCAAATCTTCCAAAAAATCTTTTCATTCAATGAATATTCTCGGCAAGATATATTTCTCAAACTCTCGAACTGATTTCCTTCCTTAGAGCAACTCTCGGTATTTAAATCATAAAAAACTCTTTATTGTTGTTTCCATATTGTAAAACTCGAGAATAATATCCTTAGACTCGAGAATATTTTCTTTTGTATTATTAATAACCCGAGAATAATTCTCTTCCTATTTCATGAGATTCTTATTCATTTCACATGTTCAAGTTGTGTACAAATCTTTGTTTTGATAAGGCAAGAATATTTTTGTCTTAAATCCTTGAAAATAACCCAAAGATAAGTTATCAAATCTTCACAGATTCGAGAGAGTAATTTATCCCGCCAAAATTCTTTTGAATTTGGAAAGACGGTGGTGGCCCTTAGCCAAAGTATGGGTGCATTTATCAAACTCTCGGGGTGCCCTTATCACTTTTCTCGAGTGCCTTTAACACTTTTAAAGATAATTTTTCTATAAAAGTTTATTCTTTAAAAATTCCTAAAAATATACTCCCTCAGTTCTTAATATTTGTCACTTATTCCATTTTCGTCAGTTCAAAATTGTGTCCAGCTTCTGTTTATAGTTGTATTATCTCGATAAACTCTCAAATATACTATTGGATCTTCTATACTCATAAGATTATTTTTAATGGGACCTAGTTTAAAATCTTAAATAATATTTGTATAATTATGAACAAATGTGCTAATATCTTTCTTGCTTATACTTCATTCCTTTTAAAAATAAAAGTATTTTTTACTACAAATGTTAATTTCCAAAATTAATTGAAATACCAAATATACATTATTTTATATGCTAAATATATTTATTTTTAATTTTAGTAATAATATAATATCTAATAGGGGTAATTTTGGGTATTCCTCCGGTCTCCTTAATATTTTGACTTAGTCAAAACGAACATATATTAAGAAATGGAGGGAGTAAAAAATAATAACATTAGTACAAAAATTGAGTATTATGAATATAAATATGAGGTCAAATAAGACATGAAAATGTGTATATCACTTCGCACCAACTCCTGCAGTCTAGTTCGCATCAACTGATGTAGTCCAGTTTCGCATCAACTGCTGCAGTACAGTTCGCCGCTACTGATGCAGTCCAGTTTTGCATCAGCAACTGCAGTCCAGTTTCGCCGCAACTGTTGTTTTTCAGTTTCTTATCAACTGCTTCAGTCCAGTTTGTCGTTACTGCTGCAGCCTAGTTTCGCATCAACTACTGCAGTCCATTTTTGCCGCTACTATTGCAGTCCAGTTTGCCGCTACTGTTGCAATCCAGTTTCACATCAACTGCTGCAATCGAGTTTCGCACCAACTTCCCATCAACTGATGAAGTCTAGTTCGCCATAACTGTTGCAGTCCAGTTTCACATTATCAGTTGCAGTCCAGTTTCGCAACATCAGTTGCAGCCCAGTTTTGTCGCATCTGCTGCAGTCCTGTTTCGCCGTAACTGCTGCAGTTCAGTTTTGCATCAACTGCTACAATCTAGTTCACGCCATTGGTGCAGTCTAGTTCCCCGTAACTGCTACAGTTCAGTTTCACGTAGCTGCTGCACTCTTGTTGTACTTGCAACTACTGACCAGTTTAGTTCCACCGACAACAACTGAAGGCACACATCCTCACCAGAACTTCCTGCTAGAGAAGTCTGATAGTGAAGTTTGCTAGAAAAACCCGTTAACCACGACTGGGGGCGTGTCACTTATCACCTCAACCGCAACAACTTTGCTCACCTCAGATTACGCAACATGACTAGATATTATAGATTATGATTGCTCAGACCCTTTAATATTTAGCCTTGCACCATCGCAAGCACCTAATCTTCATCTAACACGTGAGGACCTAAGTTTTACTCTCATCACAAGCACAAAAGATCATCTTACACGCGAGTATAAAGCCTTTCCACAAAGGAAGTACAAAGTCTCGTCTCAATCGCAAGTCGAACAACCATTGTTAGTTTGAACTCTCGTACTCAGCACAAGAAACATGTCAGCCTGCTCTAGCAGTGATCGTTATAGCCTTGTTTCATTACGAGCAAAAATCCTTGCCACATCTGCAAGCATATTTATTCCGTTGAAGTCTCAACTTACATCCGAGCATTATAAGTCCAATACTTGGCACAAAGTTTCGCCTAGTTCGTGAGTAAAATTCAACATGTTACCACGGTTGGGGGCGTCTTTGTTAATATCTCTGCAAAAAATAGTGGTGATCCATGACCTGCTTCAGTAACGACTATTCACGCTTGGGGGCGAATTTTGTCATTGACCGTCAAACTAAAAGAGCAATCGAACTTATTAACCGCACAACAAGTTGGAGATTAAGAGGGGACGATGTTTGTACCATGTGTAAAATTTCCACATGAGCCAGATTGATGTCTGGGACGCCATCTAGCTGTCATCCAAGTATGCCAGCCCAGTTATACCATTCAACTGTTGGTCAATGGTCAAAGTCAGTATAAAGTGGTCAAGATACAGTTCGCCCGACCTTGTCCACCAACTCATTTTTTCTGGCCTACTTCATTGGTCTAGTTCGTCCGAATTGATTCACCCAACTCGATCCTTGGACTCAATTTTCTCGGTATGGTCCATCCATGTTTCTAGTTAGTCTACTAGCCATGCTGCCAATGTTCCAGCCAGACTGCCATCTTATTCAGCCCGACATTCATTCAGGCTAGTCTACCAGCAAGTCTTGCTAGTCAGAGACTCAATAGCCGCAGTCAACAGGCAGTCAATGGTCAAAGTCAACCCCGCTGGTCGAAATTCGCCAGTCAAATATGATGACCCATGTCAGTTTGGTCTGTTTCGCTGACCTTATGCCAGAACCCTAGAAGAAGAATCTGAAAATTTCTTGATTGCTTGTTGACCAAGTCACTACGAGAAAAGTTCTGGAACATTCCAGATGTCTTGCTGGCCAAGTTACCACAGATGGAGTTTATCTCAAATTTAGGGTTTATCTCATTAATTTAATTGTATAAATAAAGGGGACTTAAACCCTAAAAAGGGGGACGAGGGGGGGGGGGGGCAGAAATCCCTAAACATCATATTTCTTTAAACTTAGAAAAACACTATTGTATCCTGAAATCAATAAAATATCTCTCCCTACAGGGATTCATCCGTCGATATAGGCATAACTCGTCCAGCCACGTTAAATTCTTGTCTCCTTTATTTGTCTTTAATTCATATTCTTACCTTAATTTCACATTATCATCATCAAATCAATCGTGTTTTGTGCTGGAAGTTATTTTTGGTACCAACAAGTACGTAATTGCAGACACCAATCGATACATGTTTGTGATTTGGAAAAAAGAATGTGAAGGTGTTAAGGTATTAGTTGAGGAATCTGGGTTGTTACTTGCGGTTACTAATTACGTGGAGTATGATGTTGTCATTGTGAATTACTTTTTGGAGAGATTTTATGAAGAAATTGATACCATGCATTTTCCATGTGCAGAGATGACCTTGATCCCCGATGATGCTCAACAAATTTTAGGCCTTCATGTACATGGTAAAGTTGTTTTAGAAGAAAATTACACTAGGGAGTTATAATGGGACCAGTTGTACGTTCTAACCGAGAAGTTGTTTGGTTGGAACAAAGAGACTTAAGATAAAGTTTCCACGAATCTGGTAAGTATAAAGTGAATTCGTTCAAACTACTAATGCTCAAGCAAATTTTGGAGGGACAATGGAGAGACAAGCCCAAGGAAACTTGGATGCCGTAGATATTCTTCGTATAGTCGCTGCATATATGTTGTACGTCTTGGGCACTAGGATCTTCCTTGGAACTAATGGAAATCGGGTAAATGCCAACTTCCTACTGTTGTTGGATCCTTTGGGAGAGGTCCACAACTACTCATAGGGAAATCCAGTGGTTGCACATTTGTTGTAGAGATGCGGAAGGCCTCTAAGGCGATCACCAACCAATTTGTCGGGAATTTCACTCTTTCTCTAGGTAATTTAAGAACAATTTTTTTTCCAGTTATTAAGAACATGTTAAATTTCTTATATATATATGATATTTACATAGGTTTGGGCGTATGAACACTTCCCAACATTGTTCGTGGAAAACAAATCCTTGACCAAAAAGATGGATTGGGATCCACATCAGCCTAGAGCTATTAGATACGAGTTCAAAGGGGGTCCAAAGCCAAGTAACAAGTCTCGATTGATAGAAATGAGATTGGCTTTGGACGTGATAACGGCCGATAAAGTAGTGTTTGATTCTTACAAGAAGAAAAGAGAAGTCCACCACTACATTCTAAGGCTTGATGACATTGTATTTTACAATGGACTGTTGTTTCACCTAGGAGGATTTTTCATGTACGATCATTTGTATGTAATAAGGTAACTTGGTATTGTTTTAGGATGAAAACAAATGTACGGTAGAATCGTAATTTCAAGTAGGTTCGAGAGATTAAGCTCGAACAGGATGAGCCTAAAACAAGAAATGGTCGTTCACGTCCTGCTTCGATTATAAATGCGGAGAAGATTGAGGTAGGTCTTAGGGGATGGAAGCAAAGAAGGTTGAGAAATATCAGTGTGATAGGTAGTATGTGAAGGAGAAAGGATTATCTCTGGGATGAATCGTTATTTATGTATGTTTAGTTTCTCCTGACTTGTTGTCTTGTCTGTCTTGTTTCGAATAAATGAGAATCATCTATTTATAGTTCAAAAAAGACACACTGATTTTCTCGTAAGTCGTGGAAATTAGGGAGAGATGGATAAGTGATGATCGTAGTGGGGCGGTGCCCGGAAAGTAGGGAAGACCTGTCTGACCACTACTCCTCATCCTCTCAACTGCTATGTAACCGCCCACTTCTTGTTACCTTATTGTTCGTGGAGGTTGTGTCACCACCACGATCTCCGTAGACCGCCAGATCAATACCCCAATGAGAATCCCCCCATGTTGTATTTGATATCTTTTGGAAATAGTGGAGTCATAAGCCACTATGGTTTTGGTTAAGTCAAGTCAAATAACTTGCTAAGTCAGTGAGACAAGTTGTGAGACTTACTGGATTGATAGTCAGATTGAGTAGTGTCGAGTCTAGGTAGTTTAACGGTCATTACTTACTTGAAAGTAACATGCACAAGTACAAATTTGGGCTTATGTGACAGTTAAAAACTGCCACCAAAACATTTATGTGACAGTTTTGAAAAATAATTGCACTGTCATTAAAGCCTCTGTTACGAAAGGGTCTATAAAAAACTGTTACAGAATCATGACTATAAATATCAGTTTTTTCATAAACCTGTCGTTGTTGACAACATACAATAACATTTTCAAAATACAACTGTCATTGGTAACTTAATTTCTTTTACTAAGGTGGCAGTTTCTCCAAAAAAACTGTCATTAAAAATTTAACTTCTTAGACTAAGATGACAGTTTCTTCATAAACCTCTCATTATTGACAAATTAATGTAATATTTTTTTAAGAAAACTGTCATTAAAAACTTAACTTCTTAGACTAAAATGACAGTTTCTTCATAAACCTCTCATTATTGACAAATTACTGTAACATTTTAAAAAAAAAAAACCTGTCATTAAAAACTTAACTTCTTAGACTAAGATGACATTTTCTTCATAAAACTGTCATCAGTAACTCAATTTCTTATACTAAAGTAGCAGTTTCTTTATAAACCTGTCATTGTTGGCAAATATCAGTTACATTTTCTAAATAAAACTGTCATAGAACAGTCAACTTTGTAGAAGGCTAATTTGTAGCAAGCTAGTTCATGATACAGTTGGCGGTGATATGCTCAGTTAATATCGAAATATTATGGAAAGAAAATTTAGCTTTTATTAAAATTGGCATTAGATTACTCAATAAACTGTTTAACAGATTGCTAGTACGGAACTAGTAAGTTCAAACAAAATAAGTTAACTAGAAGTGAATGTACTACATAATTCAAAAAACTTGATATGAAAGTAATCCTAGTACTAAATAAAAGAAATTAACAGTGAAGTTGGAAACCACATCCATTTTCCGAAGTGTTGATCGAAATATACTCCTTCCAATTCATGTCCTCAATCTACTCCTGCCAATTCATGTCACCAATAACAACAGCACGTGGTTACCCATTCTCTTCGTACTTCCATGATTTTTCCTTCATTGTACTCAGACTTCCTCTGCAAAAAGAATACAAAATAAGTATTGTTTGAAGTAACTAACCAAAAATGAAAATTGCATTTTCATAAAATAAGTACCATATTGCAAAAGGTCTAAACAGCAAAGCCATGAGAAAGTACAATCTTATATTGCAAGCAGATCTAAACAGTAAAACAAACCCATATACACGCTATCACTTATATGTCCATCCTAATTCATATGAGCGCTTTGGCTTGCTTGAGAGCATTGAACTTTGGGAAATGTTCGACTCGCTAGCATCATTGTTCCTAACAATTCTGTCTCAAAGCGGTCCAACTACAAGACTACTTAAGCTTTCCTCCATGAAAACAATGAAAGATGCAATACTGGAAAGGTTCCCTATCCATTAATTATTTATTGGACGAATAACTCTAAGAATTTTAACATATCCTTTAACTGCACTCTATGTTGCGAATATTAACAAGCATCCTTTGTTTAATCGTTTCTAATATCATGGAGTAAAATAACTGAAAACAACATAAAGGATGCGAGTGACTACCTTAATACCAATAAAATGACATTTTGTTTAAATTTGCCTGATTCTGAATTTTTTCTCCAGCAAAATCCTATCCGTCTTTGTTGCACCTCTATCTGAATCACATAGAACAGATAAACAACAATAAAGTCTCTGTCTATTTACAATATAACAAGTGCAACCCAGATTATGCATCAAACTTTCTTGTTCAAAGACAAAATTTAAACTTATGATAATTATATACAAATAGGAAGACGAAGTAACACATTTTCCCTATGCAGATTGGAATGATTAACTCTAGCTAAATTCTAATAGAAAATAACTCCTTGTTCAAATTAAACCCACCTTACTTAGATGTCTGAAAAAACATTACATATAAGAAAAGATCTAATTCCGAGCAAGAAACAAGAGAGAGAAGTAGGAGACAACAGTAAGGAAGTAATTATTCAAAGGTGAAGTGTTTGACTAGGATTACCCTGAGGCAAGTTTAAACCTTGATACAAATTGTTAATAACTACAAAAAGTAGTTTTTGAGGGGTTTTAGGGGTGGCAAGAGTTCAAAAACCTAGACGATGGACATCAACTTGACATGAATCAAGTACAACAATATTCTGGATGTTGATGACAACATTCACTTCATCTAGGTACTGATCCACTACTAAGAGAATAATTCAAAAATAATCAATTATGTGTAAGACAAATATTTTTTTCTAATAAACACATCAGAAGGATCAGTTAACCAACCTCTATTTCACCAGCTTAAAGCATGAGCCTAGCTGTATGAATTCTATGATAGAATTTCAATCAGATGCAAGGTTAAGCCATCAATAAAAATTCAATGGAACATGCGGAGAAATATATACACACCTACAAACAATAGGATATGAGAGATGAAAGATATAGAACATGATACATAACATAAAACCAGAAAAGATGCAGGACCAAGAAAACCTGAAAGATATAACCAAAGAATTTGCTGGACACACCAATGAATGGATATAATGACCAAGTAGACCTGTGAGGAAAAAAATCAAAACCCGTAACTGAACAACAAAAGAAGAAAACAATATTGGTAAGGTTGAAGATAAAAAAAGCTCAACAGCGTTGATGTCAAATTAAGTATTCTACAGAAACTTGAAAATTAGTCACCATTAACAAACCAGATATTTAAATGTGACCAATTATGAAACCACAACTGTTAAGAACATAAAAGCAGAGAATGTAATAGAGTAGTTAATATCTAAACCACCCATATCATTACAAGTAGAAACTTCTGCCTAAGCTAAGATAATCTCCACAGCCAGACAGATAGATATATCCCTCAACCATTCAATGAATGCCAACAAAGCCTTGATAAAAAAAATCCCAGGAGAAAAGAAAAAAACACTACAACAAAGAAGAGGCAGTATGTAGGACACTAAATATTTTTATTAGGCATTAAATGATGACTTATATCACAGACGAGATCAAGAGCAGACTGCCATATCACATTTGATGATTTGTTTGTCCAACCTTCTTCAGATTAAACCCTATCTTTGGACACCTCTAGAGACGTAGGCAGACACCCTAAGAGCAAACAAACAATACAAGCCGTCATGTATTAACATCACTCAATGGGAAAAGGATGAAAAGAAACTAATAGAAAACAAAATTCCTTCCAACACAAAGAAACCAGAACTTAGATTATAGAAATCAATCGGGGAAAGTCCAGTTGGCAACGATGAGAATATGTACCCATGGTATCTACATAAAAAATCAATTTTTGATGAGCAGTTCATTGAATCAATAATAAACAAATCATACAGAACACTGCATATATGCCTTCAAATAAATAAGAGAAGATAGAAAATAGATCACTGTGCATAAGAAGAACAAAAAAGAGACAAGGAAACCTGAAATATTTTAACGGTGCAACTCCCAGACCACAGAAAAAGTGGATGAAAAAAAGCGGACCTGTGAGGGGAAAACCAAATCAACAAATGAATTTGAGACAAAGAAGAATGTTGACACGGAATGCACAAATATCGTAAAGTGTACGTAAAGAAACTCAAAAAGCCACCGTCCCCTTTGATAAATCAAAATAACACACACTATTCCAAATATACCAAACCTGAAAAAGGAAAATGAAAAACATAGCCAAGATAAAAATACTTTCGCTGGTTCACATCCCAGTAAGAAAACCAGTCCATCCAACTATGACGAAGACCAATCTCTCTTTCCAAATCCAGAGGCTCTCCTGAAATGTAAAGCATAACCTAATCCATAAAAATCTGCACAGAAAAAGAAATGCAGCAGTTGAATACAGTGATCGTTTTCCCTCACACACAAGCTAAAAATACAGTCGTTGTTTGACATCCCAGTAAAAAAACCAGTCTGTCCAACTATGAAGAAGACAAAGCTCCCTTTCCAAATCCGGAGGCTCTCCTAAAATTTAAAACACTCCGTATTATATCAGACGAAGATCCAAATTTGATTAATTGAAAAACAGAGAGCTGCTTTGTTTATGAAAGGAAATAATTGAACTATATATTGAGATACAAAACCACCCATCGTACATCTGTCACAGCTAAAACAACCTTCGCGGCCACTCAAACAGACATTCCCCGATCAATTTACGAACATCAACAAAGCCTAAATAAAAGAAGCACAAGATAAAAGAGCAAATAGTAAACCAGACATGACAACTACATGAATTTGAATCAAATACGTGGACATGACACTAGCAAGCTTGTGCTTCATGATTAGCTTGTTCAACTTCCCTTACATTAAACCATACTACTAGACACCTCACTAGATGAAGGCAGGCATCCTAACATCAAATAAACCACAAAACCATCACTTGTTTACAATAGGGAACAAAAGAAGATCCAAAAGACAGATTGCAACCAAAATTTCCCTTCAAAGAAAAGAAGTAGAGAATCCAAACAAGGATAATCCGATCGGGAAAGGTGGAGGAGTTTTAACCCCTGATATCTACATAGAAACCCAGACGTTAAAGAAACCAACGGTAATAAGAATTAAGAAAAAATATAGAAGAATTTTAAGGTCGCTTTTAATAACATAATATAGGATATTGAACACGAAAGATAATGGAGAACAGAGAAAACATATGGCCAAGAAACATTATTCAAAAAACCAAACGAGAATACCAATAATACCACCAATGTTCTACGAAATCCATGAGTCCCCTAATACCCAAAGTACAACAAAACATCATATATATGAAGTGGAAAAATTAAAAATAAAATAAACAGAAAACAAAAGAAATCATTGAAACCAAGTGTGGAAGAGTAGCACCAACCGTCAGGTCAGGCATGCAGAAAGTTCTGACATAGCTAATCTACCTGGTAAATAAATCAGTTAGATCCTAATAATTATGCCAGGATAAGGGAAACAAACATTCCAACAAAGTTTAAACATATTGTTAAAACAACATGGAGGTGCAAGACTTGTAACTCGACAAGTACCTCATGCCCATCAATGGGTAGAAGGGAGGAGGAGCCAAGATACATAATCAAACTAGAAGAAGATCCCTTTGGAGAAAGAAAAAAAAAATCAACATCTATAGTAGAGATTTCAGACAGAAAATTCTGCTCAAACAGAAATTACAAGTGAACTGCCACAATCTGCAGTTTCACAAAGGTGCATATATGTTGGCTTCATGCAATAAGCAAAAGACAGGATTAGTTATTATCTTACCTTTATAGCGAGTTGCTATTGTTATCTCTAGCTACCTAGTTCGACATGTCTTCAGCGTATGGAGTACATATCATAAAAATCCCCAATATACAAAAAACTTAATAGTCACAAACCTTGAGATAACTAAGTGAGAACACCCTCGACGGAAATGATATACAAACTTGCACTAACAAGCGCAGACATAGACCAAATGACCAAACATATACCACCAACTAAAGAAAAATAAACCAAAACTCAATACAACTTATAGATCATACACAATAAGATAATAAATCAGCATATTTTCGGAAAAATAATAATCCAAGTGCAGACATAAACCAAATGACCAAAAATACAACCAACTAAAAAAATATATACCAAAATTCAATATAACCTTTAGACCCATACACGATAACCTACGAAATCTGCATCTTTCCTGCAAAATAATAATCCATACATGACAACATAAGCAAGAAACGATGATTACGCAAAACAGAGACAACTATAATCTACACGCATAATTGAAAGCAGCTCTTTCCCATTAAAAAACCATGAAATCTCATCTTCACAAATTAGAACACAAGGGAATTTCATAATAATTTCCCTGTTCAACTATATAAAGTACAAAATCTATTGGACATTTAACAAGCATGACATCAACTTAATAGAGTGAAGTAAGAACTTATTCTTCAAATGAAGCTCTCGAAGTCCACTAATATCCTTCAACATTTAATTGTATCTACATAAACATCAAAGAACAATAATCCCATCAGACAAAATAAAACTTCAGTTCTTCACATTACTCAGATCTTCTTCAAAGAAGCATTTAAACCATAAATCAAATAGTTACTACAAAAATAATGCACAATATAGAATAGAAAGTATCCACACGAAACCTTTCCTTCAGAAGGGGAAGAGGGGAATCCTTAGGTGGAACGTTCCACATTGAACTCTCCTCTTCTAGAAATCCAGCAACTCCACATGGATGCGAAATAACATACACACAAACTCATGGAATTCAGATCCTCAGAGAATCAGAGTCATACACTACAGCCCATATATTAATAACACTAAAGAAGAAACATAAAAAGATCACAGTTCCATAAACAGTCCCAAAACCTGAATCCGCTTCAATTCTTGAACCACCACCTGCTTATCATCTTGAAAGATCTTTACAAATCCACAACCTTCACCTTCTCCTGCTACATGTCATCTGAACCCTGCTAAAAAAACAAATGATCTCCCCGTGTTGAACAATATTAAAATATCTATAAAATAACCAAATGAACTACTCAATACATCACCATATAACACCAATATAAAGAATGGAGAAAGAACTATTCTTTGTGGGATCCCATATCTCCAACAAGATCCTCCACCACTCAACTGAGTCTATACAAACATTAAATAGTAATAATCAGACCTTCAGCTCCTTAAAATATTAGAGTCTTCAAATATGTACAACAATGAAGAAGGCAAGGAAACATAAGAAAGTTAAAGAAAGTTTTACTTCGCTATAGATCCCTAAACACCTGATTCGCAACAATATTGAACCAACACCTTCCACAATATAGATTTTGTACTAAATCCATGAGTCCCATAAATCCCAAAGTACAAAGTGCCAACAAAGTGCCAACTTTTCCCCTCAATCACATTAACCGACTAGTTCAAGCATTACCTGAACAAACACTGAATCAAACCAATTTTGTTCACCAACTTCGATACTAGAATCCGGTAACATTTGCCCCCATTCACAGACCTAAAATTCACAACAAATTCATTTCAGCAACACATAAAAAACATCAAATTAAGAGCAACATAGAATCGTCTTTGACCACTTACCACACGAATTGCATCCGCCCTAACACAATCATTTCTATCAACAAATAAATTAACAGCCCGATCATACCCTTCCGCAGTAAATCCACCATTCTTAAATTCCATAACTGATTTGCTCAACCTTACTAAACCATCTAAAGAAATTCTTCTCACATAAGGATAAAGATCATTAATAATCCCTAACAAAACTCCAACTAAAATTTCATCTCGAATCCCAAATCTAAACACATTCTTAAGAATCCAATACCTAACAGACAAAGAAGAATCAAAACAAAGCTCAGTTATGACGTTCTCATCATATTCTATTATAGCAGATACTAAATTTCCATCATGCTCAGCAATAGAATGAGCGGACCGTGTCAAATACGATACTGTGAAGTCACGATGATTTGTTGCTATATCACAGAGGAGTTTGAGGTAATGGTTTTGATTTTGATATTGAAATTGATTTTCTAGGGTTTGTTCCTGTTGGGGTAGTTGATGTAAACACTGAGTTAGGGTTTCGAATACGGCAGGGATGATGTTCTTAGAAGTAGAAGGGTTTATGATTAGTGGCCTGATTGAAGATAAAGATTGAATTGAAGGATTTGATTTCACAGCATGAAGGTGATGCTTAAGAAGCCTGAGTCCTGAGATCCAAACCAAGTTATTTCTACTCCTCAAGACCGTAATCTTCACCAAAGTACTTATCAACCAACCCACTAACAAAACAGACCACGACCAGAACATCGTGCGTTTAAAATGAGAGGTTATTATGAACGGTAGCGGTTTCAATCAGAACTGCCACTTGAAATGGAAGTGGCGATGATTTTGAAGAACTGTTACCTATAAGGTTACACTTCGATAACAGTTTTTAGTTAAAAAAATTACAATAGCCTGAGAATAGTAACAGTTTATAACTATTATTATACATCAATGTATGGTAGCATTTTTCTATAAAAACTGTTATTGTATAATTGTTTAGTAACAGTTGAAAAACTGTCACGATTTTTTTCTGCTATTGGTGTGAGTTTTAGTAAAAAACTGTTGCATATATCTCATAACCTGTTCTTTTGTGACAGTTCATTAGTCAACTGTCATGGTTTTGGATTGTGAGTTGTTATCAAAGCCCATATTTGTACTAGTGATGGCATATTTGATGCCTAAGTATTAGCTCAAATGTGACTTATCGTAAGTCTGAAGGGTATTTTAGGCCAAATATTGTAGAGGGCTCCTTAAGCAAGGAGACCTATTAGAATTCCTATAAGACTTAATGTTGGACCCATATTGAGAAGAAAGACGGATTTCTGAGGAAAGTAGCTAGCAAAGCTAACACTAACTATTTAGCGTAAATAAGAATATGCTAATTTTTTCAATGTAAAAGGCTAGTGTGCTAATGTTTCAGGAATAAGACCAATATACACAACCTTTAGTAAATATCAATTATACTAGGGATAGGAAGCTAGTGCCAAGGAGGTTTGAAGTTAGCACTTCAATTAGATAGTATTACGACTAAGTCGTTAAATATGGCAATGATAAGCCAGGGGCGCATTATCCATGGCCGTTACTCAGGGAAGCATTAGGCTAGGCTAGACACGCATTGGGATTTGGCGAGGGACGTGCTTGGGCTAGCGAGACGCATTTTTAGTTGCTAGAGACTTGCTTGAGCTAGGTAGGGGAGTATTAGAACCATGGGAGGCGTGCTTTAGCTTAGCAGGGACGTATTTGATCCAAGAGAGGCGTACTCGAGATACTAGGGCGTTTTTTCCCTAGCCGTTACTCGGGAATGCGTCAGCGCTGATGAGGTCGTTTCTCGAGCATGCCTCATCCAAGTGAGGCTGGTACCCATGAACGCATCAGCAAGATGTGACCGTTGCTCAGGGACGCGTCAGGTGCGTAAAGACCGGTACTCGGGAACGCGTCAGGCTAGAGCTAGCAAAGAGAATTTGCGCCTTTGGCGCCAGAGTTAGGGTTAGCACTTTTAGTGCTAAGATTAAGGTGCTAAGGTAGTGATATGATAGCTAAGGCCTCATTAGGCTAATATGTGCTAGATAAGACCATTTTAGGTTAGTTAGCGCTTCTCAGGTGCTAAGGTTTAACGCAAGAGGAGTTAGCGCTTTTAGCGCTAATGTGGATAACTGGTGCCAATGCGGTGCTAAGCTAAATAGCTAGTACTATCTTGGCGCTTATTGATAGACACATTTTTGTGTCTGATTTATCTCAATTCTGTATTTTGATAGTGCTCGATTATGTATTAATTTTATTATTTTTATTGTATTTGTAGGTATTTTTTAAAAATAAATTTATGGAAAAATCGGCTTGAAAAGTTATAAAGGCACCCAAGAGAATTACTAAAGGCACCATATCTCAAGTTCGAAATAGAAATTGGTGGGAAAATTAAGTGGTTGAATCTGTGAAGAATAATTCAGCGTATTTTGAAGATTTTCAAGGGATTAAATACATGAATATATTCTTGTCTTAAAAAAGAGAGTTTGTACATGTATTAAATACGTGTAATCAAAGAAGAATCGTATCAAATAAAATTTCTTATTCACGGGAAGAAAATGAGGGAGAAATAAAATCAGGATTCTTTCCATGTTTCGCTTGATTTGGTTCGACAATATCTTTTAAGATAAACTAGAAACTCGAAAAGAAAACAAGACCGAGATTTTGTTGAAAAGAGGAAGAAAATCACTGAGAGTTTGTTCTCCTTTTATGTCGAGATTATTCTCAATTATTGGAAAGATTTGGAGTTGTGGAAGTGTTCTATTATAAATAGGAGGTCGAGTGAAGCTTTGAAGGGGGGTTGGCAGATGCCAAAGAAGAGAAAAAAAAATTCAGAAAAAAATTTGTTGCTGCGAAGAAGATGAAGAAACCATGGCTATTAACTTTGAATAAACCGTTACCGTAGCTGTATATTCATGTCGCCTATTCGTTTGAGTTCAGCTCTTTTGTAACAGCTAGCAATAGTTATCTCTTCTTCACTGTAACAGTTCTTTTCGTAGCAAATTCTCTGTGTCAATTATTTTTCTTCTTGTAGACACCTTTTTGAGCCATGAATGAGTATTTTGAGAGTGTTTTCAACATTAGGAGCTAAACCCCTTTGCTGAGGCGATGGAGGAAGCCATTGTTCCAAGAAAAGTGGTATATTTCTATTTTAATTAATTTTTGCAATTTTTTTTATGATTATTTGCTTTGATTAAAAAATTGATTCAATAATTTTTATTAAATAATTATGATTTCTTTTGATAGAGTATTCTTAGCCTAGGGTTTTTGATATTCTATGCTTTCGATTTACAATTGTTATTTTGAGAATCTACTTTTGCAACATATTAGAATCACTTTAAATGTAAAGAATTGCATGAATATTGATTAGTTTGAATCACTTTAATTGGTTAATAGTGAAATCCATAACCTCAGTATTTGTGAATATTATTTTCATCTTTTGTGTATATTTTCTAGTTTAAAAATAGTTTATTAAATCTAAAATCAATCTTCACAAATTCGAGAGTTTGAAACCCTTTCTTACCACTATAACGAAACACAGCACTTATATGAGAAAAGGCTAAGGTTAGCCTAGATGAGAGGTTCAATGCGTTTTCATGGCATTGCTTGTTGATTATGGTGCATCCAAGAGGAGTGGCACATTATTTAGGGCTTATATCTAAGCAAAGTGCTAAAGTAGCATATTTGTGCTCAGGAGAGCAAATTGAGGAGTATTTGTTGCGAATGAAGCGTTAAGCTAGAAACTATTTTGGGATTAAGCATTAGCTATTCCCGAATTTAATAGATGTTGCTGGAATATCGATGCGTATTCGAGACAAGTTCAAGGGATTCAACTGTGGAATTTATGCGACTTGAGACTAGTTCGATACGACATGTATATTATGAATATTGAACAGACTACAAGGCCAATTTAGAATGTTTAGAGAGAACATGTACTCTTTCTCTTGTGGAATATAAGTAGAGACACAACATTCCATATTAAGCATATGCGCATAAATACACACATATATATTTGTGTTTGCTTAGCAGAGGGCAATTTTAAAATTTTATCCCTTGTCAAAAACTCACCATCTACAGGTATAAGCAACAAATTGTGGAATGGCCTGCTCGACACATTTTCAAACATGAATTGGAGAGTTGCAAATCAACATCAAAGAAAAATATCGTAGCTTACACACCACCACCAATACCGAAGCATTGGAGGTAAAGGCAACAATATTATATGGTAGATCGGAGTGCTTGGACTCTTGCGGTCAATGGTGAAGAAGCGGATCCTACTTACATGAAAGGATACAGTGGTTACTCCCATGCTTACGTGGTACGCCCGACAAACGTTACAGTCCACCCCCCACCCCCATAAACAAGGTAAGAAAACGCCTGCTACAACTTTTACTTCTACATCTCATTCTACTTCTGTTGTAAAGCTTTCTTCAATGGTGGTACGTATGTTTTTCGCTTATGCTATTGCATTTTGTTTTTATATAAGTTTAATAATTATTTGTTGTACATATGAAAAATAACAGAAGCAAATTGGTGGTATGGGAAAAATGTTTAGTTACAAAGTTGGCAAAGGAGAGGTATTGACCCTTAAAGAAATATGTAAGGTCAATAAGCAACTGAAGAACATTAAAAATAAATACGCAAAGGATTTGTTCGGGAAAAAGAAGAAACAGATCGCTAAGAATCATAGGTGGGAGTGATTGAAGATGTGTTGCTTTATGTTTGTTTTCTTTAAGGTCGTTACCTTTTGAAAAATTTAGAACATAGTAAATTTGTGTCGTCGTAAAACAATGTTTGTTTGATCACACCAGTGTAACTTTGAACAAAGTAATAGACTCACACTAGCTATTGTATGTATCAACTCCCTCTTTTTTAGCCACTAGTGTAACTTTGAACAAAAAGTGTGTGAAGTAATAGACTCATCTAATGTAATGCACCTTGTACTGATTTGCTTACCATCGTGAGAAGTTCCTTCTCATGTAGTCAGAATTCCTATGGTAACATTTGGTACTGCTGTACAACATGTTTATGAGATCTGAAAAAGAGACATCTAAAGCAAACTCTTACTCACAGAAAAATACTTCCAATCTTCACCAATGGGTGATCATGCAAACCAGTCCCTAGAGGTAGCACTAATATTTCCTCCCTGGAAAGCATATTTTATACCAATAAGCCAGTCATTTAAATATGAAGCTAGCAAATAGTTTAGAACAATGTAATATGACTCGGGGATCTGCCCGGCTCGGCTGGGGACTGATAGGTGCATAATCTACATCGTTTTAGTGCCAATTCCATACTTCTTTCAGTTATACTTCTTTCATTATACATTGTATTACTCTTGTTTTCTATTTTGTTTCTCATGACAGGACGATTCAACCAAAAGAAGTGGAAATGACTTTAAAAATGCTAAGGAAGTGAAGTTCTACAAGTAAATAAAATTAAAGAAAAATTAAAACTCCTTTAAATCCAGGAATTCTTAGTTTATGTGTTTTATTATTAGGTTACATCTCTGAAAGAAGTGAAATTGATCTCTACAAGGAAGAATTGCTAAAGACCCAGTGTAGATCATTCAAATCCAATAGTTCTTCTAACCATTTTGTAGAGAATTGAAAGGCGAAGCCAACGCAAAAATAATGAGGTCATTCCGAGTTCGTATGAAGAAGTTATGAGCAAAACCGTGAAACCAACTTGGATTTGGTATCTGTTGGGTCTTATTGGGCCTGCGCGGGAAGAGAAATAAGGGAAGCTTTTTGGACTCGCCTTTGACGTGAAAATTAGAGGTTTTGTTGGGTTTTGAGGAGGTTAAGTCTCTTAATTAGATAAGGATCAAAAGGAGGTGGAAAAGTTTAATGAGATTAGGTTTCCTAGTTGGATAAGGATCAAGAGGAGGTTACCAAAGCCTATATAAAGGGGAGCCTAGATACAATTTTCTACACAACTTCTCACAAATATAATACTTTCTTAATCAATTTTAATGTCTTTTAAGAAAACCATGTCTAGCTAAATTTCTTTGTTAGGATGAAAGGATGAAATTGTAGAGATAGATTTTCTTGTGTTTCAAAACTAGGGTTTTCAACTACTAAAGCTTAATGTTAATGTTTTGTCTCTCTTTCAATGTTTTATCTTTCTAGATGATTTTTCATGTTCTATGCCGTGTATGGTTCATTGTTTGATTAGTAGAAGAACTCGTTGACCCTTTCACGATAATCGTTTTATGAATACTCTTTGACTATCTATGCCACATATACTTAGTACTTTGAAATTCTACCTTAGGTTGAGAACAAACAATTCTTTTTTTTTTCAATTCTTAAACGAAATATCTTTCATGTATTAGTATCTAGATTTGCTATTTTGCACGAGTAAAATCGATACTCTTTATGATGAACGCAAGTAAACCCTAATCTACAACGGATTCCCGAAACCTTAACGCTTTTCTATTATTGATTTCAATCTTTATTAAATAGTTTTAATTCATTCATTAGTTTAATTCTTTACAAAAATCGGAAAAACATCTTTTGACCTGAAAGTTACTTGAATTAATTAGTATAATTAATACACAACTCCTCGTGGGAACGAACCGTATTTGCTATTGTCTACATCTTTCGACACTGTGCGCTTGCGGTAAAACAAAGTCGGTTTTCTGACACATCAGGGACCGATCCCCAAGTATTCTCCGATCCCGGACGAGTAGATCGGCTAGTCATATACATGTGCATATTTCTTTTATATACATACATCAGACTATATTTTTTTTTAATAATATGTCAACATTAATTGTCCTACTATCTATTTTGGACTCGTAATAAATGGCCACGTATCTTATTTATCTTCTTTTTCTTTTGCATACTATGATATTATCGAAAAGAAAAGAAAAGGGATTTGAGAAACCAAAAAAAAAAAAAAGAGAAAGAGAGAGAGCATCGGAAAAAGCAAATAAGTCTCATTTTCTTTAGTTTCTCTCTGTAGAGGAGTCTCAAATACACGTCCAACCTGCGGAGATGGTTTACTGCCTGAATAAATATAGAAATTTTAAGAACCATCACCAAAAAACAGGAATTAATAGATACTATATCTCATGGGTTGTAGAACTATCGGGCTAGCCCAATACAGGAAACTAAATTTGAAATACATAGAATTACATTTTAATAGCACTATAAACTATAAAGCCACTTTGAAAAAAGGATTTACTTAAATGTTCATAGATTATGAAATGGTTTTTTCAAACAAACTCAGAGACATTTATTGCCAAGAAAACTTGGCTCTAAGAAGGTGACGAGTAACCATATGACAGATCCAAGATCGCAAATATACATAAGTATATTGATCATAGTTCATAATTTGTACTTGCATCTTTACCATAAAGAGTCAAACATATGACTAGCTATATAGAAGTAACTTGATACATTTAACAACAATATGTGAGTTAGTAGATTGAAATTCAAATTGATTACCTTTATAAGTTAGTGGTGATCGAGCGTGCAACATTGCAAGAGAGTTAGCGATCCTACGAAGAAAAAAAAGACAATCTATGAGAGTTCATACAAGGAAAAAAATGTGTGGAACGTTAAGATCTAATAAAAAGGAATCCTACAAATTCATGAAAAAAAGACACGCGGTCTATATAACTCAATGGTCAGAAAGGTTATGCATCTTCACAAATCTTAAACATCATGACCAAAGAGCCCTAATCTTAAACAAATCCTACCAATTTCACTACCATCACTGCCTCCAATTCTAAAACTAGTACACTTACACAACTCGGAATAACATCCAGTGAAGTTCTGAAACAATTAGCCATACTCCATCCCATCTTATTTAGTACCCACAAACAACAACAATTTGACAAACAAAAAATCATCTAGTCAGGATCTAAAATGCACTGTATGCATCAATACTAAAAAAAAAAGTATTGTAACTACAAACCAAAACTAATGTTCCAATTAGAAACCAAACACCCACATTTATTAGCTAAATAATGAATCAAGAAAGCGATTATTTACCTCATAAAATTCTCCAGTTCATATTCTAATCTCTGAGACTACGATGTCCAGCATCATGACCTGGATTTTAGAGATTTGAATGGTGTTTGATCAAATAGAAAAGGGTTAAGAACGAATTTGGGTTTTCATCAAAAACTGAACTGAAAAAACAGATTTAGGGTTTGGTAGAAGAAAATAAGAGACTGAGAAACAAAACCCTAAAGGTGAAAGAGATGCATGTCGTAGGTGAACAAATTATTTTACTTATATTCTACTTCAACTTCACTAATGAATAATATAGTACTAAACAAGATTTTTTTCCCACGAAGAGCAAGGTGTTTTAGTTGTCAAACATCACAAAAGAGGTTTATTTTAGGTTTATAATAACTAATAAACAATTAAAAAGTAATTGGGTTGCAAGCAATTGAGAGAAATATGATCGATATCCTTCTTCGTTACTAAATAATCATCAAATTAGTATATTCATCCATTCTCTATTAATCACAGATTATCACCAACCGTAGGATAACAATTACACTTAGTTATCCACAAAATTCCTTTTATCACTGAGTAACAAGTACGCTTAGTCACCAGATTCTATCCGGCTGAACTACCATGAAGTACGCTCTCAAGGTGTAATTCAATCGAATGTTTTAGGGTTTATGAATTTAGTTTTGATCCTAGTAGTTAAACTCAGTACGCTGATTCCACTTTCTAGTGTTGATTTTACTTGTGATTGCTCTACAGAATCCCTCTGCAAGGTCTCAAAATTTCTATTTGTGTAAGAGTTCTTCAACAATTACGGATATCCAAACTCTTTACTAGTATTAGATTTATTAATAAACTAATTTAGTTGGCCACCTAAAAAATTAATCAATAAGTGATAATCATTAATTTTAGTAAAACTAAACGATAATCATGTGAAATATTAGAAAAATATATTTATATGCTAAATTGAATCATGTATTAAAACTTAGAAATTCATCCACAATCAATAAGAAATATAGGTACTCATGGATGTAGTAAAATCCATGATATACATATGATAAAGTAAAAAAGAAATAGTTACGGTGATGAAAACGCTCCAAAAACCTAGCTTTTCCTCTTGTATTCTTCTCTCCAAAAGCTTGATAAAAGAATAAATATCCCAAAAATAATTAATCTCTTAAATAGGTGTCCCAAGATGTAGAAGTGCCCGTGCTCGAATCTCGGTCGAAATTGGTTTCCAAAATTCCAAAATATGCCAAAAATAAGTCAAAGCCAAGCCTAAATCGTGTGAAAATAGCTAAGTATAGCTAATGGGCTTGCAAAACGAACCCAGCCAACTCATGGAACCTGCGCCATCGAGAAAATTTATTTCTTCTGAATTTTTATAACTCCGGCCATTTTCTCGATGGTTCTTACCGTCGAGAAATTTAATTTCTTCTGACTTTTTGTAACTTCTCTTCATATTTCTCGATGGCTCTGACCCATCGTGAAATATTTCTTCTTCTAAGTTTTGTGAAACTATGTCCATATTTCTATCGAGAAGAATTCTCTACCTGACTCTCTTATTTTATCTAACTCCACCATAACTCTGCTCGAACTCTCAATTGTAACAGGCTCGAGCCATACTCCAGCTCAGTTCGAGATTCTCATCACTACCATCATCAAAGATCCATCCTATCGCAAAATTCTCTCTCGCGAGTTCATATCAACAGCCATGAACCACAATCAACTCTGCCAATCAATCACTGTCAACAATCAATCATCTCAACTATCTTCAATCACCGAAACCAAGCTCACCACCATAATCAATCAACTGCCAATGGAAATAATACAACATTCGTGACCCATTAACTTCTGCATACCCTGTTTTCTTGCTGCCATAAATACATGCCATCAACCACCATTGACAACCATCACCGAGAATCACAATCAACAGCTCCATGTCGATCATCACAGGCTCAAGCCAATGTAGTTCTCGTTCATGTTGTTCCATTGTCGAGCTCACCATCATTACTGAACTATCAACTTCTATTCAATTACCATATCTCTCGAAGCAAATACCATCATCACAGCTCTATGAACTGCTGTATTTCGAAACCACCATACCGCATTCTCTTAACAGCATCCAAGCTCAACTCTAACAAACAATAACAGCTCCAACCATTCATCTTTGCTCGAGCTCATCACCGCTTCTCTCTTTGAACTACACAGCAACACCCACTCGAGTTCTTCTTTCTTCGTCACCAAACTCACCAGCATAAACATCGAAAGCAATCGTGATCACCAGTATCATCAGCAATAAGCTACAACCACCATTCTCTGCCATAAACCATCGAACATAAACTTTTCCTCATTGCCACAACTGCCCACAACTCCATAAGCGTTTCACTGTAAACTTTAAAGAAGATGATGAAGGTGTCCATAGCAAATGGGCTGGCGCTATTAACATATTTCAAATAATTGATAGCCCCTAGTAGAAAAAATGGTGCCTTTATTAATCTTTATTCAAAAGCTCGTCCAGTTGTCAGTCTCGCACAATTAAGTGCCAGTTCACTTCTTTTTGATGATTCAACCTACTAAAATACAACTAAACAAAAACAAACGTAATATACAATAATTCACAAGAATTCTAGCAAATAAGTGTATGAAATAATGATCAAAATATAAGCGAGTAATTGAGAGACAAAAATAAGAGAAAAATTGATGATGATTGTTCGGTTGTAATGGAGAAAAAAATACGAAGGTCATGGAGAACTTGGAGGAAGCAGTATGGTGGTGAGAGTTAGGTTATATTCCTTCAGAGTAGTAGAGAATGAATGGAAAATGAAGGGTGAAGCCGCGAGAGTAGATAAGTTAGGGTTTTCATAATGAGGGGTGGAACAATCTTTTGAGTTTCATAATGATATCATTGATTGGGCAGAAAATACCATAAATTGTTGCCAGGAACACACGTGAATAGCATGCTTATACTCTCGGTTATTGCTAATAGCAACAAAATATGGGACTTTGCGAGTTTTGCAACAAAAAAAAATTATTGCTAAAATTTAACAACTGTTTTTTTAGTTGTGAATTAGCAACAACTCTAGCTCTGTTGCTAATCTGGGTTGCTAAATCCAGAATCTGGTGTAGTGTTGGTCGCCAATTGTTTTAGGGTGAAAAAACAAATATAATAAAAATATTAATTTTTGTAGGTTCGAGAGATCAAAATCGTACAAGACGAGACTAAACCAAGTAATGGTCGTTCACGTCTTGCTTCGGTCACAAAGGTGTAGATGATGGGTTGATTTTAGGGGAGGGAAGCAGAATAGGTTGAGAAATCATCGTATGATGAAAAATGGTAGTGTGTAATTGAAGATTGGATTATCTCTGGGATAGATCTCTGTTATTCAAATAGATGAAGCAATCTATTTATAGTCTTGTGGTGAACACACTGATTTCTCATAAGTTGTGGAAGTTATGAAAACATGAGTGGTGATCGTAAAGATTATAGAAGAGATGGGATATGTTGATAAGTCCAAGTCATATTTATGTTCTTCAATGTAGGCTTGGGGTGCGTCTCAGCATGTCTGGGAGTTGCAGACGCCTGTCAAATATGACGTAGTTGAGGGTAGTGAAGATACCTTTGTACTGTGACTTTGAGAAGTATATGATCTCATCAAGGTTGTGACTCTTCGATTGACATGCTCTCTGAAGAGAATAAAATTTATCTTCCCTGTGAAATGGAAAATACGAGAATGTCGGAGCTGTCCTTGGATTTTGTTGTTGTTGTTGTTGTAGAGCATTGGTTGGGCCGTTGAGTAGAGCTTGTCCTTTGGCTTGTGGTCGGTTGTCAATCGTCCAAAATAATCAAGTTCTTATTCTTCCAAAATAGATCAAAGTATAGCAAATAAGAACAAATTCGTTCCCACAGAGAGACAGTGATTATGATTTATTTTCAGTCACGTAAGTAAACAGGGGGGGGTTTATTGTGATTTAAGCTAAATTAAACTAAAACAAATCAATTAAAACGAATATCAGGGGTAAGAAGTATTGGTTAGAGAATTCATCGTCCGTTTTCCAACATGTTATCAATCAAAGCATACTCAATATTCATGCATTAGTAATACCAATAACCCTAAAAGTAGCCTGTTATCTCGTTTACTCCGGCAAAACTCCTAATATCATCAAAAAGCGCAAAGCGCCACTTTTAAAATTCTTAGCACCGGGTAACCTGAGTGAGTAACTCCACTCGAGTTCAACCCAATGATAGCAATGGTCTTTGTGAGTTGAGGTTATTCTAAGCAACCCGGCGTAAAGCACCACTCGGATTTAACCTAGGTCAAGCTTCTACACATACCCGTATGGCAACATCCCGTCGTTAACAAATATGCTATACTACTTGTAACCGGAGTCCTTCGACAGAATCGACTCTCAGAACTCCAGTTTAGTTATAGATATCAATGCCTATTCACCTGATTTGCAACTCAAATAAATCAGCAATCAATCATATATAACACTATATTCGGTAGAACATGAACGATATTAAAAATAACATGAACGTATAAGCATGCGCCATTCAATCAATAAATATGTTTTCCAACTTCAGATTACATCCCTAACCGATAAGAGGGGTTTAGCTCATCATGGGTTTCTCAAAACCCATGGAGATCAATAAAGAAAATACAATCAAACCCGGAAAGATAGCGAAGAATTGTTGCTCCGAAGTGCAGCTGCTGAAGTAGCCAGCAGCACCAAGTTACGCCTGTTTCCTTCTTTCTTCTTGCTGTGTATCTTCTCTTTTTTTCACCGTATCTCTCTATCTCCTGGACACTCTTCAAATATATATGTAAGTTCAGCCCCAAATCCTTTAGTTGCGTAAATTTCCTAAATTTGTTGCGTAAGTCCTTCTTTGTCTCAAAACTCACTTTGTATGTCCGGTCCTAGCGCCAACAAGATATCCCCAATACGTGAGTGTAATCTCCAATATTTGCTGTCCCAATTTGCCAAAAAACTTGCCATGAGAAGAGTTTAGTTCTCCTTATAGAACTAGAGTTAGCCACTTTAGAATCCTAGTTGAATTAGGAAATGTGCTAAGTTTCCTTATTCCATCCCAACACGATATAGCAACTCAATATTCTTTCCTACTCCCATATGACATCCCCAAGCTAGCTACTACTCCACCATGGCTAGCCACTAGTCCACCAAAACACTCTAGCACCTCCAACTAGTCACTTAGCACCTTAGCACTTGAGGTTCAGCCAACTTGGCGCCTGGGCGCTAGCAGGACAAGCTAGTTTGCCACCATGTGGCTTTGCCCATAACTTCCTCATACGAGATCAGAATGACCTTGTTCTTTCGCCGTTGGCTCCGTAATTAAATTTCCTACAGTGTAGAAGGTGAAAGGCCTAAATTCAGCAGAGTTTTACTGGCTCCTCGGTAATTCTTCTCATACATCTCCATTCTTCGGGTTTCTAAACTGTAACCTGAAAAGACAACTAAACTTCGAAAGTAATAAAAATGCATAGTAATTCACTCAAATACAGCAAATAAGGGTCAGGAAAAACTACTTAAAATGTATGATTTATGCACCTATCAGTTTGTGCCTAGGCTAAGCTGGACCTGGGGTTGAGGCTGATGATGAGCATTTAGTTTGTGACGCTTACTGAGGTGAAGCATTCCTCTTGACCCCTTCGTTATGAAAGCACCTATGGACGGTCGGATGTTGTATTGCTTATTAACCAGACTTCTGGTCCCATATGTATCTCTACGACTTTTTTTTCTCAACAGGTCATGTTCTCTCTAGTGAAGCAGGAGCAGTTGTCACCAATCGCTTAGCGGCCTCATGTAGTTAAGATAAAATTTAGAAGCGTAATTTTTTTAAAGAGCACGATAGACATGAATCCTACCATCGATACAAAGCTCCACCAACAATTGTATTTCATAAATTATGGCATTCTAGAATCTAGATCTTGAATAGGTATATGTAGTCATCAGGATATTTTTCGTCTCTCTGAAATAATCTTCTCAGATACGATCATTTCTAGCCCCATCATAGAGTGATAATGGTAAGAAATATACCCCCCAGGTGGCGGGATCTTTTGGATGGCGAGAGAGTATGGAGGTTGGTGTTAATGAAGTGAGATTAAACCCTCATTTCCTAGAAAATGTAAAAGTATCTCCAGATCTTCATGGGGTGACAAAGTTGGATTGTTAGATCCTTAGTTATTGTTTTTTTAATGATGATCTCATCATCGTCTTGAATATTGATCCTGAAGTTGGAGCTTTAGGAGAGTTAGTTGGCTGTGTCTGGTGATGTCTCTACTCTGGAGTCAGTTTCTCCATGAGAGTTTTCGGGAAAGGCGAGGATCTCCTTCTAAGCGGTTGCTCTCAAATCCCTGCTTGGTAGATCTGGAGTATTCTTGTTTTCTTCAGGAATATGACCATAAAGAGAGTGGGTGGTGGTCGCAGTAACACCAAGAGTAATGGGAGTGATACCATGAGTCACCATAATGGTATCCTTCTGTTTTGCAGAAGTAGAATTGAAAGTTTTTGAACCCAACCTGATCTCAACCATTTTTAAAGAAGATAATTTTGTAACCGAGAGGTTGATCTCTCGTTGTGGTCGCTAATTGTTTTAGGGTGTAAAAAAATATTCTGCAACAGAGTACTTTTTGTAGGTTCGAGAGATCAAAATCGAAGAGGACTGGTCTAAACCAAGAAATGGTTGTTCACGTCATGTTTCGGTCACAAAGATGTAGATGATGGATTGATCTTAGGGGATGAAGCAAAGAAGAATGAGAAATCATTGTGTGATGAGAAAGTGGCGGTGTGTAGTTAAAAACTAAATGTAGGACTGTAAAGTTGATTATCGCCGGGATAGATCTATGTTATGTTTTTAATTCCTCCATTCCTTGTTTCGAATAGATAAAGCCATCTATTTTATAGTCTTGTTGTGAACACACTGATTTCTCGTAAGTTGTGAAAGTTACAAAGAAAGGGAGAAGTGATGATTGTGGATATTGTAGTAGAGTCATGTCCTATAAGTCAGGGAGAAGTGATGATTTCCTAGGAAGCTGGCGCTAGCTCAATGCTAGCGTCGTAGAAGAAGGTGGCGCTGGCTTGATGCCAAAACCGTAGGAATGGCAGCGGCCTTTAGAAATCGTGCAGCACTGGCTTTAGGCCAGCTAGATCTGCTACGTTTCCTCGAGGATTGACCATGACGCATCCTCGAGGGTAAAGTTGTTAATCTTAAGAGCGTCCTCAAGGCTTGGCCATTGAGATGCGACGCTTCATTGAGGATCAGTCATTAAAACTAGGATGCGTTCTTGAGGATCGATCATCAAATTTGAGATATGTCTTCAAGAATAAAAAATTGAGCTAGGATGCTTCTTTGAGGATCAGGCATCAGCTATTCCCAGAGTAAATCGATGTTGTTTGAACATTGATGTGCATCTGAGATAAGTTCAAAGAATTCAGTCATGGTAGTTATACGACTTGAGACTAGTTCGATATGGCATAAATATTGTATATAATTAGAGAGGCTACGAGATCAATATAAAACGCCTATCGATATTTGTAGAGATTGTATTCTTAATTCTCCTGCAGTTTACGTAGATATACAATATTTCATATTTTGATATAAAGTTAGAAATATACACGGATATTTATATGTTTCTGCTACTGGGCAGAGGGAAATTTTATAATTCTAGCCCTTGTCAAAAATCTACCATCAAAAACTACACACTACAATTTTTCATCATACGGTTATTTCTCAACCTTCTTTGCTTCCCTTCTAATAGACACATTTATATGTCTCATTAGGTCTCATATTTATATTGATAATGCTCATTTTTTGCAATAATACTATTATTTTATGTATTTTTATGTATTTTTGGTTGAATTGGCAATTATCGAAAAAATGGCTTGAAAGTGCAAAAAACACACCAGAAAAGTGATAAAGGCACCCACAAGAATTGATAAAGTCACACACAATAAGTGATAAAGGAACCCAGTCGTTGGATAAAGGCACTCACTCATTTCAAATTCAAAAATTGGCGGGAAATTTTCTTTCTCGATCTGAGAAGATATTGCGTGAACTGGCTGATGGATATTTGGAAAGATTTCAAGATTTTAAGCAAGAATCTATTCTTTCCTAAAGAAGAAGAGTTTGTACGAGATTTGGAGACTACAAAATCCAACAAAATCAAATCAAATCTTATCGGAAAAAATTAGGGAGAAAAACTATTTTATGTGACACAGGAATTATTTCATATTTTAACTGAAGATTGTTTACATCCTAATATAACACAGCCCTATTCGATATTCAGTATCTTGTAAGAAGGCAACAACGTGAAGGATAAATCAAGTTTGGAAGAAAATATGATCGAGAATGGAAAAAATTGCCGAGAATATTTTGGTTTAAAACAAAAGTTATTACAAAGATTTGAAGAAGAGATTTGGTGTTTGGTGTTCGATTATAAATAGAGAAGTGTAGGAAGGTTTGGGGGAGGATTGGCTCTGCCATATTCAAAGAGAAGAAAATTTCAGTTCCATCCTGCAACTCAGGGAGAAGTGAAGAATAAGAAGAACATACCATGATTTGGTTGTCGTTAAAAACCGTGGTCTTAACTCTTAAACTCAACATCTTTAGCAACGATTGGGTTCGAAAACGTTTTGAGTAATTTGAGAGTAGATTTAAGAAATTAAATTGTTAATTGTACAAACGTTAGAAGTAGTGGAATCCAAAACTCTAGGTCTTTATCTTTATAGTTAATTAATTTGAAGTTATTTTATTTATTTTAATTCATAAATTTCATCAAAAAAAATTTCTTTGTTTTAGCACATAATTTGTGTAATAACTAGAGATAATATTATCAATCTTCGTGGGAACGAACCGCCTCTACTTTGTAGACATCATGCGATTGCGACCATAGGTTTTACGCCTATCAATTTTTGGCGTCGTTGCCGGGGATTGATAAATATTATTTTTGGTTATTTTACAATTTTTGTGCTAATAATTAGGTTAATTATGATTATTTTTATTTTTATTTTCTCTTTTAGATTTTGCTTGGGTATTTTTATTGTTTTTGTTGTGCGGGTAACATTCTACATTTATTGTGGAATTGCCTACCAAAAAAGGTAAGTAATAAAACCCAATTTTATTTTTTTCATTAATCCTTAGATTTTTCGTTAAGTTTTTCTTAGAAATAATTTGAATATCTTTACGAGTTTATTTTATTTTATATATATAAAAATAAAAACACTATGTAAACACCAATTGCATCGTCAGACTACAGATTCTTAGGAAAACCCGTAGAAAAGTAAGCTGAACACGTGCCTTGGGCCTGATGGGAGTTACCAGCTGATTCCACAAGCCTTAGCCTCGTACCTTTCACCAGTCTTTGACTGCAGGTATATTTAGCTAAGTTAACCTGAGCTTTCCAATTTTAGTCAATATTGCCTTTGCACGTGCACCCATTAAAAAAATGTCGAACTGGTATTATAAGGACCAATACAATGAATATCGACCTGAATATAAAAAAGGACACTACCCGTACTATGACCATAGTGTGGATTGGTACTTGGGACCACTACCAACATTTTGAAGGTTATGGTTTATACTATAGTGATCCCAATTACTATTCACACGCTCCCCAGTAGTACGAACGGGTAAATGAGTAATATTATACTGAGAAAAATGTTAGTTCTCCATCTTTGGAGGATTTAATGAAGCAGTTGCAACATAATATTTCTTATGATCAAAGTTTTTCTTTAGAAGATTCACTCAAGAAGTTGACTGAAAGTTCACGGAGGAGTGACATTCTAATGGAGAAATTTTATGAAGAATCACATAGGGATGACTTAGTCAAACAGGTACCACATAATTCTTCTTATGAAAGTGCATCATTAGAAGATTCCCTCCGACGCTTTATGGAAAGTTCACAAATTCTTGATTTTTCGTCTGATTCTTGGAATGATAAACTCAATAAAATAGATGAAAATGGACGGAAGATGACAGAATGACTTGAAGCTTTAAGTACTACTTTCATTGAACTTAATGCACGTTTAGACGAGGAGAAAATTGAAGAAGAACGGTCAGCTGCTAATATTGCTCAAAATGAACTTAACTGCCAGAATAGTGTTTCCAATTTTACCCTTGATAATAAGGATAAATATTTACCTAATATAGAAGATAAGGTTAGAATTGAAGACACTACTTGTTTAGATAAGGTTCAATCATCTTCATATTATTATGATGATGAGGATAGTGTTGACGAAGACTTTGAAATCCTTAGTCATAATGACGAGGAATTTTTTACAACAATCGAGCTTCATGATAATAATGATGTTTCTAGTTCAAATCCTAATAATGTTGATGATTATTTACCTATTCAAGAGGAAGAGGATTTAACTAAAGATACCATTGTTATAGACGGTGGAATATTTCCTTGTTATTATGACGATGATGGTTTAAAGGAACGAGTTTATTCCAAGAATAGTGTTTTAGAGTCCAATGATTCAAAGACCATAGTCCCTGACGAAGATGATAGACTCGTAGAGAATTCGAATGTGAGTGAAGGCAGCGCACTTGATTATAACCTAGATAAAATAATTGACCATTTTCTTGAATCTGATAATTTAGAAATTAAGAAAATTTTGATTAGTTTGTCCAAGGACATTGACTACTCTAAGTTTGGGGGTGAATATTATTCTCCCCGTGGTTTACCTTTGACTCTTATTAAGGTCCCTCACTTGGGACTTGATGCCTGTGCTTCTTCCATAATAAGAGATTATCTTCAAGAACTATTCCCCGAGCCTGATTGTGTCCAAAATGAAATTCAAGTGTTAGAAACCCATTATCCCGTTAATGTGGTTTATCCAGGACAAAATACCATAATTGAATTTGTTGTCCCACCAAAATTTTATATACCAAATGTGGAAACATCTGTTTTTTAAATGTGTCATCATATATTTTTTGGAGCTAAGCCTACTCATTTTAGAAAATTTAAATTGAAACATTTTCATGAGAATGATCACCACTTTTATTTAGTCCATTGTGGTTAACTGTATAGGTCAAATCCGACTGACTTTAAGGATCCACAATTATTTCGATTACTATTATATGATTTGTAAATTATGACTAATACTTTCTTGGTCTGGATGAAGACTTTAAACTTAACACTCTATGAGAGCAACTCATATGCTTTTGGTACACGATGCTGGTGGTATCTTTCCATATCTCGTTTACTTTGTTCATTATTACTCTTTGTTCATGCTTTTATTCATTTATCTTTAGAACACCGAGGACTATGTTCAATTTAAGTTTGGGGATAAGGAAGGAAATTTTTTAAACTTTTAGTTGTACCAATTTCTAACTTTTTGACTCACGTAGTAGCCTTTTAGCTAAGTTTACATACTGATTCTCCACAAAAAGATGGAAATTAGAACTGCTAGATAAAACTACATATGTGTTCTTAACCTATAAGAGAAAAATCGTGACGGACCCACCATCCATGTTGTAGACTATTAGGTCAGAGGGAAATGCAGAAAGACATAACAACCCTATCATTAATGGAGACTACCCTATTGAGTGAGGCACTAGACCTTCAACTGTCCTCTTTGAGAGTTCATCTGCATAAACTCCGAGTAGAATGATGAGCTACTCAACCTCGCACCTATTTGATCTCTGAGTGCTAATTCTTATCACCGTTAGGGTGACATCAAAACTATCCTCATCTTTTAGTCTCAGTCACAAAATTGTAATTCTCTCAATGGAAACCAGCATCATCAACAAGCGGAGCAAAAACATCAATTCATAAAGAAGTTGAAGACGTCAAGGTTTACAAGCAACATCATTATAAAGTGACAAAGAAAGAAAAAATGTAAATTTTTTTAAAAAAATTTACCAAAATTTTGTGAAGATTCAAGTGCAAAATTCCTCCTCCATTGGAAAGTAAAGTTTATTGTTTTGTATCATTCATTTTTGTTTATATTTTGTTTCATATTTTTGTATCAATTCTAAGAAAAAACAATAAAAAAAAATTAAAAAATATATATTATTAGTTCGTATTTTTTTTTTTTGTATTCATTCAATAAAACCATGGAGAAGAATAAATTCAAATGGAAGGTTCAAAATAACAAGTGATCGAAGACAAACAGTAAAGTTATACAAGTTTCAAGGAGTATCATAAAGAGTTGAAGCCGAAGACTGAAGATAGAGTTATTTCTATTAAACACCATTAGAGAGTTGTGAGACTAGAAGGTGAGAGTATGTTCCCATCCTCATTTAAGGTCGATTTCCTAAGGAATCATCAGATTTATTTTCCTATTGAGATCATCAGAAAAAGATTTTGGTTTGATATCTTCAGAAAAAGCGTTACTATCAATAATGTGTAAGTATTCTCTCTTCAATCCTTTTTACACACCGGTGTGACCCTTAGAATTGTTTTTATGAGTGCTAAAATCCTATGGTGAGGCAGAGTCGAGGCGAAATGCTTATTCAGTTGCTCTGTTGGTCCGATGTCCATATGGCAAAAGACATATTTAGCACTGGCTCAACTCGTCACAATCTCTCTCTCATAAATTAAGCATATTAGCTTGTAATTTTCTATGGCACTTTTCATTTCTTAACAGTTGGTGGAGAAACTTTATGTCCTCTTAGCTCTTCGGAAACTTGTGACATTAGAAGTTGGAGTTAAATGTTTTATGCGTATATCTCTTGTAAACGCTCATGAGACAAAACTCGTCTGCTAAGGCCACTTAGGGGTTTAAAGGCTTGTTACACATGCTAAGTATAGTCGCGATTCCTGCGAAAGTGAGTTAGGATTTTTATTTCATTTTGTAGATTAGTTTTGCTCGAGGACTAGAAAAATATATGTTTGGGGGTATTTGATAGACACATTTATGTGTCTCATTAGGTCTCATATTTATATTGATAATGCTCATTTTTTGCAATAATATTATTATTTTATGTATTTTTGTTTGAATTGGCAATTGTCGAAAAGATAGCTTGAAAGTGCAAAAAAACACCCACAGAAAAGTGATAAAGGCACCCATAAGAATTGATAAAGGCACCCACAGTAAATGATAAAGGCACCCACTCATTTCAAATTCAAAAATTGGCGGGAAATTTTCTTTCTCGATCTGAGAAGATATTGCGTGAACTGGCTGATGGATATTTGGAAAGATTTTAAGATTTTAAGATTTTAAGACAAGAATCTATTATTTCCTAAAGAAAAAGAGTTTGTACGAGATTTGAAGACTACGAAACCCAACAGAATCTAATCAAATCTTATCGGGAAAAAATCAGGGAGAAAAACTATTTTACGTGACACAAGAATTATTTCATATTTTAACTGAAGATTGTTTCCATCCTAATATAACACAGCCCTATTCGATATTTAATATCTTGTAAGAAGGCAACATCGTGAAGGATAAATCAAGTTTGGAAGAAAATCTGATTGAGAATGGAAAAAAATTGTCGAGAATATTTTGTTTTAAAACAAAAGTTATTACAAAGAATTAAAGACGAGATTTGGTTGTTTGGTGTTCGGTTATAAATAGAGAACTGTAGGAAGGTTTGGGGGACGACTAGCTCTGCCAGATTGAAAGAGAATAAAATTTCAGTTCCATCCTGCAACTCAGGGAGAAGTGAAGAAGAAGAAGAACATACCACAATTTGGTTCTGTTGTTAAAAACCGTGGTCTTAACTCTTAAACTCAACATCTTTAGCAACGGTTTGGTGAATAGTTTCTGCGATAGTTGGAATTTTAAGTCACGCTGAAAGGGTCATTTATTTTCTAAATAATTCTATCCTTTTTTGACAAATTTGGTCAGTTCTTTATTGTAATTTTCTTATATAATTATGAATAAAATGGTTTTTTCTTCCATTCTTTTTCTGATGAGTAGCTAAATATCTTACCTAGGGTAGAGGAGGAAGCTACTGTTGATGTGCACTCTTAATATTTTATTTCTTAGACAAAATATTCTCTTTTGTGCTTTTTAATGACTATAATTTCTCTTCTTTAAAAGCTTTATAATAATTGTTCTGAATAGTTTTTAAACTATTGATCTTTTATAAGCGAAGGAAATTAGATTTTTGTATAACGATTTAAGTCGTAATAATAGTTTTAAACGGTGTATTTTCCAAAACATGAGATTGGGTTCGAAAATGTTTTGAGTAATTTGAGAGTAGATTTAAGAAATTAGATTGTTAATTGTACAAACATTAGAAGTAATGGAATCCAAAACCCTAGGTATTTATCTTTCTAGTTAATTATTTTGTAGTTATTTTACTTATTTTAATTCATAAATTTCATCAAAAAATATTTTCTTTGTTTTAGCACATAATTTGTGTAATAGCTAGATATAATATTATCAATCTTCGTGGGAACGAACCGTACTTGCCGTTTCTACTTGTAGACGTCGTGCGATTGTGACCATAGGTTTTACGCCTATCACCTCTCCTAAGATCAACCCATCATCTCCACCTTTGTAACTGAAGCAAGACGTGAATGACCATTTCTTGGTTTAGGCTTGTCTTGTTCGATCTTGACCTCCCAAACCTATAAAAAGTACTATTTTCAGTATATTTGTTTTTTACCCTAAAACACCGCCTTCATTTATTTCCTAATAAATTGAAATCTCGTTGGATAGGACCTTTTGTTGTGCTTAACGTTTTCTCACATGGTGCTATAGAGATTCGAATCTTGTTGATAGGGAATGAGCTTAAAGTGAATGGGCATCAATTGAACCCCTATTATGAACCGTTTGAATCTGAGATGGTTGTGATCAACTTAGTAGACATACTTCCTATGGAGGAGTAGCAGGTGGATTCCAAGTCGAGCGGAAAACACTAAATAAAGCTCTACATGTGGGGCAACCCATTGGTTTTGTATTTCTATCCTTTTTAGTTTCATGGTTTTTATAGTTTGCATATCATATTAAGGATTTCCCTTATTGAATTCTACATTGGACGAGTCAACTTACATTGAGGACAATGTAAAGTCTAAGTGTAGGGGAGTGGTAAAACATATAGAGTCATAGTATTCACTTTCGTAGGTAAAACTTTTCAAAGAAAATTGTAAGTATTTGCACGAAACCTCTAGCTTTAGATATTTTAAAGTTATATAATATACTTTTTGCTAAGTTTCTGTATGGAGTTCTTACCAAATAACTGAACTTTAAAAGTCTTAAAGAACTTACATTCGGTATTTTCAGTCATTGAGACAGTAATTGTGATGAACTTAACCAGGACGGAGGAGAATTAGACGCAAAAGAGATGCAATATTAAAGATTTAATCAATCATTAATGGAGACTACCCTATTGAGTGAGGCATCAAACCTTCAACATTCGTTTAAGGTTTTTCATCTGTATAAACTTCGAGAAGAATGACGAGCTACTCAACCTTGCACGCCTTCAGCACTTTGTGATCTCTTGAGTGCTAATTATGTCAATCATGAGGGTGATATCTGAATTTCAAATAACCCTCATTCTTGTAGTCTAAATTTCAGTTAACACTACACTATATAAACAACAACAATAGAAACACACCATCATCAACAACAAGTGAAGCAACATCAGATTTATGAAGAAAGTTGAAGACGTTTAAGGTTTACAATCAACAAAGGAAAATGAAATTGTATATTTAGAGAGAAGACAAAGTGAAAAAGAAAGAAAAACAAAAAGATGTGAATTTTTGAAGTTTATGTAACCAAGACAATACCAAAGTTGTGAAGAATCAAGTGTTAAAGTCCATTTCTAACGACCATTATTAAAAATAAAAATAAATAAATAAATTATATTTATAAGTCAAGGTCATGGGGAAGAAAAAATCCATAAAGAAGTTTCAAACAACACGGAATCGAAGAAAAAAGAGTACAAATTGTCAAATTTCTACGAAGTTCGAAAGTTTGTCATCAAAAAGTTGAAGTCGAAGACGAAGATGTCTTTATTCGTTATGAGAATAGTATTGAATGTAGATTATATGAGAAGGTGGTTGAGCATTCCCATCTATGTATATGGTTGACTTCCTTCCTTAGAGATCATCATAAATTGAAAATAAGCGTTACATTTCCATGTATAAATATTCTCTTCTTTATTCCATCTTGCACACATGAGAGACCCATTTCCATCGTTTATTTTGAGTGACTGACGAGGCATAAGTCGAATCAAAATGCTTATTGGTTGCTCTCGAGGATGCGTTCCATTTTATGGTATTGGTTTAACACATTACACTCTTTTTCTCAACAATTAAGGTTATTTATGATTTAAGAATAATATTCTCTTGTACTTTTAACTTCTTATTATTAGGTGCGGAAACTTTATATCCTCATAGCTCTTTGGATGCTTACGACTTTGAAGTATATATGCGTTGGAGTATGTTTTGTGGATATACCTCATGTAAACCCTCACGAGACTATAACTCGCCGCTAGGACACCTAGGGCTTTAAAGGTTTGTTGCACATGCTAAGTGTAACCGTGATTCCCACGAAAGTGAATTAGGTTAGTTTAGGATATGTAGTTTGCTCGAGGAATAACAAAAGGCAAGTGTGTATGAATTTGATAAGGGATTAATTTGAATATTTTGGGCATCGTTTTCTTATATTATTTTGTGTGAATTACCCGATGTTATTGTTACTTATTTATTTTTTATTTTTTATTAGGTTCTCTAAAAAGAAGTGGAAATAGAAGTAGTAAGAGCGTAGAAGATCCAAAGCCAAAAAAGAACAGAAGAAGTAGAGGAAAGTCGACAAAAAAAAGTTTTTACTAGGGGAAGCCACAATTGCTAAGACCACCAGCTCATTTGCTAAAGGCACCTACGAGTTATAAAGGCACTAAAAAATTTAATCGTGGCACCATCATCTTCTTCCCTAATTTAAACTATTCGAAAAAAATGAATGTTCAGCGAAGAGTTTCTTCCATTATCGATGATGACCGATTGACGCGAGCAGCTGGATTTGTTGTGAACTCGAACACGTGATCTTATCATTTAAACAATTGAGAAGGTTTGGCAGCTGCGAGAGTTGAGAAGAAGGTTTGTTGTTGATGATCGTCGATGGGTACGAGGCTTTGCTGCTATTAATGAAGACCATATATGATAATAAAGAAGTAACGGGATACTGATATTGAATCAATGTTTATTAGCTCGAGGTTCGATGTTGTTTTTGGCTTACAAAACATAGATGAGGTTGATCATGATCTTGATGGTGATTGTCTTGATATAGAGATTTCGAGCTCAAGAGAAGGATTAATGGGTTGGTTACGGTGTTAGAATGGATGACATGAAAGAGGACTCACTGGGGATTAATGATTGATGGAAGTTGACAGTGATTGGTTATGGAAGAGTTGGTAGGAAATACAAAACTCTTGCTAGTAAGAAAGTATGAGGTCGAGTAAAAATTCATGAGAAATATATTTTCTCTGATAGACGAATGGTCGAGCAAAATCAAGGAAATCTATAAGAAATTTTATTTTTGTGATGGAGGAGTGACCGAGGAAAAAAAATCCAGAAAGAATTATTTGTCACGGTCTAGTGTCTATCCCAGGGAAAGATTGAAGAGTGTACGGTTGAGCGAGGTAAAAATGCATTGTTAGTTCCTCATAACTAACGGGACATAAAGCAACTGCTAGAAATTTAGGCTGGGCTTTCTTCAAGGTTGCACGCGGCTCATTAATTGTGTGTATATTTTGACGAACTTGTTTATCTTTTAGCTAGTTTTGACGAGTTTTGACAACCTATTTCGATCGATATTTGATGCACGGGCGCTTTTATATTTGGATGCTTATTTACGGGACACTTCTAAACTTCAATGAGGATTTATTTTTTGGGATACAAGTTTTACACAAGAAGATAAGGACAAGGAGCTTGGGGAGTGGGAGATGTTTCCACAACCTATAGTTTGCCTTACTTTCTACTTTATTATTTTCTATGGATTTTTAGAAATCCATGATGAACTAATTTTCTCTTATTGGTTAGAGATGTAGTCTGAAGTCTAGAACATGTTTACTAATTCAAGTATTCATTATTAGTATTCATAATCTCTCTATTATCGTTTATGTTCTACCATTAATATCGTCATGTATGATTAAATATTTTTTTGTTTAAGTCATGAATTAATTGAGCAGGGTTCTTATTTAGGGCTAGATTAGAGTTTGAGATATAGAGTTGTCAAAGAACTCTAGTCACAAGTAGCACAACATAATTTCTAAAGATGGTATGTTGCCATACAATTATGTATAGACGCGTAACCTAATTTAAATTTGAGTTGCTCTTGCGCCAGACTGCTTAGATTAGCCTAATTCATAGAGATTAATGCTTTCAATAGGTTAAACTTGAGTGGCTCTTGCGGTAGGTTATCCAGTGAGAAAAAAATCAAAGTGAGGCTCTTGCGCCTTTGATGATAATAGGAATTTTACCGGAGTAAGCCCGCGATGGGACACTTTAGAGCTACTGATGTGAATAGAGAATAGATATTGAGTTTGATTTGATTAATAACATGCTTGATGATAGAAGATGATACCTCTAACTAGTATTCTCATTTTATTGTTTCCAACTTAAATTGCTTTGTGCTAATTTAGTTAAACTTATTTACGATCATCTTTAACCCCCTTAGTTACATAAGTAATCAAAAATAGTTAACAATCACCTGCGTCTCTGTGAGATCAAACTTGTTCTTGCTACTTTACTCTAATTTATATTTGCAAAGTAAGAACTTGAAATAATTTTGCTTGGCTGACAACCGATCAAACTTAAAATGAGAACTATAAAGAAAGTTTAAATGTGACTCTCTCTTTAACACCCTCTCAGATATAGCATCCATGTCACTTTCCTAATTATGACACTGACATTTGAGATAAACTTTTGCTAGAAAAAGTCTTAAATCTTAAGTGACATGTGTTTTGAAGACCTTGACCCCTAGCGTTGGAGATGCTCTAAGGGATAGGAGATAACACAAATTATAGTCCATGTATTTAGGAACTTATACAATATAACCTCGATAAATGAATGCCTTCAGGACCAAAAAAAGTATTCATTTAGCAAGGTTATTTATTTATCAATAAATAAATATTTATTTATCTAGAGAATAGTTTTACTTTTTTTATTATGATTAGTATTTTGATATTTAACTAGTATTTTGACATTTAACTTCTAAATTAAGAAGTTCAATTTTGACCCTGTACAAATGTACCTAGAGGGTATTGCTCAAATGCTTTTAAAAAATTCAATTAACATTCGTTTTCTATTGACTTTAGATTAATAATACATTTAAAATTCAATCCTTAAAAAATATGTAGAATAAGTACTACGTATTGAGACCACTAAAAAAATTATATAAATTGAATACGTAGAGTTTAAGAAAATATATGTATCATTACAAATTATACATACAGACTACTCATAGTTTGATAAAAAAAAATCCATACTACTTTATCTTTCTTTAATCTTCAATTCAATTCAATGGCTTCCGATCAACAATTAATAAAAAAATATTAAAAACAACTTTAACAAACCATATAAGGAGGGGTATATGTGAGCATAAGAAGTAACATCCAAATATTACATATATTTTTGTGTAAAATTTAGTGATTGTGTATTTTGGTTCATTTTTATATGAAATTTAGTGATTATTCGTTTAAGTTTCTATAGGGCCTTTAAGGAATCATTTTTTGTTTTTATTCGTTAATATATTAAGCGAGGTTATTCATTTATCCCTTTTGCCCAAATCGGGACCGAAGAAAATTATTCATTTGGCGAGGTTATTCATTTATCGAGGTTAGACTGTACTTTAAAATAGACAGAAACTTTAAAAAATTGTTTTATAGGTAGTGCCTCATATGAAATAACCACATTAATCATTGAATAAGCTTTTAACAGACGAGCGAACATTACATATCCATTTCATGAACGCGTGAACGTTATATTTCTAGCTCTTATAGACATATCTTTGGACTTCGTTAGCAAAACCAGTTAAGCTAAGTCGACGAATAATTGTTGGAAGATTATTATATTTATAATCATGTTGTTATAGTGGTGTATGAGTTTTTACGTAGATGTCTCCATTTAATTTAGGAAAATAGTTATATTAGGCTTGGATAATATAGATTACGTAAATTTATTCAACGAATAACAAATTTTGGAATATTATTATATTTATAATCATGCTTTTATAGTTGTGTATGAGTTTTTACGTAAATGTATTCATTTAATTTAGGAAAATTGCTAAATTATGCTTAGATAATATAGATTACGTAAATATCTTCGTATGCTTTTATACATAAGAAAATTTTATATCCTCATATTGTATATGCCAATTCCGTCACTGCACCAAACCATTAAGTTAGATTTTCTTGAGGGTCGTCTCTCTACTAATACAAATGAAACCACCCAAAATTTTACATGTACATTTATGCATAAATATAACATGAGCAAAAAGTCTCCCATTTATAATTACAAAAGGAAACATAAATTATTATTTTTAAGCATGAAATTTATTAGTAAACTAGAATACGATTATACGAGGGTATGTCATATACTCATACATCTAATATAATTTAATTTAGAAAATATGTGATCGTATGGCCCCAAATTATTGTTGAGATACTTCCAGATTGACTGTCATCTTTCGTATGATTCGCCAGACCCATCTGCTGCTTGGTTTCTTTCCTTGTAGTTGTGTTGGATAGTGCACTGCGGAGTTTGATTTTTTTTTGTTTGATTTCGATAAACATTCCATCTATATATCTTAGTGGTTTAATATCAGAGTCTAGGAACCGTAGTAATTTCTCCGAGTCTGTTCCGAATTGTTCTTTTGGCTAATTCTTTTTTGACGTTGTTCTTTATGCTATTATCATGGAGCATGTTTCATCTACTAAAGCGGCGGTGATGCCCAAATATTGCGCTACCACCACCACCATAGTTCTTGATATCCTGCACCTGCAATTCCAGGGTGTCCTCTAGCCGCCCCATCAATGTTAATCTTGATCCAATCCATGTTATGGTTGACCCAACCTACAGAGATGGTTGTTTTTACGGTGTTTATTGGGTTTGTGGGTGGTAGCATACCAAGTAACACATGAGGTAGGATCTTCTTTGCCTATGTGAATTTCTGTTGAAGTTTGAGTGCCATATGTGTAATGTTTTATGAGTTTGGTTGCTTTTGGCAATATATTTGGAATTCGACATTAGGAAGCACATCATCGACCGACATCGACTTATCCCAATCTTTAAGGAAGAGATCGACGATCCCAAGTTATTTTATCACACCCAGAAACTTTTAGGAGCCGGACGCCGAAATTCCTGGCAATCCACAATGAACAAAAAAACACACGAGGTAATGATAGATGTATGGGTTTTTGTTTATAAAAGTTGTGTGATTGTGGTTTGGGGGGTCATAATGTTGGGGGAAATATGGGTGGTATTTGGCTGATTTGATAGGCTAGTGAGAAAGGTGTTCCATGTTGTTACAACAACTTGACATTGAATTAGTATGTGCACAACAGTTTTCGAATCAGTATTGCAAAGTGGGCATATGTTTGAGCTGGTGAGATGGATGTTATTTAGAATAACAAAGGTCGATAACCCTTCATTAACTGTTTTCCAAGAGAAAAATTGAATTTTTAGGGACACAGTAGTGCCCGTAGGAAATTGGTGGATGTTAGGGGTTTTTGATGCAATTGATCAGTTGTTCGGCTTAGGTATTTGTATCCTAGTGCAGTAGTATATCTTTCGGATTTTGTGTGTGGCCAGATGATCTTATCTAAGGGGTTTTCATAGGTAGGTGGATATTTATGATTCTCTGAGCTGCGAGAGAATAAAAGAGGTTAATTTTATCAAGTATCCAGTTATAGGATAAATGATCTATGATGTTTGCCACTGTCTGAATATGATAAAATTATATAAGATTAAGTTTTATGACCCGCAAAATCCAGTTTGGATGGATAGGGGTTTTCAAACCGTTCCCGATGCGATGAAAGATATGTTACTTAATTGTAGGTATAAGCTTCCTCCTTCGTGGACTGGTTGAAGATGGGTTGGATAATATGTCCTAAAAAGATGGGTTGTTGTTTAAGATACTTTTCTCTGCATAAGCTGACCCAAATAGAGTCAGGTTGCTCATGAATGCTCTAATCTCATTTCATTAGTAAAGTTTTTTTTTGATCACTACTGTTTTGGATGCCTAACCCTCTGTCGGTTTTGAGTTTGGTTAATTTAATTATCCCATCCGAAATGGTAAAGTTTTCTAACGAAAGAGTTATTTCCCCAGAAAAAGTTTTTGGCAGTACGATTTATCTTCTTATGCACGTGAGTGGGGAAAATTTGTGTTCGCATAAGATGGTTAAAAGTAGGGGTAAGAGAAGTGTTTATGAGTATTAACCTGCCTGCTGGTGTTAGGCATTTCATCATCCATCCTTTCGTTTTTCGTGTTAGACGCTGAAGTACCGGTGCGAATATGTGGCGAGAAGTTCTCCCTTGTTTGAAGTGGACTCCCATGTAGATAAAGGGAGTTGAAGTTGTTGACATGTTGAAAGATTGAAGAAATTTATCCACGTTTTGATCTAGCCTTGGATGATGTATAATGATAAATTTTGTTATGTTAATTAACTGACCTACTAATGCACTATAATATTGAAGTAATTGTTTGAGATGATCAATATTTTCCGTGGATACCTTATATGTGATGAGGTGGTCATCTACGTATCATCTTAAGGTATGAACAGTGTTACCTTGAAAAGGGATGAAAATTCCGGCTGCAAAAGAAATTGGGAGATGGAACATCATTATTATATCCGAATACCAATAAAAGCAGAGAAGAATACCAACATCATAAGACCAACACAGCTAATTGGGTATGGCCTATCTGTTCAGAACTGGGTAGCTTAGGCCAAGTCCTATGCACCTATACCAAATGGTTTGGTTTGTCCAGCCACGTGGATGGACAAATGAGTCTCTCCGCTATGGTAAATCTATCAAATTTGAGTAGAATGATATATTTAATTGTATTTTGTGGGACCTTTAATAATAAAATATTTATTTATATATATTTGGTGGTTTTTTTAGATATTGTAACATATTTAGTGGGCCCTTTGTATAGTAAAAATTTGTTAAATAACTAAAAAGTATGAGAGAAGAATATAAAATATTTAAAATATTTACTTAGAGACATAGTCTTCATCGAGCGATGAAGACTTGGCCGCCAGCGACAAAGACTAAGTCGCTAGCGACTTACACTTGGTCACGCGACCAAGTCTTTGTCGCTCGACTGAAACTATGTCGCACAGTGAAAATCCTCAAATTAGAACATTTGAGAGGTCATTTTTGATCATTTAAGAGGTGTATAATGGCTTATTCTGATCAAATTTGATCATTTGAGAGGTATATAAAAACTGGTCTTACGGCTTATTCGAAGAATTAGATCTATAATAAGCATAACCAATAACCATCGTAACAGAGTAAATTGAAATCCACGATTCGAGAAAAAAACAAACAACATAGCAATTGAATTTGATTTTTATAGACCATCACGACATATATTTTTTTTTCACGTTTTCCTTAAAAGTTTGGTCCAAAAGCTTTACATAAATAGGGTCGAGAAGATATATACTAGCCTAAAATCCGATCTAATCTTTCTGCTTATGTCGGTTTAGGGATGGTTCCACAAATACACCAACCAATAAAGAGCGAAGTGCGTAGACACCAAGGTAAACCCTACAGAACACACAACAACGCAGCTACATAAACGAAAAAAAAAACCTAGTAGTTAAAATAAAACAAAAAGGCTGAATAGTGAAGCTTCAATTTTCTTTTTCTTTGCTCCTCGTTATATATTATTACGTTTTCTCATCTCTCCATGTTTTTCCCCTTTCCAAAGAGTCTATTCTTCTTCTCTCTCTGAATTTGGGGGGTTTTCTCTTCTTCTTCTTCTTTTGCTGCTTCACTTGTTCTCTCACAATAGCCGCTCAATCGGATGTGCTATTCGTTTTTGTGTACACCTCAAAACCCCTTCTCAGGTTTTTCTAACTAGTTTTGTTACAGTTTCCTTATCTATTGATGACCTAGTTATCGATTTTTGGGTTTTTCTTATGAGAAGTTTATTTGTGTTGTTTTACAGTTGTCTGAGAAAATAGGAAGATCTATTAATGGCTTCCTTGAGATCGAGTTTGCCAGCTAGGTTGCGGCAACTCTTATCTGGTGATGGAGGAGCTGTTGGTCCTTCTCTAAAGCTTGAGTCTGAGCCTGTAAGTATTTTATTTTGTTACTTGGTTTTGTTATTTGCATGCTTTGGTGAGGATTTTTAGGGTTTTGAAATTGATTGTTGAAGTGGATTAACTTATTAGGGCTTTAGTTAGGTTGTGTCTTATTGTTCATGTAGTAGTGTTGTAATTGATTTTATTTGTTACACTTCTCAACGCTAACTTAACTGTATTGGTTTGTTGACGATAAAGGGAATCAGATTCTGAATGGTTTTGTGATAGCAGAAGTATTAGTGTCAGTTGATTGATTCCCTTTACCAGAACAGTTTGTCTAGTTGTTTAGGAAACTAAAACTGCTGGTTGTGCAATCGCTTTCCAGCACCATTGTGGTAATTATGGTTTCCTTCAACATGGTGTATGTACTAAAAATTGGGAGTGTTTGACTTCATGATCGTCTTTGTGCTATTTGGATACCTTTGATATGCAGTATCTGTCAAATTAGGGAATAATAGACTAATAGTTGATATGTACTTATAATAAAATGATGAGTAGGTGATTCACTAATTGACATTGCATTGATGTACTTGTATAGATGTTTGTGGTTTGTTTTTCCTCCCATTACTTCAACATTTTACCGTCAAGAAAAGAAACATTGGGTGTTGATAACCACTTTTGAGTGGGTATTCCATGTTTAGCAATTACCATGATGTGATGATTAAAATTTGGGGTCAGTGCCTTTTCTTTCTTCTAATTAAAAAGATGGTTTATATTAGAAGCCTATTCAATATAGTTGTGCAGCTTATTATCTTTAGGTGTCTATGCACGGACAATATATCACTTTCATGTAGTAGAGACACACCTTACAAGTACACTTATTCTGTCATTGAGTTTTATTGGGATCAATGTCTTCATTGATGTCTCTTTGAAGTTTCTCTTTTGGTTCTTTTTTCACTCATCTCTTATAATTAACTTAGACTGAGTAATGCTGACTGTTGCCCTAATATTCACAGCCTCCTTCAATTAAGTCCTTTATTGATAATGTGATCAAGGCTCCATTACATGATATAGCCATACCTCTTACAGGCTTCAGATGGGAGTACAATAAGGTATGAACAGTTTGTAGTTCGACCTTTTATTTTCTGTAGCCATTTATTGTTTGGTTGCTTATTTGGATTTATGTTTCAGGGAAATTTCCACCATTGGAGGCCGCTTTTTTTGCATTTTGAGACGTATTTCAGGACATATCTCTCTCATAGGAGAGATCTTCTTTTATCTGATAACATTTTAGACAATGATGACGCTTTCCCCAAGCATGCCATCCTGCAGATTTTAAGGGTGATGCAAACAATTCTAGAGAATTGCCCTAACAAGAGTTCATTTGCCGGAGTAGAGGTATCCTTCAGACTGTAGGATCATTCTTAGTTTTCTCATATTACTTGTGAACTTGCATTTTCTCCAAGACCATGGTATTCATCTAATATTTTATTCTATATGTTATTGCATCAGCATTTCAAGCTCTTACTTGCATCAACAGACCCTGAGATTCTTATTGCTACTTTGGAGACTCTCTGTACTTTAGTGAAGATAAACCCGTCGAAGCTGCATGTGAGTGGCAAGTTGATAGGGTTGGGCTCGATTAATAGTTATCTTCTCAGTCTGGCACAAGGATGGGGAAGCAAAGAAGAAGGATTGGGTCTATATACTTGTATTAGATCAAATGAGAGAATAGAAGAGGAACTTCCTTCCTGTCTGTCTGATGTAGATAAGGAAGGTGCCAAATCTCAATTTAGATTAGGTTCAACCCTTTATTTTGAATTCCATGGGGTTAATCCTCAGAGCACTGAGGGAAGCAGTGCCATGACAAAGTCTTCCGACTTGTGTGTCATACACATTTCTGATCTGCATACACAACAGGAAGATGATTTATTATTGCTGAAGCAGTGTGTTGAGCAATACAATGTACCTCAAGAGCACAGGTTCTCATTGCTGACCAGAATTAGATATGCTCGGTCTTTCTGTTCTCCAAGCGCCTGCAGACTTTATAGCAGGATCTGCCTTCTTGCATTTATTGTGCTTGTGCAATCTAACGATGCTCATGATGAGATTATGTCTTTCTTTGCAAATGAGCCAGAGTACACAAACGAGTTGATCAAGATTGTTCGATCAGAAGAAACTATCCCTGGAACCATCAAGACCCTTGCTATGCTTGCGTTAGCTGCACAGTTGGCTGCATATTCATCCTCTCATGACCGGGCCCGCATACTGAGTGGATCAAGCATCATTGCTGCTGGGGGGAACCGCATGGTTCTTCTGAATGTGCTTCAGAAAGCTGTTTCGTCAATGAAGAGTTCTAATGATCCGTCAACTCTTTCTTTGGTTGAAGCACTTTTACAATTTTACATGCTCCATGTTATATCCTCTTCAAGTTCAGGCAGTGCCATTAGAGGTTCAGGAATGGTTCCAACACTCTTGCCTGTACTGCAAGATGTTGAGTCCACGCATATGCATCTGGTCTGTCTTGCTGTAAAAGCTCTGCAGAAACTCATGGATTATAGTAATGCAGCTGTTTCTCTGTTCAAAGATCTGGGTGGAGTAGAACTCTTGGCTCAGAGGTTACATATTGAAGTAAATAGAGTTATTGGTTTGTCTGGCCCAAGTGATAACTCGATGATCGTCGAAGACATATCAAGTTTTGACGATGATCATTTGTATGCACAGAAACGCCTCATCAAGGCTCTATTAAAGGCACTCGGTTCTGCCACTTATGCCCCTGCAAACTCTTCAAGGTCACATAACTATCATGATAACTCATTGCCCATCTCTTTGTCAACCATATTTCGTAACGTTGAGAGATTTGGGGGGGACATTTATTTCTCAGCAGTGACTGTTATGAATGAACTTATCCACAAGGACCCGACTTGTTTCTCTGCATTGCATGAATTGGGTCTTCCTGCAGCCTTTCTGTCTTCAGTGGCAGCTGGAATACTTCCATCCTCAAAAGCTATAACATGTGTTCCTAGTGGATTAGGTGCCATCTGTCTTAATGCTAAAGGCTTAGAAGCAGTTAATGACACCACGGCTTTGCGATTCCTTGTAGACATCTTCACTTCCAGGAAATATGTGTTAGCTATGAACGAGGGTGTTGTCCCTTTGGCAAATGCAGTGGAAGAGCTTTTGCGGCATGTGTCTTCATTGAGAGGCACTGGTGTTGACCTAATAATCGAAATTATTGATAAACTTGGTGCCTTTGGGGATGATGGGTGTTCTGGGTCATCTGAAAAAGGGGAAAGCATTAATGCAATGGAAACAGACTCTGAAGACAGAGAAAATGAAGGTCAGGGAAGCTTAGTTAGTACAACCAATTCAACTTCTGATGGCATCAGTGATGAGCGATTTGCTCAGCTGTGCATCTTTCATGTGATGGTACTTGTTCACAGAACGATGGAAAACTCAGAAACTTGTAGATTATTTGTTGAGAAGAAGGGGATTGACGCTTTGATGAGGCTTTTATTGCGACCTAGCATTGCTCAATCATCTGAAGGGATGTCTATTGCTTTGCACAGCACTGTGGTTTTTAAGGGTTTTACCCAGCATCACTCTGCTCCGTTGGCACATGCCTTCTGTGTCTCTCTCAGGGAAAATTTGAAGAAAGCTCTGGGAGGGTTTGATTCGGCTTCAGGTTCATTTTTGCTGGCTCCAAAGTCCACACCTGATAAAGTTATTTTTTCTTGCCTTTTTATTGTGGAATTCCTTCTCTTTCTTGCTGCATCTAGAGATAACCGTTGGGTAGCTGCTTTGCTCATGGAGTTTGGTAACGGTAGCAAGGATGTCCTGGAAGATATAGGGCGTGTCCATCGAGAGGTTTTATGGCAGATTGCTCTCCTTGAAGATAAACCAGTTGACATTGAGGATAACAGTTCTGGTTCTACAACCGATGCACAGAAATTGGAAACAAATGCAGATCAAAGCGACGAACAGAGAGTCAACTCTTTTAGGCAGCAACTTGATCCGTTACTCAGGCGAAGGTCATCTGGATGGAGTGTTGAATCTCAATTTTTTGACCTTATAAACATGTATCGAGATCTTGGTCGTGCAAGTGGTGGTCCACAGAGGCTGGGTATGGATGGTTCTTCTAATCCACTGCTTAGATCTGGCCATCAGTTTCATATAGCTGGCTCTTCTGAAGCTAATGGGTTTAGTAAAGTCGAAGGTGATACGCAGAGATCATACTATTCATTGTGCTGTGACATGATGAGATCACTTTCGTATCATATCAGCCATCTGTTCTCAGAATTGGGAAAAGTTATGTTGCTTCCTTCACGTCGTCGGGAAGATTCTCTTAATGTGTCCCCTGCTTCAAAGTCCGTTGCTTCCACTTTTGCCTCTATTGTCTTGGAACACTTGAATTTTGGTGGGCATGTCGATCCTTCTAAATCAGAGGCTTCCATATCAACGAAGTGTAGGTTTCTTGGTAAGGTTATTGATTTTGCAGATGGCATTCTGCTTGACAGACCAGACTCCTGCAATGCTATTTTAGTGAACTGCTTTTATGGCCATGGGGTTGTTCAAGCAGTATTGACCACTTTTGAAGCTACAAGTCAATTACTTTTTGCGGTCAACAGAGCCCCAGCCATCCCCATGGAGACGGATGACCTGAAATCTAATCAGGGTGACAAGGAAGAAACAGATCATTCTTGGATATATGGTCCGTTGGCCAGCTATGGTACTCTAATGGATCACCTAGTCACTTCAAGCTTAATCATTTCTTCTTTCACAAAGCATTTGCTTGGACAGCCTCTTACAAATGGAAACATTTCTTTTCCAAGAGATGCAGAAGCATTTGTAAAGGTTCTCCAATCCATGGCTCTGAAGGCAGTGCTTCCTATATGGACTCATCCTCAATTTAGTGACTGCAGTTACGAGTTCATTACGACCATTATTTCCATCATGAGGCATATATATTCTGGAGTGGAAGTTAAAAATGTTACTAGCAACACTGGAACTCGTGCAAGTGGTCCTCCTCCAAATGAAGCTGCTGTGACAACAATTGAAGAGATGGGCTTTTCCAGGTTGAGGGCTGAAGAAGCTCTGAGGCAAGTGGGGACGAATAGTGTTGAGATGGCAATGGAGTGGTTGTTTTCACATCCAGAGGAGGTCCAAGAAGATGATGAACTTGCTCGAGCTCTTGCTATGTCTCTTGGGTCTGGGAAGTCTGCCATGGAAGATGATGAAAAAGAAGTCATCCCAGAGCAGGAGGAAGAAGCACTCCAGCTTCCACCCGTTGATGAACTGTTATTAACTTGTACAAGGCTTTTGCAGGTGAGAGGATCTTTTTTTTTCCTATCAGAGACCTGCTTGTAATGATATGCTCCCGTTGATGAACTGTTACTAACGTGTACAAGGCTTTTGCAGGTGAAAGAATCTCTAGCTTTTCCAATCAGAGACCTGCTTGTAATGATATGCTCCCAAAATGATGGTCAATACAGGGCTAAAGTTCTTACCTTCATAATTGACCAAGTAAAGCTATGCAGTTCTGTTTCTGAGAGTGGAACCAGCAATGTGCTATCTGCACTTTTCCATGTTCTAGCCCTGGTTCTTCATGAGGATGCAGTGGCACGAAAAGTTGCCTTGAAAAATGGGCTGGTAACCATTGCTTCTGATTTGCTTTCTCAATGGGACCCAAGTTCACAAGGAGGAGAGAAATTGCATGTACCAAAGTGGGTCACATCATCTTTTCTTGCAGTCGATCGGCTATTGCAAGTAGATCCAAAACTGGGTTCTGAGCTTCCAGAGCAGTTGAAAAAAGATGTTCCCGATACCAATCAATCGTCAGTTGTTGTTGGTGAGGGCACGCCTAACAAATTGCAATCTACATTGGGATTAGGTCAATCTGGCATTGGCGTGCACGAGCAGAAAAGACTGGTTGAGATTGCTTGTAGATGTATTAAGCTCCAACTTCCTTCTGAAACCATGCATGTGATTCTTCAGCTATGTGCTACACTTACCAGAACTCATGCTGTTGCTGTGAGCTTTCTCGATGAGGGGGGCTTGCCTTCACTGCTTTCTTTACCAACATGTAGCCTCTTTTCCGGATTTGATAACATTGCTGCTACCATAGTCCGTCATATTCTTGAAGATCCCCAGACACTTCAGCAAGCAATGGAAACTGAGATACGCCATAGCTTAGTGGCCGCAACAAATAGGCATTCAAATGGAAGGCTCACTCCACGCAACTTTCTGCTAAATTTAGCTTCTGTCATCTCTAGGGATCCAGTGGTCTTTATGCAAGCTTCGCAGTCCATTTGTCAAATTGAGATGGTTGGTGATAGACCATATGTTGTGTTACTGAAAGATCGCGAGAAAGACAAGTCCAAGGAGAAAGAAAAGCGTCAATCTGCCGATGGGAAACCTGTTTCATGCGATATTAGCTCTCAAACTCCTGGGAGTGGGAGTGCTAAGGGTTTAGATTCAAGTGTCAAAAGTGCCAAAGTTCATCGAAAATCTCCTCAGAGTTTTACAAGCGTGATTGAACTTCTTTTGGATTCTGTAATTACCTATGTACCATCTCCGCGAAATGACAGTTCAGGTGATGGGTTGTCTGGTGCCCCAACATCATCAGAAATGGACATTGATGACACTGTGAATAAATGGAAAGGAAAGGCTATTGAGACAGTACCTGAAAATAGTGAGACCAGTGGCCGAGAAGCTTCTGCATCTCTGGCAAAGACAGTTTTTGTTCTGAAGTTGTTGACTGAGATACTTTTGACATATTCCTCTTCCGTGCCTATTCTTCTTCGAAGAGATGCCGAGGTCAGTAACTGCAGAGGTCCTCCTCTAATGGGCCCTCTTGAATTGTGCAGTGGAGGAATATTTCATCATATTCTTCACAAGTTTCTTCCTTATGCTGGAAGCCACAAGAAGGAAAAGAAAGTTGACGGCGACTGGAGGCAGAAACTAGCTACTAGGGCTGGCCAGTTTTTGGTTGCCTCTTGTATACGCTCAACAGAGGGGAGGAAGAGGGTTTTCACGGATATCAATAATGTGTTTAATGAGTTTGTTGAATCATCTGTTGGTTTCAGGCCTCCGGATTGCTATATTCAAGCATATACTGATCTTCTCAATGATATTCTAGCTGCTCGCTCTCCTACGGGTTCATATATTTCAGCTGAAGCCTCAGCAACATACATAGAAGTTGGACTAGTGAAATCGATGACTAAAGCTCTTCGTTTCTTGGACCTTGATCATGCTGATTCGTCTAAGGTTGTCACTGGGATGGTTAAGGCTTTAGAGTTGGTGACGAAGGAACATGTTAACGCTTCGGACTCAGCGAAGGGTGAGAACTCAGAAAAGCCTGTCGATGAGAACCAAATAGAACGAACCGAAGCAGGTTTTGATAGGTTCCAACCATCAGAGACCGCATACCAACCTGATCATAACGAAGTTGTATCTGATCATGTGGGACCTTTCAATGCAGTTCAGGCATCTGTCAGCTCAGAATTTGTGACAGATGATATGGAAAATGATGGGGATCTTGATGGAGGTTTTGCTCCAGGAGCCGAAGATGACTTCATGCATGAATCTGAAGAAACTGGGATTCTTGAGAATGGAATAGAAACAGTAGGAATAAGATTTGACATCCAACGGAATGGGCAAAACGATCTTGCTGCTGCTGCTGATGATGATGATGATGAGATGTCTGAGGATGATGAGGGAGATGAAGTTGACGAAGACGATGATGAAGATGACGATGATGAGGAAGAACATCATGACCTTGATGAAGATGAAGTTCATCACATGTCGCATCCTGACACAGATCAAGAAGATCAAGAAATTGATGAGGATGAATTTGATGAAGATGTGCTGGAGGAAGAGGATGAGGATGACGAGGATGATGAAGAAGGTGTAATTCTCAGGTTGGAGGAGGGTATAAATGGGATAAATGTTTTTGACCATATCGAGGTGTTTGGTAGGGAAAATAATTTCCCCAATGACGCTCTGCATGTGATGCCTGTTGAAGTTTTTGGTTCTAGACGCCAAGGGCGGACGACATCAATTTACAATCTTCTAGGAAGAAGTGGTGATAATGCAGCACCTTCTCAACATCCTCTCCTGACCGAACCTTCTTCTTCGTTGCATCCATCTCCGTTTAGACAACCAGGTAAGTTCTTAAATTGAGTCTGCTTCATATCTTTCCTATTATCCTGTTACTTGGCTATCATTTTTTGATTTTTAACTTATTATTAGATAATGCAGGTGATATTGTCTTATCAGATAGGAATTTGGAGAATGCTTCATCCCGTCTGGATACTATTTTCCGGTCACTGAGGAGTGGTGGCCGGCATGGACATCGTTTCAATATGTGGGTAGAGGATAGCCAACAGCGAGGTGGTTCCAGTGCACCTGTGGTTCCACAAGGTCTCGAGGAGCTGCTTGTTTCCCAGTTGAGGAGACCAACTCCTGAAAAACCTTCTGAAAATACGAATGGCATGGAAGCCCCAGCTGAAGGGGAGGGAGCTCAGGTAGAACAACCAGAAACAGCAGTAAGGGTAGGGCCACCTGTTGAAAGCAATGGAGAAGCTTCTATCCAAGCATCCGGTTCTGAGTTGGTTGAAGCTGAAAACATTGATGTTACTCCAGAAGCCAATGAATTTCTTCAAGGATCAGATGCATCATCAGCGCATGCTCAAGCTGTTGACATGCAGTATGAACGCAATGAAACTGTTGTGCGAGATGTTGAAGCGGTAAGCCAAGAGAGCAGTGAAACTGGAGCAACCTTAGGGGAAAGTCTCCGCAGCCTTGAAGTGGAAATTGGAAGTGCTGATGGCCATGATGATGGAGGAGAAAGACAAGGATCTACAGATAGATTACCTTTGGGTGATCTTCAGCCAGCACGGGCAAGAAGAGCAAATCCATTAGCAAATCCCATTCCACCTAGTAGCAGAGATGCATCACTTCAGAGCGTTAGTGGAGTTTCTGAAAATCCTGATCAAGGAGCAGATCAAAGTGTTACAGCTAGCGACCAGCAGATTGATAGGGCAGTTGATTCCAGTTCAATCGATCCTGCATTCCTGGATGCACTACCAGAGGAGTTGCGTGCTGAAGTATTGTCTGCTCAACAAGGTCAAGTGGCACAACCTTCGAATGCTCAACCTGAGAATGCAAACGATATAGATCCTGAATTCCTCGCAGCCCTCCCTCCAGATATCCGTGCAGAGGTTTTAGCACAGCAGCAAGCTCAGAGATTGCATCAATCCCAGGAACTGGAAGGGCAACCTGTTGAAATGGATACTGTTTCCATTATTGCCACATTCCCTGCCGAATTAAGAGAAGAGGTGCAGCTAAACGATTGTTTAGATATTTTGTACATTTTGTATACATGTTTCTTAAGATCTCATTTGTTAAATATGGTCATTCAGGTGCTATTGACATCATCTGATGCTGTTCTTGCTAATCTAACCCCTGCCCTTGTTGCGGAGGCAACTATGTTACGAGAAAGAGTGGCACATCGTTACCATAGTCGTACTCTTTTTGGTATGTATCCTAGAAACCGCAGAGGAGAATCTTCTAGACGGGGTGATGCTCTTGGGTCGATTGTGGACAGAGCTGGTGGGAACCTTGCTTCCCGCAGATCCGTAGGTGGGAAATTAGTCGAAGCTGAAGGGGCACCTTTAGTTGATACAGAAGCTTTGAAGGCATTGATACGGTTGCTTCGTATTGTCCAGGTGCGCATTTAGTGAAGTTAGGTTTGACCTCATACGTTCTCTTTCATATATTCGAAACATATTGACGTAATCCTTTTTCAGCCTCTCTATAAAGGTCAGTTGCAGAAGCTTCTTTTGAACCTATGTGCTCATCATGAGACTAGAGCTGGTTTGGTGCAAATTCTGATGGACATGCTGATGCTTGATACATGCAAGCCTGTCCATCAATCAAGTGATGGGTCAGAGCCCTCATATAGGCTGTATTCTTGCCAGAGTTATGTTATGTACTCTCGCCCTCAATTTTTAGATGGTACGCCTTGTTTACTGTTTGGATCTCCTTCGAATTACTGAAATTATGCAGTTTCTATGTGTATTCTTGAATATATCCACTATCTCTTGACTATAATTATGTGAATCACTTCCATCAGTTTCTATGTGGTTTATGATGTGCAATTTACAACATCTGTATATGCATAGGTTTGGAGAAAGGCAAAGTTAATTGGCATTAGTTCTTGTCAGACTTTAGTAACTATCTCCAAGAGTGTAAGCTCTTCATAGTTTACAATCTCTTTTTTGTACTATCTTTTCAGGAGTTCCTCCCTTGGTGTCCCGCCGTATTCTTGAAACTCTCACCTACTTGGCTCGAAATCATCCAAATGTGGCAAAGCTTTTGCTCCAGCTCGAGCTGCCTCGTTCTCCTGCAAGAGAGTTGCATGGATCTGATCAGGGGCGTGGCAAAGCTGTGATGGTTATGGAAGAGGATGATAAGCAGCATCAGGAAGGGGATGCGTCGATTGTCTTGCTTTTGAGTTTGTTGAATCTTCCACTTTATTTAAGGAGCATTGCACATCTAGAACAAGTAAGCTTCTGCATTTTACAAATACTGTTGAAGTTCCCTGAGATATAATTACTGATGATTCATGTTTTCTTTCTTCTATTTGTTTTTCAGTTGCTAAATTTATTGGAAGTTGTCATTGATAATGCTGAAAGCAGCTCCAACATGTCTACTACAACAGAGGTATCACCTACTGAGCAACCGTCTGGCCCTGAGATAGCCGCTTCTGATGCGGGTGCCTCTTCAAGTGATGTTATACCAACCAAAAGTGAAACCTCTAAACCTTTCACATCTCATGCAAATAAAGAATGTGACGTTCATTCTGTACTACTTAGCCTACCACAAGCTGAACTTAGGCTTTTATGCTCTTTGCTTGCACGTGAAGGGTATGATCTAACTCTTGATTCTATTTTTTTCAATAAGAACTTGCATCTACTGTCCTCGTCTTCCCATTCCTCAGATACTTTCTGGTATTGCAGTTTATCAGACAATGCTTATGCTCTTGTGGGGGAGGTTTTAAAGAAGTTGGTGGCTATTGCTCCAACTTATTGCCACTTATTTATCAGAGAGCTAGCAACTTCAGTGGAAAACCTTTCTAGATCTGCCATTGGTGAATTGCAAGTATTTGGAGAAGCAGAAAAGGCACTGCTTAGCTCAACTTCCAATGATGGTACTGCAATTCTGAGGGTTCTACAAGCACTAAGCTCTCTTGTTGCATCCTTGCAAGAGAAGGAGAAAGATCCTGAAAGAAAGGATCAGACTGATACTCAAACTCAGGTGCGGGGGATAAATTTGGTTTTGGATCCCTTATGGTTGGAGTTAAGCACTTGCATAAGCAAGATAGAGAGCTACTCAGATACTGCTCCTGATTTATTCCCTGCATCCAGAAGCTTGTCACCCACGACAGCAAGTGCAGTATCCCCACTTCCTGCGGGTACTCAGAATGTGTTGCCATATATTGAATCGTTCTTTGTAACATGTGAGAAGTTAGATCCTTTACAAGCAGGTGCCAATAATGACCTTTCTGCTGCTGGGACTTCTGAAATTGAAGAGGCTACCACTTCCTCTGGACAGCAGAGGACATCTTCGGTTTTCAATGCAAAAGGTGATGAGAAAAATGCTGCATTTGTGAAGTTCTCAGAAAAGCATAGGAAGCTGTTGAATGCTTTTATAAGACAAAACCCTGGACTGCTCGAAAAGTCGTTCTCTCTGATGCTGAAGGTGCCGCGTTTTATCGACTTCGACAACAAGCGTTCTCACTTCAGATCAAAAATAAAGCACCAGCATGACCATCATCACAGTCCATTGAGAATTTCAGTCAGAAGAGCTTACATTCTTGAAGATTCATATAACCAGCTGCGCATGCGTTCCACCCAAGATCTAAAGGGGAGGCTGACTGTTCATTTCCAGGGAGAGGAAGGAATTGATGCTGGTGGACTTACAAGGGAATGGTATCAGTTGTTGTCAAGGGTTATTTTTGACAAGGGGGCGCTGCTTTTTACAACAGTTGGTAATGAGTCAACATTTCAGCCGAATCCCAACTCTGTTTACCAGACAGAACATCTTTCATACTTCAAGTTTGTTGGCCGTGTGGTGTGTTTCTTTCTCTGTTGCAACTATCGTAGTTGGGTCTTTTGTAACTAATTAATCGCCAAAGTATCTCATGGTGATGGGTGTTATAATAATAGTCTTTCATTGTGTGCAGGTTGGGAAAGCGCTGTTTGACGGGCAGCTTCTTGATGTTCACTTTACTCGATCATTCTATAAGCATATCTTAGGGGTCAAAGTGACCTATCATGACATTGAGGCTATAGATCCTGATTACTTCAAAAATCTAAAATGGATGCTTGAGGTACGCAATAAGTTCCTGTTTTGGTGTCTTATGCTTACTACTCACAAGCTTTTCTCGTGTTTCTAAATTATTTTAACGGATTACTTAATTTATCTATTGATTTTAATCTCATGCTGATTTCTTGCGTACTTGTTATGACTAACTATTTCTTCTTTTCTGTAGAATGACATTAGTGATGTGCTAGACCTAACTTTCAGCATGGATGCCGACGAGGAGAAGCTGATATTATATGAGAGGGCTGAGGTAATGCCAACTACCAATTGCATTAGATGTTTCGATGGTCAATGATTTTGTTCAAAATATATTGGTAATGATGTCATAAACATACACAATGATGGTGAAATGCAGGTCACTGATTATGAACTGATTCCTGGTGGCCGAAATATTCGCGTTACTGAGGAGAACAAGCATGAATATGTGGATCTTGTTGCGGAGCATCGGCTGACAACTGCTATTCGTCCCCAGATTAATGCATTTTTGGAAGGTTTCAATGAGTTGATCCCACGGGAGTTGATATCTATTTTTAATGACAAGGAGCTGGAGTTGTTGATCAGTGGGCTTCCAGACATCGACTGTGAGTTCCCCTACTCTAGTTTATGCATGTTTAGGGTTTCATTTGTTTTTGATAAAGACTTGTTATACTGATTCCACTTCAAAAAAATATCAGTGGACGACATGAGAGCAAATTCCGAGTATTCTGGCTACAGCGCTGCTTCACCCATTATCCAATGGTTTTGGGAGGTAGCTCAAGGTTTTAACAAGGAGGATAAAGCTCGTCTCTTGCAGTTTGTGACTGGCACTTCAAAGGTACTGGTTTCTTTATAATCTCTATGCTTCCTAGGATTTTAGTATCATTTTGTTATAAATCTTATGATAAATAAAGGTTTCTTTGCTCTGTGCAACCAGCAGCACACACACATACACACATCTTATGTAGTTTAGTTACTGATATGCATTATTTTACAACCTTTTGAAGGTACCTTTGGAAGGTTTTAGCGCACTCCAGGGAATTTCAGGCTCGCAGAGGTTTCAGATTCACAAGGCCTATGGCAGCCCTGATCACCTGCCTTCTGCTCATACATGGTACTCCAACCAGCTGTTTCACTTTGTTTCTTCATCTTCATTTTTCTCACTTTCCAAGTTTCCTTAACTTTTTTGTCTTATTCGTTATCAAGGTCACCAAATATTTGTGATGAAATTAAACTGGATTCTAATGTTTTATTACTAAATGCAGTTTCAACCAGTTAGACCTACCTGAGTATCCCTCTAAACAGCATTTAGAGGAAAGACTGCTGCTGGCTATTCATGAAGCAAATGAAGGATTTGGTTTTGGTTGATCTAACGACCCCAGGAGGTTCAGGGTTAAGAGAAAAAATGGTAGAGACCCTGAAGAAAGGGCACATTCGTGTAGATAATAGTGTTGTTAAAAAAGGAAGTTGGAGAAAATTGTGAAATGAGAGAAGGAGGGCCAGTGTTGGAAGTAGATAAAAATATTTTTAATGTTTATTTTACTGTACAGTAATTTTACTTTTGGAAGAATTACAATATTCATGCTAATGGTGAAAATTGTCGAGGCAGTTTTTGTAATTTGCCTATGCAACTACTCTGTGGTCTTTTGTTCTTTTTTCACCTTCTGTTTCTATATGCTAGTTAGTTGTAGGTAGAGGGGCTTTTGTGGTGTCAGTGAACTATCAAGTAGTGAGTCCATGGTTTAGTCACTTTGACTATATTTGAAATAAATACATGAACACTAAAGCCGTGAATTTGAGATGACATAAAAGGGTAGCCTCATAGGAGTTAGAAATACATGTCATGGGAATCCTATAACAAATACGACTCCACTCTTCATATGGGCTATGTTCAAGTCCCGCAAATATTTTTTAATAGATATATGGAAATCATACTGTGACTAAGAAACCTAAAATTGGATAAGAAACCTTGTAAATGATGAAAATTTAAAACAAATAAATCAAAACCACTAAGTTCCACTTTGGGTGTTTTGGGGGATCTTCATGCATTCAGTTCAATTGTGTTCTCAGCATCTCTCACTATCTATGCTAGCACGTAGTGCTATCTCATTGTAACTGTGTTTGCAGGACAATACAGTGAAGGGTCTGTTAGTTTTTAGATGGTGTTCGTAATTTGTTTTCATTAGAGTTATACGGTGTTTTTTTCCTTTTGACTCGTATTACCTAACTCCTTTAAATTTAAATTAGTAAATATATTTATTTTTTAAGTAAAATTTAATTTAACTAACTAATATTATTTGGACAGAAAATGTCTTTATATATATATATACGTCCAACATTTTTCACTTTAGTGTTTACCGACAGAAATTTTTAATGAACGAAAGAATTTTAATAAGTTGATTATATAAACGAAGCTTGTGTACTAGGTCTAGTTGGTGTAATGAGAAATGTACACGTGTCAGACAAAATATTAAATTTTGTTTTTGCTTAGATTAAAAACTTTCGAAAGGGACTTATCATGAGAAGGAATAGACAAGGCAGGGTTTGCTGTTGTGGTGGCAGACTATTACTGCAATGCTGGTTCTTATGCCTCCTCTAACTGAGCAATACCTACTTTCTTTTACTAGCCCTAAGTCAAGTACTACCCACTACTACACTAGTACTTTGTATCATCAGGACCAGGACCAGGACTAGGAGTAATATTATAGTACGTACTATCCCTATCAGTGGTGTTCTATGGTATGCGTTTTACTTATGTTTGTTCAAACACCAACATACTTTCAATAATTTGAATTTTCGTATTGCCCATCAAGGAGGAACATTATCTAAGCTTACTTTTTAACTAAACATGAAGAAGAATCCTGCTTGTTCGATCTTATAAACAATTAGCAGATATATGCCCAAACCAGTAGATATAAAGAGGCACTAACAAAATGTGTTCATGATTTGGGAGTTGGGACTAATGTCTGATTGGTGATCTCTAGGTACTAATCAAACCTATGCTAATTATTATGGGTTGTGTCGTGTACCTGGGTGCCTTTAGCAATGGTGCCCTTAGCTAAATAAACCGTTAGCCTAGTAATAATAGTTAAAATAGAGTCTATAGGATGTAGCCAAGTGTTGAGTTGTGAGTGAGTGAATCCCGAGATAGGTTTTGCTGCCTTAAATAGGGAAGAGACTCAGGTGTTTTTGCTTATAAATCAAATATTATCCAATTACCAGAACTCTTGTTCATGAGGCTGCGTTTTTTGAACCAGAAGGCTCAATTCGTGAGAATTGAGAGTTAGTATCTACATTTTCTTTGCTTAATTTACTGTGGAAACATAACATTGGTATCAGAGCCGTTTCTTTCCTGATTTACCATGGTTGGAAGTGGAAATCCAACTTGCAAAGAATTATCTGAAAGAACCGATAACCAACAAGTTCTTATCAATTCTATTCAAACTCAGGTTAAATCATTAGATGAAAAAGTTGACAATGTGATGACTATAGAGGAATTCCAAAAACTAATGGATGAATTTATGGGGAAAAAAATTTCAATGAAAAAATTTCAAGTTGAAGATCTAGACGGAGGAGAAACTTCATATACGAGAAACACTAATGATGATGGATCTGTTTTCAGTTTTCATCCAGGGGGTCAAGAACCAAGTTCCAATTTTCGTATGCCTGAACATCGATTTTTCCAGATTTGATGGTGACAATCCAAGAGGATGCGTTCAAAAGTGCAATCAATATTTTCTACTATACAATATCAAAGAGGAATCACAACGAGTTAAAATGACTGCTCTACATCTCAATGGTAAGGCTGAGAAATGAATTTTAAATCTTCAATCATTTAGAATTATTGTTTCCTGGGTCGAATTAGCTGAACAAGCTTGTTTGCGTTTTGAAAACCCTGCTGAAGAGAACATTGTGGGTAATTTTAACAAACTGTCTCATAAAACAACCATTGATGATTATTTTGAGGAGTTTGAATACACTAAAGCACTTATGCTTAGTAAACATCCAGAATTACCTGAAAGTTACTTTGTAGCTAGTTTTATAAGAGGTATTAAAGAAGAGATCCAGCACTTTGTGCTCATGTTCCATCCCACTTCATTACTCCGTGCATTTGTACTTGCAAAAATACAAGAATAAACCATCCTTGTTCAACAAAAGAATCACAAACCACACATTAGATCCTTTAATAACACATTCTCATCCTCCAGACAATTCAATTCCAACAGTTTTTCTCCAAAACCCATCAACACCCCAAAACCACCCATCCCTACCATTAAAAGGATCACACTTGAACAGGTCCAACAAAGAAGAGAAAAGGGCCTTTGTTATAACTTTGATGAAGTTTACTGCCCATGACATCTTTGTTCCAAAGAACAACTATTTATAGTTGATATTGCCCAACCAGTGGAACAAGAGGTGATTGAGGAAGAACTATCAGAAGAAGAGGTGCTCTCACCAATGGAATCTGACATGGAAATATCTCTACATGCTCTTACCGGTCAAGTTACTGGAGAAACAATACGAATTCCAGGACTCCTTAAGAAACATGCTATCTCTGTGTTGATTGATACAGGTAGTACCCATAGCTTCGTTGATTGTGCTTTAGTAAAAACATTAAAGCGTGTAGTGGAACCTACTACCAACATGTTGGTAACTGTTGCAAATAGTGAGAAGATTGTCATCTCTGGAGTTTGTTCTAAGCTGGAATGAAGCATGCAAGGATATCATTTTTATGCCCCACTAGGGCTACTACCTCTTGGTGGTGTGACATGGTACTGGGGGCAGATTGGCTTAAGCAATTAGGGGATGCACTTTTCAACTTTTCTAAGTTAAGCATCACTTTCAAACATAGAGGTAAAAAAATCTTCCTCACTAGACGTAAAGGTAATACTTCATTATTATTTACTAAGTGGCAATGCAGTTAAATCTTTTTTCAGTAAGCACACACATAGGTTCATTGGCCAACTTTTCTCTATCTCCACCAGTTCTACAACACCTCCCATGCCACCACATCTTTCCACCATCTTAAATCACTTCCGTGATGTTTTTTATGAACCAACAGAACTACCACCTAAAAGAAGCTTGGATCATACAATACCTCTCAAACCAAATTCTATACCAACTAACCCCAGGCCCTATAAATGCCCATATATCCAAAAATATGTGGTGGAATCCCTAGTAAGAGATATGTTATAAATAGGTATAATTCAACCTAGCCACAACCCTTTTGCAGTTCCCATTTTTATTGGTCAAAAAGAAAGATAATACTTGGAGGTTTTGTGTAGATTATAAAAAACTCAATAGTCTTACCATCAAGGAAAATTTCCAATAACCATAATGGATGAGTTAATGGATGAGCTCCATAGATCTGAGTGGTTCACAAAGATTGACTTAAGATCTGGGTACCACCAGATAAGAATCCACAATGCACACATACACAAAAAAACATTTAGGGCTCATCATGGGCACTATGAGTTCAAGGTGACACCCTTTGGGCTCACAAATGCACCAACCACTTTTCAAGCACTCATGAATGAGGTATTTCAAGCTCATGTAAGAAAATTTATTCTTGTGTTTTTTGATGATATCCTTATTTAAAGTTCCATCTTGGATGAACATGTTGAGCATGTAAGAACTACCTTGGACATCTTGAGGTAATACAATTGTTTGCAAAGTTTTCAAAATGTTGTTTTGGACAGAGGGAAGTGGAGTATCTAGGACATATTATTACGACTCAAGGTGTCATGGCTGATCCTGCTAAGATTGAATGTATGACTGAATGGCCTATTCCTACTACAATTAAGGAGCTCAGAGGGTTTCTAGGACTCACATGATACTCTAAGAAGTTTTTAAAACACTATATACTCATCAGAAGGCCTCTAACTAATCTTCTCAAGAAAAATGCCTTTCAGTGTTCTCCTACATCTACAATAGCCTTTCAACAACTCAAATTAGCCATGGCTAGTACTCTAGTCTTGGCACTTCCTGATTTCTTTAAGGAATTCATCCTAGAAGCTGATGCATGTGATACTGGTATTGGTGTTGTATTGCTACATGAAGTTAGGCCAATTGCTTTATTTGGTAAACCATTGGGCCCAAGAGCAAGTGCCTTATCCACTTATGAGAAAGAAATGCTGACAATTGCTCAAGCAGTTACAAGATGGAAATATTACTTACATGGACATCATTTTATCATTCAAACTGACCATCAAAGTATAAAGTACATTCTGGAACAAAAAATTGCAACAATTTTACAACAAAAGTGGTTGATTAAACTCCTAGGGTTTGACTATGAAATCAGATACAAAAATGGTGATGAGAACAAGGTAGCTGATGCTTTGTCTAGAAGGCCACATTTACAAGCTGAGTCTGATGTGGTTTAGAAAGTGGTAAATAAAGGTTCGATTCTCGAACTTGTGAAGGTAATGATTTTAGAAAATATTAAACTTAATCTAAACTAATAAAAATCAGGAAAATAAACTAGAGAATATTTTTAGAAAATATGGAGAAAACTAGGAATCAGGGTTCAGTTATTTCTAACAATTTATGTGATTAATCATGTAATTCTTTTCAATAAATTAAGCTCAAATATTGCCAAAAATATGTTTCCTAAAAGAATAATTGTAAATCCTAAGCATGGGACATCAAGAGTAATTAACTAAGCATGACCCATCAAAAGAGAACACAACTATTTAATAAAAACCATTTTTTTCTAATTTAAATCCATGCAAATAATAATAAAAGAATTATAAATAATTAATTAAAAATAGACTTACCACAAAAAATTGAGAGAAAAACCTCCTCCATCATCCCAGTAAATAGACTTAGCTCATGGTGAAGAAAACTTGCTCAAAAGATCTTTTCATTGCTCAAAATATTGATTACAAGGTTGAATAATAGTGTAACAGCTGAACAGCTACTTATATAAACGTTACAGAACTTGGTTCAGCCGTTTCAAAAGAAAATAAGCAACAGAGAAGAAACAGTTGAAGCAGCTCAATATACGACAGTTCCAGCGTTAGTGAACGACAGTTCGCTGGAGCTGTTTGTTCTTCACCTCCTTCTTCCCTATATGCAGCAGCAGAAAAGATAGTTTTCTGTTAACTTTTCCGGCGATTCTCCACCACTGATTTACTTGGTTTTTCTTGGTATTTATAGGCTCTCCTAACCCTAGGGACTTCCCTTAATTGATAAGGACTCAAATAAGAGTCCCAATCAAACTCAAATTCTTGTTTCAAACAAACAGCGGCGTGATTTTTCTTCTCCGGCTACAACTCGGATTTTGAGCACTTTTCTCGGCGTCAATCTCTATTTCTTCACGTGTTTGATATTGTTTTGATCTCTACTTGCTTTTGGGTTAGATTGAAATACCAAATATCCCAAAAATCACGTAAAAGAAATCACCAGCAACTTCATTTTGATAACCAAATAGGTTCCCGCCAAAACTGAATTTTTGAAACGTGAAAGGGGTGCCCCCAATCCAAAGTTTGGGTGCCTTTAACACTTGTCCCAGGTGCCTTTAACACTTTTTAAGCCAATTTTTCCACAAATCTTTATTCTTCAAATGTACCTACAAAAGCATAAAAACACGTAATATTTGCAAAATCGAATACTAACTTAATAGAAACTAAGGTGCAATCTAGACACTAAAATGTGTCTATCAGAGTCTCACATGCTGGATGCATTAAAACCTCTATGGGCTCAAGACATTATCACTAGTTATGACACAGATCCAAAGGTACAACAACTCTTGTCTCAACTTTTTATTCATCCTACATCTGTTGCAAATTTCACCCTCTTTGATGGAATCTTAAGATAGAAAAATAGGTTATATGTGGGTAGTGAAAATGATTCCAGAAACAACATTATGGCCTCTGTACATTCTTCAGCAGTAGGAGGGCACTCTGGAATTCAGGGCACTTATGCTAGTACAAAGACATATTTCTTTTGGCCAAACATGAAGAATGATATCTTAATTTTTGTCTCCAATTGTGATGTCTGCCAAAGAAACAAAGAAGAACATAATCATCCAGCTGGTCTAACTACAACCTCTTCCCTCCCAACCCAAGCTTGGAAACACATTTCCATGAATTTCAAAGAAGGTCTACCTGCAGGTGATAAAAAACTGTAGTCTTGGTGGTGGTTGACAGACTCATAAAATATGTCCACTTCATTGCACTTTTTCACCCATACACTGCTATCACTGTGGCCAGAGAGTTCATCAATCAGGTATTCAAGCTTAATGGCCTCCTTGCTTCCATTGTGTCAGATAGGGATAAGGTTTTTACTATCCTTTCGTAAGACCTCTTCAAGTCCCTGAACACTAGTTTAAACCTTAGCACATCCTACCATCCTCAGACTGATGGCCAAACTGAAAGATTCAATGCTTGCTTATAAAACTATCTCAGATGCATGACTAGTCATAAACCAAGGAAGTGGTTTAAATGGTTACCTCTGGCATAGTGGTGGTACAACACCAGTTTCCATACCAGCCTCAAGATGAGTCCCTTCAAAGCCTTATATGGCTATGATCCACCATATATAGTTTTTCCTTCCACAATAACTACTTCTGTTGCAGCTGTTGAAGAGTTCCTTCAACAGAGAAATGCCACTATTGACATTCTTAAATAGACATTGCACATGGCTCAAGAAAGGATGAAACTTTATGCTTAGAAGAAGAGAGTTGCCAGATCTTTTGACTTGGGTGATCAGGTGTACCTAAAGCTCCAACTCTACAGACAATCTTCCATTTCCTTGAGAAAAATATCAAGCTCTCTGCCAAGTACTATGGGCCTTTCCAAATCATCCAAAAGATTGGTGCAGTAGCCTACAAGCTTCAACTAACTAGAAGCTCCAAAATTCACCTTGTTTTCCATGTGTCCCAATTGAAGAAAAATATTGGTCAGGCTCACACCCCTTCTCCAGATTTACTTGCAGTGGATGTTGAAGGCCAGATAGTTCTTTCACCCTTTACCTTGGCACTAGAAGCATCGTTAGATCTGGGCGCAATATGGAATAATGGCTCATCCAATGGACCAATGCCACACCAGAAAATGCAACTTGGGAAGATGTTTCAAATGTCACTGCTCATTTTCCAGATTTCAATCCTTAAGGACAAGGATTGTTTTAGAGGGGATGGTAATGCTATGTACCTGGGTGCCTTTAGTGATGGTGCCCTTAGATAAATAAACCACTAGACTAGTAATAGTAGTTAAAATAGAGTTTATAGGATGTATCCAAGTTTCGAGTTGTGATTGAGTGAATCCCGATATATGGTTTGCTGCCTTAAATATGTAAGAGACTCAGGTGTTTTGCTTATGAATCAAATATTATCCGATTAGTAGAACTCTTGTTCTTGAGGCTGCGTTCTTTGAACCAGAAGGCTCAATTCGTTAGAATTGAGAGTTAATATCTATAATTTCTTTGCTTAATTTGTTGTGGAAACATAACAGGTTGATCCCATATGCATGCCCTTTTACCCTTTTAAACCTGCTTTCTAATACCTCATTCAGATAAAGCTCTTTGCAACATAAAATATATAAGAATCATTTTGTATCTGTCTCACAAGTGTTGTTTGATACTTTGCTTCAGTCTCATTTTTTTGTTTTATATTGGCAATGGTTATTTGATTCAGACCAAATTAATGTGAATATACAGTTCAACGTGAAATAAAAGTAACAATTTTTTTCTGGGAAAATAATCTAAGGGGTCGTAGCAAGTTTTAGTTAGTTTATCCTTTAGCGGGAGACTAACATCATTTTTTTTTCTTGGATCTGATTCGTCTGGATCTGATTATGGTTACATGATTCATCTAGATATGACTTAATGTGTTTGTTTTTAAGTCAGACCTGACTCAACTGACTCAAAAATATGTGAATCTGTGGCTTGGTCCCATGAATCAGAGAAATTTTTTTCCATGACCTAAACGGGTCCGAGTGAGGAATTAGGTCTGAGTCAGGTATGACAGAAACTAAAAAACAAACGGTATAACATCTAACTCGTGCCAAGTCATATCTAGATGTCGGGTCAGCAAAAAAAAAACATATTGTAAATCTGGTATGTGACTCGAGCTCAGAGGTATGACAGGCCGTCTCACAGTTTCAGAAAGCTATATGCGAATTCAATTTTTTGGGACTTTTATGGTCACCAATACATTTAAAAATATTAATAATAATAACAGAAAAAAACACACATAATAATAAATGATAATATAATATCCAAATCAGGGACGAATCCAAAAATTTGGCTGAGCAAGGGTGTATTATCAGGTTTACTTAAGGCGATTGAAGGGCGCCAATCTTTTTTAGCAAAGATAATGGGAAAACTTAATAGGATGAATCAAGCTTAATATTATTGAATTGAATAACTTGAATCACAAAATTTCTAATATATTTTAACTTAACCTAATATTAGATCTATAAACTTAGATCCATTCTCGAATAACTTGAATCACAAAAAAAATTCTTATTCTTCACCGATCATGATCCATTCTTGAATCTTCTCTTCACAATCACTTTCAAACTCTTGTTCTTCATCTTCCCTTTTTTCCACCATCTTTTTTTCTTCTAATTAAAAATCTAAATATAGAATACACCTGACACTAATATATAGCAGCAGTAATCAGACGATCTTCAAAACAATATCTATATTCCTAGAGCACCAGTAACTAAAGTAACCAATACTTCCTAGTATTTGATTATTTTTATTTTTATTTTCTTTTTTGATAATTTATCCTTCACAACATTGCCTTCTATTACATATTATGGATAGACTTTCTTTCATGGTATATTTTGAAATAAAAATATTTAGAAATCCTTCAAAGTCTTATTAAGTTCAAATTTTAAATCAAATACAAAAAGTTCTGATTTGATAGCTTCTTTATGGTCTAGTATTGTTGTTTTCTTAAAAAATTTATCCAATAATAAATTTTTTCAAAGAATTAAAAAACAAATCCAAACGATGAAGAAAAGTTCTTAAATATTTCTAAAATTCCATATAAATATATCTAAAGAAGAATCTATCAAGGTGATGTGGCGGCCCCAAATCATTTTGAGCAATAGTAGATCTACCTGATCGTCCTTTTATATGTAATTTAAGTTACACATTCCACGTAAGAAGGCACCAGACCAATCGATTAACAGATATGCTTCTTCAGGAAATGATAATTTCCTTTTAACAAGATTTGATACTTAGGAAAAATAAATAAAAATAAAAACAAAAACATAAAGAAAACAATCTAATTATTGTAATATCGTTTCAAATATACCAATTAAACTGAAACTTATTATTAGGGCTGTAGGATGAGAACTTTTATACCTGAAAAAATATGATCATTTAGTAGTAAAGTCAATGACCCCTTAACATACTATTTTAATAATAACTAAACTGGTATCTGTTAATTTGTTTTAATAAATTTAATTAGCTAAATTAATTAAGTATTAATGGTTATATTAATTAATAAATTTTAATTTAATTTTTAGAATTGTTGAACGACATATATTTCCATCCACTTTTTCATTTTCACAGCATCCTACGACTAGGAGTTTATCATATGCTAGCCGTATAAATCGTAAAAAACAAGATATGATTTCAACTAATATTTATCCGTAGGTAAGACGTACGAATTACGGCTAGGAATCAAGACTGCGACCTAGCTATAATACATATTTTACGGCTAGGAAAACACTGTCTATGGCTAGAAACTGTGACACGAAGATTTTGTTCTCAGAGTCACTTGCGGCTAGGAATTTATTATTTCCTAGCCTAAACAAAAAAATAGTACTAGCCTATGGTTGGAAAATGATAAATTCCTAGCCGTCAATGAACTACTTACGGATAGAAACATATGGAATCTAGCCGTAGGCAGTGTTTACGGCTTGGAGATATCTTTTCCTGGCCGTAAGTAGTTTCTGAAAGTGAAATTTAAATTTAAATTATCTAATCTAACCTATTTAAGCAAACAAAATCAACAATTGTTTTTTGTGGGTTTGTCGATTATTACCTAATAGAAGTTATGATTGGAAGATTATCTGATTGTTGAGGTGTTTTTTTTGTTTATGAATAGATTTAGTTTTTTTTTTTTTTTTTTCATGGAGGAGAAGATAAGGAGAAGAGTAATAGATTTTTTTAATAAATAGTTAGATTTTATTTAGATATAAGGTAGGTTAGATTTAATGTTGATGGAGAAATAAAATGATAACTTAGATATTTACTACTCACTAAAACACCCCCTAACCCATTACCTAACTATTTTGAAGTATTTTGGATCCCTCAACAAAAATTAGGGTTTAGAAAAACAACCATATCCGCGGATTTCACCCGGTCCAATCCGAATTTTAGTGGATGGACATCCGGCCCGCGTTTTGGTGGATTGGATGTGGATAAATTTCGAAAACCGGATGTTTTCATGGGTTGAACACGGATGGTACATCACCCATCCATTGGACACCCGACCCATACGATATTTGAACAAATTTTGTTTATCTTATTCCCATACCTCTATGATTCACATGTGGCACCTAGTTCAATAAGAAATCGTCGCCCATACCTCTAGATCCACATGCGTAACTAAGAATATGCTTACTGCTATTATGTGTTCTATTTGGAGTGGTAGGAACAATCTTATTTTTAACAACAAAAAGGAGAATGCCACTGATGTTCTTGCTAGATCTAGATTTATGACTATCCTCAATAACCCCATAATCTCCCCAACTCCATTCTACAATGTCATTGGTATTGTTACATGGAAACTTCCCCCTGGGTGGATGAAATGCAATATCGATGGAGCTTTCGATCATGTCTCTTTGGATAATGGTGCATGCTACATTATGAGAGACTCTGCAAGAAATTCGTCCTTTTTGTGCTTCTATCTCTTTTGAAGTTTACTCTCCAGAAGAATCTAAAACAAGAGCCATTTGGGATGTTTTCAAGAAAGTAGTGATTTGAAACTTACCCATTTAGTCGTTGAAAGCGACGCCAAAGCTCTGACGGATCAGTTCTCTCAAGGCAATTTTGAAGATAATCAACGTACAAATGCTCTCTTTAGGGACATTTCTCTTTTTAGTTCTAGTCTAGTTGCTTGTATTTTTTCTTCCAACCTAGAACATATAACAATGTTTCTCATACTTTGGCTACTTGGGCTAAAGATAAAAATGAAACATGTTTTTGGTCTAGACCTCCTATCTGGCTTTTGCCAACTGTTGAGGCAGACCTCTAGTGTCACGAACCGGAAAATTCTGCTTCCGGCGCTGTGCGCCGCGCAGGCCAGAACTCCCCGATGCGTGGCTTGAAAGATAGTAACCGGACCTTAAATCCTAACTTCACACTGGAAATGCAGGTTGATTTTCCTTCCCAAGCATGCTTTGCAGCATGGTACTCGAAACATAATTTCCACACCGTTCAAACTCATTCTTATTCCAACTTCCAGGACAAGGGGTACAAGGCCATTAAAGCCAATGGTGATAACTTTGGCATGCATCACATACTTACTAGCATTGTCCAGGCCTAACTCATGCCTTGGACTAGCACCTAGGCCATTGGAGTCCTAATTTTTCGCTTCATCAACTCTGTTTCGACCATGCGCTGGAGCCTACACTGGTCTTGCTTTTGTCAAGAATGTAGCATCGCACATGCCATTCCATGCCGTAAAGGTTGATAGGAAGTATGATGAACCTATCGAATGGAATTGCAACTACCTCATCGAGTATGGCAGTAATCATTTATTGACTTGGCATTGCCACTTCAAATGATATGAGTTACTATAATGTCGCAATCACCTCTAAGTTAGATGATATGAACGACAAGGTGATGTACCTCAATGCATTGCATTGTAGCTGCCTACGTACCCAACCCGTACCTTGAAGGGATCAAGCATGACCATAGTTCATCCGAATTGTCAATTCGAAAGGAACAAGCAACTTAAGCCTATTTAGGCAAAGCCAACATCGATTCCAACTTCGTTGCAAGGCAAAAGGCTAAGCAAAACCTAGTCCGTTTAGACCAAGGGACTTTCGCAAAGTATGCACCAGCTTGTGCATAAATATCGCTACATAGTATGCAAATATGCATTCTGGAGTACACAACACGATTGAATGATGTTTTCGGCTAAGCTATAAACAAATCCACCAACTTGTTAGAATAGCTAGGCAAATACGGCAACTGGTTAGCTAGATAGGCAATTCCGCCAACTGGTTAGCATAGCTAAGGCTATTTCGTTTTCTGGTTAGTATCGCTAAGCATCAACGATTTCCAACCAACACCTCCTCCCTATATATGTTTTATTCGCATTTTTACAAATAAATAATAGAAAGGGAAGGGACATCTATCGACTGCACTTTAGGCAAGAATGCCAACGTGTTAGAATATCCGCTAACTGGTTAGCCAGCTGCTAGGCTAATCCGCCAATTAGTTAGCATATCCGTTAACTGATTAGCTAAGTCCGCTTTCAGGTTGGCGCTGATAGGAAAATGCGCCAACTGGTTAGCACATCCGCTAACTGGTTAGCCAGCTGCTAGGCTAATTCGCCATCTGGTTAGTATATCCGCTAACTGGTTATCCAGATGCTAGGCTAAACCGCCAACTGGTTACCGCTAATAGGCAGTTCCGCCAACTAGTTAGCGCATCCGCTAACTGGTTATCCAGATGCTAAGCTAATCCTCCAATTGATTAGCATCAAGGCCAATTGTACCAAGGCCAACGCATCCACACTTTGATGCATTCCTAAATAAGCTTTATGATGAAGCTTTATCCCATGTAATGACGCATCCCTGAGTAAGCGTCATGCAAAAATTACGGACGTTACATCTAGCCTTTTTTAGACCCTTGCTTATAAAAAAATAAAAAGAAAATCAACTTCCTTATTAACTTTTCCAACCCCATTATTGATCCCTGGTTACTTTTTTTTTTGTAAAGAATGGTTCTACACTTGTGTAGTTTAATTCTATTTTCACTTCAAATCTTTTAGCTCATATGTTCCCATTTCCTGCAACTCCTCCACCTCTTGAATGACATGTGTTCCTTGGATTTTTGCTTATTCGTTTCAATGGGTGATCAGGTAATTTATCACCTAAACAAACCTGGGTATCATGATGTGGTCACAGACTCACAGGTCGAGTTATTAGAAATAATCAATTAATGAAAATAAACAGTGATTCTTTTCCAGAACCTTGTTCGAATGTAATGTAGGTGGTTCAGGTATAAAGTTAACTGTTGACCTATAAGATGAATATGATGAGATCACGAAGTATACTAAACAATAAGTATTAGTAATTGTTTTGAAATTTATCTAACCCATCCATACCCATTCGATTCATCTGTTTACCGGTGAATATCAAACCCGTTAGATAATAGACTGGATATGAATATACTTTTAGAATCCATCAAAAATGATGGATTGGACATGGATGATACTAAATCCATATCCTTTCATCCGTTGCTCATCCTAATAAAAATCATGCAGCCCCAATAAAATTATTAAACCCATTTAAAAAATCAGATAAGCCTTTTTAGTTGCAAATGGCCAAAAACCTAGCCCAGGGAATACCAACAAGTTTCTTTATTTTCTTGATATCCACCAACCCAGTAGTTTGTCATCCATATCAATCAATAACCATATTATAGAACCATCATAAGTGTCTATAGTTTACACATCCATCCAACCCATTTGTTTTTTGTCCTACATGTAGTTTCTCCCTCTGCCATATCAGGTTTGATCATCAGGTCTCTCTCTCTCTCAAATATATAGATACTACAAACATATATACTTTATGTGGTGAATAACAAGTTTGTTCTCTTCTCTTCTCTCCCATCTTCTTATTCTCTCCCCCCTCTCTCTCTCTCTCTCTCTCTCTCTCTCTCATGTTTCATCTTTTTTGTTCTCTTAAATCCAACCCTTCTTGTTCGATTACTTCTTATCATTCTCACCTTCTTTGATGAAGTTCACAAGCACATAAAAAACCCATCCCCATCTCTATCTCATGCATGATACCCTTTAATGAATACTCCTCCTCCTCCTTCTATCTGTGATCCTTCCCAAATAGTAGTACACTAATTAATCAAACATAACTCACAGCTTGTTTCTTCCTCTATCTTCTTATTGTTGTCTCTCTACTTGAAATATGATTCCCTCTCAAGCAAAACCCATGTCTACTGATGAACATAACCAAAGTTCATCAGGGAATAGCAGAAAAACTACTACTAGTGTGGCAACACTGAAACCACCAGAACATGCTCTCAAATGTCCGAGATGTGATTCTTCAAACACTAAGTTCTGTTATTACAACAATTATAGTCTTACACAACCAAGACACTTTTGCAAGACGTGTAGAAGATATTGGACTAGAGGTGGTGCTCTACGTAATGTTCCAATCGGTGGAGGTTGTCGTAAAAACAAGAAAAGCACTAGTAGTAGTACCACTAAATCATCATCTATAAGAGTATACTCTAGTGATTATTCAATTCATGATTCAGCATCATCTGATGGCTTGAAATTTTTTCAACATCATGCTCCTTCAACTATGGATTTTCAACTTGGTGGACTTTCTCTATCTAGACTTCATCATTCTTCATCATCAACTGGGGTTTATAATCAGTTTGCTGCTGCTGCTGCTGCTGCTAATACTTCATATGGAGATATGGGTTATCATACTTTCCCTGGTTCTTCTTCTAATTCGTCTTCAGTACTTACTAATGGTGGAAGTGTTCAGATAAGTCAAGCAGCAGAAATGGCTAGTTCATTGAATATTCATAGTAATCTTGCTTCTTCCATTGAATCTTTGAGTTGTATAAATCAAGATTTACACTGGAAATTACAACAACAAAGACTCGGGGTGCTGTTTGGTACTGGTGATCAACAGATGAAGGAGACTAATAATATTAATGATTTGAATGATTCTCATCTTCATCAGAAACACAAACCATTGCAACCCATTATGTTTCAGAATCTAGAGATGACAAAACCAGATGATGAGGTAACAGTTGCCATTAGTAAGAGTAGTACTGCAGGTAGTATTGCTGTTGGTGGAAACGGAAACCATAACAACAACAATATCAATACTTCTGGATGGTTCTTTGCTGAGAATACTACTTACCCCCCAAATGCCAAGAACAATAACAATAGTAGTAGTAGTCAAGAGAATGGAGTCCAAACTTGGGTTGGGTTGAATCATCATCAGCAACATCATGTTCAATTTGATCAATGAAGACAAAGATCAGAGAGAATCAGAAAAAGGTCACACAAAAAAGAAGAAAAAAAAGGGTAAACTTCAGTTTGTTTTTTTTTCTTTTGAATCTTTAGGGTTTGTTGTTTTCACTAGTACTTATTTGGACAATGTCTAATATTTCTCTACTTTTTGTTTTTTGTTTTTTTTTGAGGGTTTTAATTGATTAATTAGTGATGTTATTTTCCAGCCCTTTTGGTTTTTATGTTCCTACAAAAGATGGAGTACTAAAGTTAAGACTTCATTTATTTTTTTTGTTGATTATTATGGGTGCCTATATAAAAACAAGAAGAAAAGTAAGTTTAGCTTTTGTTATAGCTGCTGATATTATCTTCATTGTCAACCTATATGTAGATTCAATGATTCTATCTAGTTAAGGTTTGCCAAAATGTGAAAAAAGTAGAAGAACCATTATCAAAGTTTCTCTTGTTAATCATTATTATTCATCATATAATACTAGTATTTTATATTGTTTGATTTTACTTATGATCGATCATTTAAGCTTTTAAGCTTTTAGTTCAAATGTTTCATCATTAAATAATGTTTTTATTGGGATCTGTTATGAGTAGAATTAATATGATTCATGAATGAACATATCTTTGATTTTGTTTTATGTTCAGTCAGTCTAGAGATAGAGAGGAAGTCTCGCTCTCGCCATTATCTCGCTCTGCTCTGTTAAGGAGTTCTGATAAGTATCAGGCTCTTTGTCACTGCAACAACAACAAAATGATATAAAAACAAAACTAGCGCAGCTGCTTTTTGTAGCTACATAGGATGTCCTTTTCCATGCCAAGACCCTAACCGGATAGCCAGCTTACTTTTTTTTTCTCTCCCTCTCTGTAGTTCTTTCTCTCTAGAGTTTCATGATAATTAGTTGTTGCTTTTTCCTTGCAGAATTAATAATTGATGCATGTATGATTTGATAGTGTGTATGTGAATGTGTTGGTTTGAAAAGTGATGAGATAAATGCAACACACTGCTGCCAACATTTTGAATGAATGAGAGTGCTGTAAAAGGGAGAAAGAATCTAAGGGTTTATTGTATGCCAAACATGTCTTATCATATATGTATACATATGCTTTGAAGAAAGAGCTAATCTTTTGCCCATGTTGTAGCTTGATGAGCTTCAGAGAATCTGATCATGGTGGTGCATGATGATGTGTACTAGTATCTATCAACACTAACAATATATAATAGCTAGATACGGGTCTCATTTTGTTGTTTCTGCTTTATGTTCTGTGCCATCTCTTTAACTTTCTACATTTATAGAACCATGCATTTCACTGGCTAAAATATTACATTACTTTGTTTTCTTTTTAGTACTGTGAGAAATATTGTGTTTCAGAAAATGTTTTCTCTTCTTGATGCAACCTTAGCATTACTTTCGCTTCAAGAACTCAGTCTTTAGTCTGTTTAGATTCCTGGTTAGCATTATTTCATCAGTCTGTTTATAATATCACCACCCATATCACTGCAGATCCCTCTCTCTATATATATCATCTCAGTGTGCCATTGGTTTGAGAGAGAGAGAGAGTACGTAGTACATTATACATAGGGAGGAGACTATAGCAGTAGCAGTAGCACTCTCTTATCTGTTGTTGCCTCTATCTTCATTTTTTAACCCATAAATCCTGAATACATAGTACTTTCTTATATTCCATTTTCGGACTCTTTTTGTCTTTTCTTTCTATCCCAGCATCAAGAGATCTAGCTATTTACTTAAAACTATCTAGCAGCTAGCTACCTAATCATTCCATGAGTCTATGCAAATTCTTGGTGGGTGATTTATTAGTACATTAATGGATATTGATGAGCATGGATGATTTTAATTTTGATCACTAGATTAATTAACATCAAACAATTATACATACTGTAAAAAAAAGTATTCTGATGATGATACACTGTTATAAACTACGTTATTGTTTAGACATGACCGCATGATTTGCGTGCATGAGAGGAGAGGAGGGAGGGAGAGAGTGAAACTCACAGATTTTGCTGTTAATTAACTTTTTTGTTGTTGTTGTTCTCGTCGGAAAGAAGCATGCAAAGAGTAGGTTTTATTAATTGCCATTTCTCAATCGAGAAGCTCATGACTCATAACCCGGCCCCTACGTTTCACACAAAGTATTTCACAATATCTGTCTCGTGTTTTCTCTCTCTCTCTAAAAACATCTGTGACTATCGGTTTTCTCAGCTTCACATGGAGATCGATGATTGGAGTACTGACGTTCGTTTCATTTGTATCCATCATATCGACTACAATTGTTTCGTAAATCTTAATTAGTACTTTGCGTTACCTAGCTAATTAATCATGGAAAAAAATAAAAATTCCTCATAATCGCCTCCATTATAACTGACATACCTCCTTCATAAACATGCAAATTCCTAGGTATGTGCGTGCGCCCCTCATCGTAACGTTTATTAATGGAATGAGAAGGTTGTGTGATTTTTTACTTATTTTTCAATGAGCATGGCCAATACTTGAGGTCTCTTTAGAGGATGTAGATCGAAAGTTTTGTTACACCTCGTGGCACGTTATATCTGCGACAAAAAGAACCAATGCCGAGAATCCGGCAACGGAACTATCGAAAACGAGTTTGTGACCTTTTCGAAAAGTGAATATCGTTAAGATAATCAGAGCTCGCAGATACAAAATGTGGCCAATTTCTCCCATGGATCCCACACGTGTCTATGCGGTGATAGAACCCTAGTATGTGATAATGTATACTCAGGGACCACTATCATTTCTACGATACAAATACAACGAAACCCTAAACTTAGCTACACGCCATGGCCATAATGGAGTGTGACCATAAAGTGGTGGCCAAACCTATAAATTTTATCGAATCAATGATCAAATAAAAAACTCTGATGAAATAATCGATTTTTTGTTTGGTTTCTGTTTCTGTTATTTGTTTTTTTGTGTTTTATGTGGTGTAAGAGGGAGAATAAAAAATTATTTTTTTTATTTTTAAAATGTAGGTTTATTTGATTTTATATAAAAAATAAGAAACTAATTATCTGATTATTTTTTTTATATTTTTCCTCAATTTATTTTTAAAAAATTAGTGGTTCCTACGAGAAAAATGATCCCCTAATTTATTTAAAAAAAGAAATATGATCTATTATAAACAAAATAGTAAAATTATAATATTTAATTTTCTATTTAAAAAAATCAGTCTATTTTTTTTTTGATATATCAAAAAAAAAGGAAACCTTTATTATTTTTTAGAAATGGACCGAGCTGTTGAGATTTGAGAGTGTGAGAAACAAGTATGACTCTAAAACGAAAAAAATGGGTTTCAATCTCGTCACCGGTTTTGGATTATATCTAAACAACACTACCAAACCCATCATTGCATTATCCTCATCTGGCCCGCTTAATTTTGTTGCCTTTTTACAAGAGGTAACTAAACTTGGCGAACATGCAGTGTCGATTGTGGGTCCCACTGTTAACCAGGTTTCTTTTCTACGTTGACAAATGTGGCTATTGAATGGGATTTATATTGGTCTAGGCCTTGAGAGAGGTGGCTCAGTAACTTTGAAATTTGTTTATGGGCCTGGGTTCTAGTGTCTCATTTTTTGGTGCTATCAGTTAGGGGTGAACATAAGCTGATATAGACCGGTTTTTACCTTATCCGCATCCAATCCAATATATTACGGATTTAAAATTTGACATCCGCATCCAATCTAGCATCCATTAGATTTGCACCCAATGAATGCACGGATAGACGGATTGAATGCGGATGATCTCTGTAATTAAAATTTATAATAGAGAAATGAAGCCAACAAAAATGACTTCTTATAAAACCTACACATCATATATATATATATATATGTACAAATATAAAAGTGCAATGGAGAACACCCCAATAAAACAAGTCCTTGCAACATGCACCGGTTTATCGTATACAAAAATGAAGCTATAGAATCCCCAAATTAATAAGAAGTCCTAAACTATTCCCAATTTTCTAAAAATTATATAAGTGCCCTTAATCTAACGGGTCTAGATTCCATGAATTTTGAAGATTGGATCCGGGTCCAATCCATAATCCGTTGGATTTTAAAAAATTCATCCGCATCTAGCATATTAATAAACGGTTCAGGTATCCATCTGTAAAAATACGACTAGCCCGGATCGAATCCGACGATTTTCGGCCAAATGCCCACCCCTATTATCATTATAGATATGAAGGAATGATTTTTTTCGCTACATTTCATCTTTGAAAGGACCATCTTTCAATTTGAAACTAGATCATTGTGGAGAGAATATGAAAACCACTCATCCATATTTCTACAGGAATGGCTAAGATACCTTTATATTATTTTTTCGTGAGTTTTGGTGTCTAGTATTTTGGTGCAATCATCAATATAAAGGCCCCTGATATGATTATTTTTATACTAGTTTATAATTTGGACACCAATTATTTTTTAAAAATCCAAAATGACAATGGATTTTAAACTTATTTTTATTATGTTTTAGTTTATCGTGAGATATCAAATTTTATTATCTATCGATTTTAATTTTAATTGTTAATTTTCAGCGTATAATTTTAAAGCGGTGTCGTATGTTCTGTATTCTACTCATTTTTGATAGAAATTTTGAGTACTGTAAGAAGAACATATTATCGAAACGTTAGTTTCAAATTCATAATCGTTTTATTTTAAATGGTGTTAAAATTATGAAATAGTGTCAGAATAACTATGTTAATGGATCCTCTTTCCTATGCAAGTAAATAAAGTGTGACTCTTTAAAGGTTTTTGATGTGTTTCAAGGAAGTTTTCAAATCACCGTTTAAAAAAGTATAAAAGAATTAGTTATATCTTCAATAGTGGTGGGAGATAAGTCGCGTTAGCCGTTAAGGATTTTTCGAAGGATCTTTAAAATCTTTTTTATTTGATGAACCACAGGTTTTATGGAAGTTCACTTTTATACAGATATTTAGAGAGTATTAAATAAACTTTATTTGAGAAAAAATATTTTTAGAAATTGGTGTTTAATCTTATCTATTAGGCATTGTATGAGGTGTCACCAAAAATAATTTTTTTATTTTTCTTGCACTAATTAGTAGAATAATGTTCCTTCCGTTTAGATGATAGTCTAGGGTTATTTTTTTGTTCCACATTACTTGATAGTTTTCATATTTTTTTCATAAACTACCAATGATACCCTAATATTTTTTAATGGAACTATAAGTTTATTTATAAATGCAGTAATAGTAATTAATATTTGAAGACTTTTTTCAAGGGTATAGATGGAAAATTTTCATATCTCTCTTCATTTCTTAATTCGCATGAAAACTCCCAAAC